>LR738712.1:103268277-103279968 GCA_902687465.1 Secale cereale
TGTACTACTCGACATGCATGCAAGCTACTCCCTCCGTTCCCAAATATAAATATTTCTAAAGATTTCAACAAGTGAGTACATACAGAGTAAAATGAATGAATCTACACTCTAAAATATGTCTACATACTTTTGTATGTTGTGTTTCATTTGAAATATCTAAAAAGACTTATATTTAGAAACGGAGGAAGTATCTGTGCTGTGCCCACTGAAGTACGAACATGCTGGATTATCCTTTATTGTTAATCGTTGCCAACGCGGGGTTCTACTGAAAGCTCGCCGTGGTTCGTATATGCAGCAAATATCTCTGCGCATGTCAGCAGCGCTACCAGCGCACCTTGTGGGAGCCGATTAATGTTAATATATTACACAGATTTTCTTATAAGCTTAATTCCGATTAGCATCATCACAAAATTACTGACATGACAAATCACATAAGGACTCGGGGTGAAGAACTTGAAGCTCCACGCACTTGCACCAAGGGTTCGGTGGGAATGGCCCGAGGGGTTCGGTGGAAATGGCTTCGAAGGACTGATGCCACAAGGCCTTTGGCATGGCATACCTATGGCAGTAGATGAGAATGTTCGGCAAGTCTTCGACAGTTTGGTGCACATTACAGTGGCCGATGAATCTAAGGTGCTTTTCTGGCGGGATAGATGGATCCATGAATTTGTGATGGTGAATATAGCTCCGATGATTCTGGCAGCCGTGGAGACTAGAACTAGAAACAGACGCACAGTAGCGCAAGCCAATGGTAAACAGTAGATGTACGCAAGATATGGTTGGAGATCTGACCTTTACGGCGCACATACAATTGCAGCTGTCTCACTTGAACTTCGGAACGATTACTTTGCTTTCTAAGAAAACAGAGGCCGTGCGGATTGAACAGTTCAGGACGATCTGTCTTCTTAATGCCAGCTTTAAAATCTTCACCAAAGTCGGGACTAATAGGCTTACGCAGATTGTGCATTCTATAGTGCAGCCATCTCAATCTGCTTTCATGCCAGACAAAAATATCCTAGAAGGGGTTGTGGTCTTACATGAAACGCTCCAAGGAATCCACACGGAAAAACTAGATGGGGTTATTTTCAAAGTGGATTCTGAGAAAGCGTACGATAAGGTGAAATGGCCATTTCTTCAGCGGGCCTTGCGTATGAAAGGGTTCGATCAGTCCTGGAGGAACCAGGTTGATTCTTTCACGCAAAAAGGGAGTGTTGGAATCAAAGTGAAAGATAATATAGGTCATTACTTCCAGACACACAAATGTCTGAGACAAGGAGACCTGATGTCACCGATTCTGTTCAATATTGTGGTCGACATGTTGACAATCCTAATAGGAAGGGCTAAGGATAATGGCCAAGTAGGTGGCCTCGTACCGCATTTAGTCGACGGTGGAGTGTCCATCTTACAGTACGCTGGCGATACTATCCTCTTCATGGAGCATGATTTGGCTAAAGCGAGAAATATGAAGCTTGTGTTATGCCTGTTCGAACAATTGTCGGGTTTAAAGATTAACTTCCATAAAAGTGAATTGTTCTGCTTTGGAAGAGCGAAAGAGGAACAAGAAGCTTACAAACAATTGTTCGGGTGCGAATTAGGGTCGTTACCCTTCACGTATTTGGGTATACCAATCCACCATCGCAAGCTTTCTAATAAAGAATGGAAGTGCATTGAAGATTGATTTGAAAAAAAACTAAGCTGCTGGAAGGGCAAGCTTATGTCATACGGAGGCCGACTAATTCTGATTAATTCGGTTCTCACAAGTATGCCCATATTTCTCTTGTCCTTTTTGAGGTACCTGTTGGAGTACGGAAAAGGCTAGATTCTATCAATCACGCTTCTTCTGGTAGAGCGATGAATTAAAATGAAAGTACAGACTCGCTAAATGGAATATCATCTGTAGGCCGAAAGACCAAGGGGGTCTGGGCATTGAAAATTTAGAGATGAAGAACAGATGTCTTCTTAGTAAGTGGCTGTATAAGTTATCTGTAGAGACGGATGCCACATGGGTCCTGATTCTACGCAATAAGTGCTCTTCAATCAAAAACATTGTCCCAGGTGACGGTAAGGCCGATTGATTCGCCTTTGGAAAGGACTGATGAGAGTGAAATCAGTTTTTTTTAACAGGACAAAATTTGTAGTTGGAAATGATACTACCACAGATTCTGGGATGACACATGGCTAGAGGAGACGCCCCTTGCAATCCAATATCCTTCTCTCTATAATATTGTTCAGCAAAGAGACGCTTATGTTGCAACAGTATTACAGTCCAATCCTCTTAATATTCATTTCAGGATGACGTTAGCAGGTAACCGTTGGGAAACTTGGCTCCATCTTGTGAGAAGATTGATGGATGTCCACCTTTCTCAATAGCCTGATCAGGTGCGCTGGAAACTAACTAAGAATGGAGAGTTTTCGGTTAAATCCATGTATTTGGATGTTATCAATGCTAGTACGATTCCTCTTTCAAAACATGTGTGGAAAGTCAAAGTGCCTTTAAAAATCAACGTGTTTATGTGGTTTGTCCATAAACAAGTCATTTTAACTAAGGACAACTTGGCAAAACGCCACTGGACAGGATCTACAAGATGCAGCTTCTGCGATAGTGATGAATCCATCAAACACCTCTTTCTTGACTGCCATTTGGCAAAAAAAAAATGTGGCGATCGATCCACATAGCTTTTAATATTTCTCCTCCGAATACCATCAACACGTTATTTTGGACGTGGCTAGATGGGATAGATACAAAAACAGCGAGACATATCCGTGTAAGAGTATGTGCTTTATTATGGGCAGTTTGGAACTGCAGAAATGACTTGGTTTTTAACAGAACAACAAATATTCATTTCTTGCAGGTTATCCTCCGAGCCACTACGCTGATCCGTATGTGGTCACTACTCACTCCGACGGAGTCCAGGGAACGTTTGGTTACTGGATCTATCCGATGGGAGACGGTAGCACGAGCTATCTTCAACCGATTTGGATGGATGTCATGTAATAGGATAGGTGTTTAGTTTCATATCTTAAATTTTGCCTGCCGGTTGTGGCTATCCTGATTTTTTAGTGTTCATGCTGTTTGTGAGCCTTTTCCCTTTTGTGAGACCTGAGGACTTGTTTGTTTGGCCCTTTTGATTATTAATAAAATGGCCGTATGCATCGTTCTGATGCAGAGGCCGGGAAATTCCCCTTTTTGAAAAAAAACATGTCATCAACACAGTTCATAGAGACGCTCTGAGCCCGGACATCTTCTCGTGGCCTTGTGATCCATCTGGCTCTTACACTGTCCGCTCGACATCTCAGAGGCTTTGCTTGGGCCTTACTTGATCACCATTCGCCACTTGCATACGGAGGAGTTGGGTGCCTCTCAAGTGCAAGGTTTTTACCTGGTTGGCCGCCCAATATCGCCTACGGACTTTGGACAGGCGTGTGAGGAACGGTGTGCAAGACGAACCCTCCCCTTGTTATACATGCTTGCAAGATGAAAATAACATCGACCACATTTTGGTACAGTGTGTGTACGCAAGAGAGGTTTGGGATGGTTGCCTAGGCGTACTATACCTGTACGTGCAAAGGCCTGATCAGCATGACACCTTTATCAGTTGGTGGCTGCGTGTGAGACAGGTTTTCCGGAGACCCGACAAGCATGGTTTCGATACTCTAACTATCCTTGTGGCTTGGGCATTTTGGAAGCAATGCAATGCACGCGTGTTCAACAGGACGAACGAAATCAAAACAACATATGGTTTTCGATGCTTCATCCTAGAAGAAATTGCAGAACGGCGACGACAGATACTTCTATGTTAACTCTCTCTTCTATAAAAATATGGTACTTCTTTGGCGTATTCTTGAAAAAAAAAACAAATCACATACAACAGACTAGGAACATTCATATAGTGATCTAAGACTTTTTATATTTGTTTATGGAGGAATATATATAGTTATTAATCGGCGATACATAGTTTGTAGTCCGGATTGTCAGGCGATGTACAGAATACCGTTCCCGTTTGTCAACGAGACCACGATGTACTTGCAAGTTCCTGTCAGGGCCGACTCAACAAACGTACTACCAAATGACACGATCAAGAGTGAGACGGATGCAAGATTGTGGCGATATTTCTACCGGTGGAGAGCACCAGCAGACAACAGTTGTCTTCCCGGCTACATATATATGGACCACACGCACGCACTTGCGCGGCAACGGCGTTCCCCGGGGAGGACACGTCGAAAGAGCGAGGGCGCCGCACGACGTGCGTGACAGTGGGAGCGGGACAAATGGCGGGACGGAGAAGCAGCGGCGCGCGTGGCCCTCTTTTGCCGGGATGGTGATACGACATGGCGCGCGATTGCGGTCGGGACAGGTATTTTACGTGCAGCAATAGGAGGCTACTACTACTCCGTGTGTGGTGCATGCACGCACGCACGCGGAGTTGCGTGAGTACGAACACCATGTTTCGGTGGGTTTCGCTTTACGAGTTTCTCCTCGTGGGTTTGGCCAGGGTTCAGTCACTCGGTTAGTGCTGTCCCCCGGCAGCAGCTCCGGCCGTCAGGGCCTCAGGGACGGCCGCTGTCTCGTCGTCAACGAAGAGCTAGGAGAGATAGCGTGCCGGAACTCATTATTCCATCCACTGTTTGCTCTCTTTGCGACGATATGTAAGGTCTTTTGATCAAGAATGCGTTAACCGTATGTTGATTAGACATTAAAAAATCAATGTAGTTGAATTCTCACTGAAAAGCACTTTCTAATGGTATTGGTTACGCACAAAATATACTCCGTTTTTTCCTCGTTACTACAAATTCATTCCTTCATTTTTCTTTTCTTTTTTTCGTATAGGATGCAAGCTCTGTTCCAACTTCCTCTTCACCCGCGTAACGTTGTCAATGGCACTCCAATCGGCAGCTACATGACCTGGATCATGCTCGTCCACATGCATGACTTATTGACTCTAGTACCTAGGATATACATTCACCGGTCACGCAATTGTTGACTCTCATCTTAGCCATGCATATCACTTTTCACTCGACCAATCCCTAAATCCTGACCATGCACGTCACTTTTCACTCAACCCGTCCCTTAATCCTAACCATGCATGTCACTTTTCACTCAACCGGTCCCTTAATTCTAACCATGCATCATGTCACTTTTCACTCAACCGATCCCTTAATTCGTCACTAACCATCCGAGAAGCGACCGTGTTGCATACTTGCATGTCATGCCCTTGACAAACATAGAGTCCCGTCGTTTAACACTTCTCTGCAATCGCGTACCATTAGTCACCGTCGCCGTAATCAGTTCAAAACATAACACATTAACACTGAATGGCTGACCTGGGCTCCATGTCGACTCAACAGTCACACTCTTAGTCAAACGTCACACAGACACGAGGTAGTTTGGGCGAGCCTTGGCGACCACGCAACCATGCATATAATGTACCGCTCAAACTTTCCTCTCGCCTGCTAGGTTATTACCGGACAGATTTGACCTGATGTTCCTAGCTGTCGGGCGAGCCTGATATATGCAGACCTGGATAGATGCATGTATGCGTTCCCTGATTGAGACATGGTGCGTTCGCGTGTCAGCCATGCAGCAAGATGCGTGCAACCTAGCAATCGATCGTGATCATAATGTTAGTCCAAGTGGTCATCTCTTCCGTTTTGCAGTTTCTTTTTGTCTTCTCTTTTTTCCATTTTCTATTTCTTCTTTTAATAAATTCAAAAGGTTTGCAAATTTTCCGTATTTTCAAATTTGTTCAAAATTTAAATTTTGCTCGTCTTGTAAAAAATGTTCTGAATTAAAAAAATGTTCCTAATTTGCATGAAAAAACAAGTTCCGAAATTTCAAACGTATTCGCATTTTTCAGAAATCGTTCCCAGTTTTCAAATTTGTTAATTAATTAAAACAATCATGCTTTTGAAAATTATTTGGGAATTTAAAAATGTTTTGAGTTTCAACCATTCTTAAAAAGTGCTCAACGATTCAGAAAAATCATGTTTCTAAATTTTCTTCAAAATTTTAATCAATGTCCCATTTCCAAAACTTGTTCATGTTTTCAATAATTGTTCGCATGTTCAAAAAATGTTTGTTTTTTAAGAAATAATCGAGTTTTAAAATTTTGGATCAAACATTTCACGTTTCAAAAACTCTCTCTTACTATAAAAAATGTTTGGATTTGATATTTCTAGAGATCGGATGCTGCTTTTTTAGTTCTTTAAAGTTTCGTGTTGTTTTTGTAGACACTACTCCCTCCGTTCCGAAATATTTGTCTTTGTAGAGATTTCAACAAGTGACTACATACGAAGCAAAATGAGCGAATCTACACTCTAAAATATGTCTACATGCATCCGTATGTGATAACCATTTGAAATGTCTAGAAAGACAAATATTTAGGAACGGAGGGAGTAGTATTCATTGGCTCTAGTGGGCAGCATCACGCCACAATAGTTCTGAAAGAGGTTGGCTACCACTACCATCTCAGTGCTCGTGACAAATTCCAGCGCACACGCATTAAGAACATTTCTAGCCGCGCTATTTGAATAGAAATCACATATTCAAAAAATCTTATGAACTGTTAAAAAATCACTAATTTGAGAAGAAAAAACAAGAATTTAAAGAATAATAGTCAGCTTGAAAAAGGTTCATCAATTTTGAAAAACTATAGTGAGTTTAGAAAAGTTCATCAATTTAGAAATAAAGTTCACAATTTTGAAAAGTTCATAAATTTGAACAAAAATCGCAAATTTGAAAACTGCCGCAACTTTTTTTGGTTTTTAAAATAAAAAAGAGAAGGAATATGTGGGCCGGCCAAGCTGTTTGTACTGTAACCGGGTCGATCCGGCGCCCACGCGCCCCGCTAGTTGGGCCGGCCACCAAATACGTCGACCAGTAAACTACGTTCCCTCCACGTCCAAGCTCGCTAGCCACTGCAGCTACCGGCCTTGAGTGATTTGAAACATCCTGAAATACCTGATAACACTGTTGCAACGCTATTTCTTGCCCATAACCTTGTATTGTATCGCTTAAATATTGTGGAATTAAATCTTGATAAGAAAAAGTTCATGGATTTTGAAAGAAGTTCGTCATTTTTGAAGAAAAAATTGTCAATTTTTTTAAAAAGTTTATCTATTTTCATAAAGTGTTCATCAAATTTAAAAATATATTCGTAGATTTATTTAAAACCATCAAATTTGAAAAAACTTCAATTTTGAAAAAAAGTTCCATCGAAATTGAAAAACAATGTTCATGGATTTTCAAAAATAAATTTACAAATTATAAAAAGTTCATCAATTTGAAAAAAAGTTCATCGACTTTAGGAAAAAATTGTTGAATTTGAAAAAAAAACATCAACTATGGAAAAAGTTAATTGAATTACAGAAATAATTAAGTTTGAAAAAGAATCATAGAATTTGGAAAAAGAACAGTGAATTTTAAAAAAAGTTCACGATCTATGAAAAAATCATTGAGCCAGGAAGAAGAAAAAGAATAAAGAATAAACATAAACCGAAAAAGTGGGGAAAGGAAAGTTGAACTAAGAAAAGAAGTTAAAGGATCTTAGTCATCACAGTTGGCAAGGTGGTGTGCAGGTTATTGCTGCTTAACTGGAAGTAGAAGTCGCTAGTTCGATCCCCCACGAGGCGCTCCTTTTTTTGCGTCTAGAATATAGAAAGAAAATAGGGTGACATGGGCTGGCCCAGCTTGGTTGCAAACAGGCGCGTGCAGCGTCAAAATAGGATTCGCCTAGGAAGCGCCTGCGCGGGATCTCCTATTGGACGCTCTTTGCGTCAAACTGGCGTCGCCACGCATAAGGGGTAGCCTGACTGGGCCGGCCCATCGTGTTGTACCACTGAAAGCAAAAGAAAGGAAAAAAGAAGTTAGACGCGTTGGGAGAAATCGAACCGGCGACCAACAGCTGGAAAGACCGGACTCCCAGCCAATGCAGCTAACTAGCATTGTTTGTAGTGGAACAGCCCCCATCGAGAATAACTTAGCACAAGGTACAGCCGGACTTGACTGCTTCGTCGAACCCGAATTAGTTACTGTAGTGAACAACTTTTTGAACGTACGATTGTGCAAACAAATTTTCTGAAACGAACAAATTTTATATTTCCCAAACATTTTTGGAATGTGTGACATTTTCTTAAAGCACGAACATTTTTTGAATCTAGAGAACAAATTTTGAAACGGAGAAGAAATTTGGAAGCATGAACAAAATTTTAAAGCCAAACATTTTTTGAATCTTGAGAACAAATTTTGGAATGGAGAACAAATTTGGAAGCGCGAACAATTTTTCAAAGCATGAACATTTTATGAATCTTGAGAATAAATTTTGAAAAATCCCGAACATATTTGAAAAGCGTGAACAATTTTCTTCATAGTTTTGTCAAATAGGAATTTGAATTTGACAAACTCAGAAATATGAACAAATTTTGACAAAAAAGCATTTTTGAAAATTCTGAACTACTCCCTCCGTTTCTAAATATTTGTCTTTCTAGGCATTTCAAATGGACTACAACATACGGATGTATGTAGACATATTTTAAAATGTAGATTCACTCATTTTGCTTCGTATGTAGTCATTTGTTGAAATCTCTAGAAAGACAAATATTTAGGAACGGAGGGAGTATATTTTAACTTTTTGAAAAACTTAAAGAGAAAGAGGGAAAAATATTTAAAACGAAAAAACATAGAAAACGAGAAAAAAGAAAGAACATAACAAGACTGTGAAGAAAAACCAGAAGGAACAAAAGTTTTTGGAATTTCCGTGAACTGGTTTTAAGTTTTGTCGTCGCCTTTAGTGTCTTTAAAGTTAGCCGTGTTAGCTTTACACATCCGCGAGTCAGTCGTGTTGGCTACCGCGGCATGTACCTCTACCTGTGGTCGTCAGTTCGATACCTAGCGTGACCGTTTTTTGCGGTTTTTTAAACTTGCGAAGCGAAAACACTCGAATGGGCTATAGGCTATTTCGCCTCCGCTCTGTGCCCATCATATTCACTTTTTCTACTAACCTCCAAAAAAGGTGTGTGCGACTTGATTCGAACTCCACACCTCTTCGTTTAGTACAAATAGCATACCAAAGTAGGGCATCTTACTTGTTGCGCCTAATTTACTTTATTCAAATGCAACGTTAAGAAAACGCGATGGTTTCGAGGTTTGGGTTTTCCTTCTTTTTTTCAGTTTAGTTTCACCTGTTTTTGTTCTTTCTCCGTTTCCTTTTTATTTTCTCTTCCTCTTTCGTTTTCCCTTTATCAAAATTTATTAATTTTTAAAAAAATCATGATTTTTTTCTTAAATTTTTAAATATTTTTAAAAATCGCAAAATATATCAAAACCCATGAACTTTTTTCTGAATATGTGAACTTTTTTTCAAATACATGAATGTTTTTCGAATCCACGAACTCTTTTCAACTTTTGCCAACCTTTCTTCAGAACCTGCAATTTTTTTTTCAAATTCCTAAACTTTTTATTTTGTAAATTGCTGAACTTTTTTAAAATACACGAACTTCTTTTAAAAATGAACGGATTTATTTTCCAAAATGATGAAGTTTTTCATTTCCGCATTTTTCTAATCTCCATGAATTTTTAAAAACCATATTGTGTTCAGAATAGTGAACTTTTCAAAATTCATGAACCTTTTTTATTTTGCCAACTTTTTTCAAATTCCTGAAAGTTTTTTAATTCATGTACTCTTTTGATTTTTTTTTTTGTTGTCTTTAGTTTTCTTAGTTTTTCCGAAAGTCAACGATTGGCTGGTCAACTAGTGAACCATTGATAGGTCAACCCTAACCAAGCAAACTTAGGCGACGCTGGATGAGTGACCACATCGCCACGTAATTGGGCTGGCCCATAATACGGCCATGTGGGCGTCGTTTCCACGTAGTCTGTTTCCCTCTCGCTAGGGTTTACATCCTCTCGTCGCCGCCGTCGACATTGAGATTTTTACCGTTCCTTCTTGTCCTTCTCCCCAATCCTCCTTCTCGGGCTGATTAAGGGGTCGTATTGCACCGCTACCCAGCCTTGGACAGATACCTGGGGTCGGAGGAGCAAGGGTTTATCGGTCTCCTCGTGGTGGGAGATCGATCTACTTCCAGGTGATCATGGCGAACCAAGGCGAGACCTCAGCGGCTGGACACAAGGCAAAAGGAAAAGTTGAGGATCTCATGAAGGAGCTTTGTAATGCCCAGGATGACATGATGCAATGCAAAAATAAATAACACAAGCACAAATGAAACACACGGGAGAAACCCGGAACATCTGGAATCTTCTGGAATCTTCTGGGACGTCGGTCTTCGGGCATCACAACTCTCCCACACTAACAGAGGATCTCGACCCGAGGTCCTAGAGATAGCACCGGGTAGAAACGGAAGAGGAAGAGGTAAAACAAAGTTGCTTCTTTGACAGACGAGTGAAACCACGAACCTAAGAGGTTAAACAAGTTGAAAGAGCAAAACAACATAGACGAACGAAGATGGAAACATTCCGGTAAAAAGGAGGAACAAGGAACATAACGAGAACCTTGAAGGTTGAAAGACATGAAACAAGAGCTCACGGACCAAAAGAATAAGAAACCGCAATGGTATAGCCAAGGAATAAGAATGACAGAATTTGGACAGCACTCCGTCTGAAAATGGAAGGAAATGAACAAGAACTAGAGGAGGTGAAGTGATACTTGATGAAAACAACAACACACAGCCTCCGGAACAATTGAAAGAATGACACAAGGGGTAAGAAAGGATTCAGACAGCACTCCGGTTAAAAGAGAGTTAAAACTTGATAAGATGAGGGAACTAGAATGAAGAATACAACGCTCCAGTTAAATGATAAGCAAGGGAAAGAACATGATCTCGATAAATCGATATGATGGTCAAAAGAGCAACATCACAATATCTCCGGAATGAAAGAATAGCATATAAATCAATGAAAGCACAAGCACAAATAATGCCCAGGATGACATGATGCAATGCAAAAATAAATAACACAAGCACAAATGAAACACATGGGAGAAACCCGGAACATCTGGAATCTTCTGGAATCTTCTGGGACGTCGGTCTTCGGGCGTCACAAGCTTGCCCTTGGAGAAGACGATCTGGATGATGTTGTGTTCAAGGAGGAAGATGCGTCGCCGGAGGTGGACCATCGGTGGATGATCCTAGTCCATGTTCACATGGATAAGGGATTCAGCTCCTACTGGTTCTTTCGCAATATGCGAGCGACTTGGGATCTAGCGAGGAAAGTCAAAATCAAAACACTAGAGGAAAACCTATTCATCATGCAATTTAATTGCTTGGGTGATTGGGAAAGGGTGACTCTAGGAGGCCCATGGCACTTCAGAGGAAATCCAGTTATCATCGCGCCTTACAACGGGTACACCAAGCCGACCACCATAGAGCCTTTTAAGTTTGAGATCTGGGCTTGTATCATTGACCTGCCTATTGCTTAGCTTGGCAAGGTGAAAGCCTTAGCCTCAAAATTTGGTGAGTTTGTGGATTCAGAACCCCCGTCCTTCGATTTTGAAGGGAATTTCTATAGGGTTGGAGTTCGTCTTGACGTCTGTAATCCTCTGAAGAAGGCAACATCACTTGTCCGTGGTGGTGAGCGAGAAATCTTTGCAGTCAAGTATAAGCGCTTACCGAACTGGTGCCAAGTGTGTGGGATGATGGGACACGAATTCAAAGAACATGGGGATGGTGTTCACCCCCCCC
>LR738712.1:103280129-103307978 GCA_902687465.1 Secale cereale
TCTGCACTCATACATAAGAGCCTGAGGGCTCCAGCAAGTACTGCTTGGGGAACGAGACGTCATGACAGCAACAAGGCAAGAAAAACAGCCCGAGAGGGATGCGACGAAGGGGCCTACTAGAAAGAGGAAGGAGGATGTGGATATGAATGAGGCTGATCAGAACAGGAAGCGCGGCTGCGAACTGGTTGTCGCACAGGCAGTAACGGGACTAGAGCTTGTCCCTGTTGATAAGACGAAAGGGGGAGCTTCAGTACCACCTAGCCCTCCACCCAAGCAGGATCCCAAGAGGTCCAAATTAGCGCTGACAATAGAGAAGTCGGCCCAGGAGAAGAGTAGCAGCAACAACGTGAAGAAACACCTTCCCGGTGGAAAAAGCAATGATGGACGATTGGCGGCCTCCTCGGCGGAGGACCGCCGGTCCCAATAAATCTTCTATGTTGGAAATGTCGAGGGGTAGGCAACGCCCCGACAGTTCAAGAGTTACACAATATTTTGCAAAAGCTTGCCCCTAGACTGCTATGTGTTGTTGAAACTCAAATTGGTAGAGATGGACCTGAAAATCTTGCTAGCAGTTTAGGTTATGATTGTTCTTTCGTTGTGGAAGCCACTGGTAGAAGTGGCGGGCTTGTTATGTTCTGGAATAATGAAATAAATATTGAGATTTTGGGTTACTCCAAGTACCATATAGATATTAAAGTTACTGATCTAGGTGGAGCCCCATGGAGATTGTCTTGCTTTTATGGGAAGCTCAAACCCACCTGAGACACAACACTTGGAACACGGTGAAGAATATGGAACCTTTGAGTGATCTACCCTTTTAACGAGGTTCTCAGTTTGGATGAATACTACGGCATAGGAAAGCGAAGCCAAAGCCAGATACAAGGCTTTCGAGATGCTGTCGATATATGCGGCTTGGTTGATCTGGGTTTTTAGGGACGACCATGGACCTTCGAGAAAAAGGTTTCCGGTGGTACCTATACCAAAGTACAACTTGACAGGGTGCTCGGCTCCTCTGATTGGTGTGCACAGTTTCCGCTCGCATTGGTTGAACACGTATCCGCTCCCACTTCTGACCATTCACCTTTATTGGTAAAACTATCTGCATCAGCCCATCAGGTGAAGAAATCATTTAAATATGAGGTGATGTGGGAGATGCACCCACACTTGAAGAGGGCCGTTGATTTTGCATGGGAACCGAATGGTCGTAACCGGACGGCTAGTGAAGTTCGAGCTAACCTTACCGCACTAGCTAATGAGTTGGGGAAAATGGAGCAAGGCGACCTTCGGTAGTGTACGAGGGGAGATAAAAAAGCTGAAGTGTGAACTTGAAAAGCTGAGGAGCGACCCAGCTAGATCGGTTCCTAGTATCAATGAGATTAAGATAAATGATAGGCTTATTGAACTATATCTCAGGGAGGAGACAATGTGGCGACAGAGGTCGCGAGTTCAATGGCTCTGCGAGGATGATCGTAACACGCATTTTTTTCATCTCCGTGCTTCCATGAGGAGGAGGAAAAACCTGATTAAAGGATTGCAAGGGCAAGATGGGACGTTGACGGAGAATCCAACAGAAATGCAAGCTTTGGCTTTGGAGTTTTACAAAGCTTTATATACGTCAGAAGGTGTACAAGGGGTTGAGGATGTACTTCAGCATGTCCCGACAAAAGTGACAGCACCAATGAATGATGTTCTGCTAGCTCCATTTGATCAAGAAGAAGTAAAAAAGGGCCCTTTTTCAGATGTTTCCAACAAAGGCTCCGGACCGGATGGTTTCCCGGCTCACTTCTTCCAAAGGCATTAGGACGTTTGTGGTGACTCGGTCACGGAGGCGATCCTGGGAATTCTTCGGGGTGAGGAGAGTGCGGAATGCACAAATGATACAATTCTAGTACTCACCCCGAAGGCGTCAAACGCAACTCTACTATCACCATTTCGTCCAATTAATTTATGCAATGTCTTTTACAAAATTGCATCCAAAGTGCTATCTGCTACCTCTTGAGCTTGCGTTGTATTCCCTCGAAGAGGAAAGGGAGATGCAGCACAGTAGCGTAAGTATTTCCCTCAGTTTTTTAGAACCAAGGATCAATCCAGTAGGAGACCACGCGCGAGTCCCTCGCACCTGCACAAACAAATAAGAACTTCGCAACCAACGCGATAAGGGGTTGTCAATCCCTTTACGGTCACTTACGGAAGTGAGATCTGATAGAGATGATAGTTTATATTTTTGGTATTTTTAGTTTAACAAAACAGCAAATAAAAGCAAGAAAATTAAAGTAGATGTAGATTGAGATGTTGAGAATAGACCCGGCGGCCATAGTTTTCTCTAGTGGCTTATCTCATGATAGCGATATTCTATGGCGGGTAAACAAATTACTGTCGAGCAATTGATAGAAAAGCGAATAATTATGAGACTATCTAGGCATGATCATTGTATATAGGCATCACGTCCGAGACAAGTAGACCGAAATGATTCTGCGTCTACTACTATTACTCCACACATCGACCGCTATCCAGCATGCATCTAGTGTATTGAGTTCATACGAACAGAGTAACGCCTTAAGCAAGATGACTTGATGTAGAGGGATAAACTCAAGCAATATGATGAAACCCCCATCTTTTTATCCTCGATGGCAACAATACAATACGTGCCTTGCTGCCCCTACTGTCACTGGGAAAGGACACCGCAAGATTGAACCCAAAGCCAAGCACTTCTCCCATTGCAAGAACTATAGATCTAGTAGGCCAAACCAAACCAATAATTCGAAGAGACTTGCAAGGATATTATGAGCACACTTAAAAAGTTGACAGAAGAACCAAATATCTTCAATAGATAAGCTTGATCATAAACTCACAATTCATCGGATCTCGACAAACACACCGCAAAAAGAGATTACATCGAATAGATCTCCTCGAAGACCGAGGATAACTTTGTATTGAGATCCAGAGAGAGAGAAGAAGCCATCTAGATACTAGCTATGGACCCGAAGGTCTGTGGTAAACTACTCACAACTCATGGTGAGGGCGATGATGATGATGAAGAAGGCCTCCGTGATGGATCCCCCTCCCGGAACAGGCTCCAAGATGGGATCTCCACGGGAACAGAAGCTACGGCGGTGGAATTAGGGTCTTCTCTGTGCGTATGGAGTTTCTGGGGTACGTAGGTATATATAGGAAGAAGGAGGACACCGGGGGCCACAGGGGCCAGCCTCGAGGCAGGGGGTGCGCCCCCCACCCTCGAGGGCACGCCCTCTATCCCCTGACTTGGTCCTGACGTTTCCCGAGCGTGATTTCCTCCAAAAATATCTCTCGCGAAGGTTTCATTCCATTTGGACTCCGTTTGATATTCCTTTTCTGCAAAACCCTGAAATAGGCAAAAAAAACAGCAATCTGGACTAGGCCTTTGGGTTAGTAGGTTAGTCCCAAAAATGATATAAAAGTGAATGATAAAGCCCATTAAACATCCAAGACTTCAGAAATAATAGCATGGAACAATCAAAAATTATAGATACGTTGGAGACGTATCAAGCTGTCACACCCTGCATTTTGTAACATGTTATTTGCATCAATGAAGAAGGAAAATTTGGACCAACAAATTTTTTTGGCATCATTTGGCTTTTATTTGGAATTGAATTTTTCTTCATGTGCTTTTTCATGTGTTCAATAAAGTCAACTATTACCTCTTATAGAATTCATCTCCATACCCAAAACTTCTGCCCAATGATCATGCCAAGTGTTATATAACAGTATAGTATTTTCTTACAAAATTAATTTGGCCAAAATGTATTTTATAAATTTAGTTTTCCAAAAACCCCTGAATCGAGATTTGCACTGCAAGTGCTTAATTTAGGGTGAGAAAATTATTTCAAAAGGTGTATTTGAGACCTAGTAGTCATAGGACTCCCAGAAACCACAAAAGCATAATTTTAAATGTTATTTTCCTATTTTATTTAAAAGCTTTTTCTTAAGGCCAGAAATGGTCTTTAACAGGGAAAAAATTATTTAGGTATTTCAAAAATATTTGCCAAAATTCAGGGAGACTCATAGGACATATATTGTCCATATATAAGAGTTTCAACACTTGGTCATGTTCAAAATAATTGGCTAATCCCTCTAAAACCCTTTCTGGATATTTCGTGCTTTTGAAATATTTACAAAGGAAATATTCTCCAAAAATTCCAGGGAAATTCTATCATGTCATATATGACATATTTGATGATCTTGCCAAGTCCCATGCCTTGGGAAGCAAGAAAACATCCTCAAAACCCTTCATAACCATTCTGTCCATATTTGAAGTTTGAGCAACTCTACATTGCCAAACTTGTCCAAATGCTCTCAAATTTGGTACACATGCTAGAATGGCCTAATAAGGCATCTAGACCAAATGGCATAAGATTTGGAGTAGGGAAACTTGACCAGAATACCCCAAACCCCATTTTGTTCAAATGCAAATTTGAACAACTTTACATTACCAACTTTTTACCTGGTGCTTCAAACTTTGTGGGCATGATAAATACCCCCAAATGATGAAACTACACCAAGTGGTGCATCAAGGGGAGGTGATTAGCTTGACTCAAACAAGATGAAGCCATTTCTGTTGTTTTCTAGGGTTCACCAAAGTTACATTGGCTAGTTTGTTCAAATGAGCCCAAATTTGATGAAACACCCTATTTTCTTATAACATTCAACCCTGTTAAGTGTCATGGCAAGTGGAGATCATTTGCTTGATCAAAACTTGATCAAACACCTTCTGCCAAATTACTAAAACCCTCTTCTTGATCACTTTTACTATTTACCTTGGCCTCAACTTTCTACCACATGATCATCAAGTTACTATCTATCTCCAGTAACTCTCCCATGCCTCCAGCTCCATGATTGAGGGGTAAAAACCCTGGTTCACCTTGCTGGACAGCCATTTTCTACCAAGTCACCAGCTTCCTCTCACCCTCCTTGACTCTCCAGAGCATCCAAGGCCTCATCCGTATTGCTTGCATCACCTTGGACCCCCCCCAGACACGATGGACGCGTCCAGAGGGCCAATGGCATGCCATGGCATGCGATAAGGGCGCTCCTGAGCGCGCTACAGTGCGCCACCGCACTGTAGCTTCGCCCAATCCAGCGCAGCCGGCAGCCTCGAGCTCTCCCCTCGCACCTCCCAACGCCCCTCGACGTCTGCAACCTCCACCGGTGCTGTCCCCCTCCTCTCTCTCCCTCCAGTGGCCGCCTTCACACGCGCGCCGGCCGCCCGTGACCTCCACTCGTCGGGCTCACACGCGCGCACGGTCTGGAGCGTCCCCCGCTCCTCCTCTCCCCTCAACTAAGCGTGGAACACGTCCACGATCCTCCCCGGCTCGATCACAGGCACCAGAACAGCTTCTGGCCTTGCCTGCAACCTCGCCGGCGCACGAGTCCACGGTGGACCATGGGCGCAGCTATATAAGCCCCCCGGAGCTCCCCACTCAGCACCAGCAGCCTCAACACACTCACAGCAACACGCCAGCACCCCTCGTTCATCCCCGAAGAGCCCCAGTGCCCGGGATCGACCAGAGCTCCGCCACATTGGGCCACCGGCGATCTCGCAGTACAGGCCTCCTCCGCCCTTCCTTTTGCCCGATTTGGAACCACCACACACCACTGATACTTTCCCCTCGCTTTCCCCTCTCTGTAGCAGTCGGAATCGGCCGGAGCGACGACCTCCCGAAGCTCCTCCGCCGTCCCACCTCGCCGCCGGCGAACCCGGCCTCCCCTGCGAGTCGCACCACCACCACTGCAACCGCGACTCGTTGCTGAGTCCGTCCCTGCCCTCCGTTTGCCTCGCCGTGGCCCCTATCGTCGCCGGTGAGCTCGCCGTCGCCGTGGCCGAGAGGTTGAAGATGACAGGCGGGCCCCGCCTGTCATCCTCACCACTCTCTCTCTCCCCTCGCAGCCGCTGACTGTCGGGCCCCACCCGTCAGGTTTAAAACCTGGCGTGCGCGCGCTGGCGCCCGTGCGACTGGGCTGTTAGCCCTGGGCCGTGCACTGTGGCCGTCCTGGCCCAGTTGCACAGGGCCTTTTCTTCTTTTCTTTTCTGTAAAAACTTCAATTAATTTTACAGAAATGAATATTTGTCCAAATAAATTAATTCGAACTCCTAAAATCTTGTAATATTCCAACCTATTTAATGGTGTCACTTTCACACATATCTATGAAACTTTTCTGTTCTGTTCAAATTTAAATTCTAATTTGAGCAATAAGACTCCTCTTCAAAAATCCCTAGATTCCATTCTGTAACTCCAAAACTCCAACTAAGAATTTTCTCCCTCTTAGGTTTCCCTCTAGTATTTAACAAAAATATGTTGACATTTTTCTGAGCACTTTGATTTTTTTTGTTTTTATTGTGGTCTTATTTTTCCGTTGTTATTATGCGACGTATAGATACCGTATTTGACGAAGTTGCTGAAGAAGGAGAAGGAGAAGGATTTGAAGACTTTGAAGACCAAGCCAATCCAGGCAAGCAGCCCTTTGACCATGATACACTTGTTCTCCGGAACCCGTTTGTTTCCGATGCATGATGATAGAGTTACGGTGGTGAGCTAGTTGAACCACCACATGATGCATGCCTTGCTCTTGATCTTGCTATGTGCTAAATGTCATGCAAATAGTTAGTAATGATGCTTAGTGATGCATGTGTGATAAGAACCTTCGTGGTTAAAAATCTTTGCATGAACCCATCGGGTGCCCCTAATGCCCGAGGGTGATGTTGAGTTAGGTCAT
Organism: Secale cereale; assembly: GCA_902687465.1. Lineage (NCBI taxonomy): Eukaryota > Viridiplantae > Streptophyta > Magnoliopsida > Poales > Poaceae > Secale > Secale cereale. The sequence goes on from LR738712.1 coordinate 103,286,880, forward strand.
CACTTGAGGAAGAAGTGATGTGCCGGTAAAATCTTGTGCATGGGTGAAATGATGGATTAGATTTATGTGTGACTACCGTCCCAACCAAATATGTGCAACCACTCTACCCCTTATGGGATGGGGCTTTATTGATTACTTAGGTCGATACTAGCATGGTGCCCGCATTACTAGTGACGGGAAGACTTGAGGTCTTTCCCGGGACGGGGTCGTGCTTGGATAGACGACCATGACTGTTTTTACAGGGCACCGGACACACCGTTGGTCCCTTCGGGTATGCGTGACATTGAAATTAGGGCAAGTCCCGTGATCTATTGTTTGTACTCGAGGGCCGTGTACCAACGAGTGGACTCTATGTTAGTGTCGTCTAAGGAAAGATAATGACCGGGTGCTTCCCCCGAGTACTTGAGGTACTGCGGGATCGTGGGTGACACGAAAGCTTCCCGGATCTTGTGGGTAAAGTGCGCAATCTCTGCAGAGTGTAAAACTATTCGAATAGCCGTGTCCACGGTCATGGACAGTTGGGTGGTGCTACTTAAACTATGTCCAGAATTTTACTCCATCGGTGAAAGTATGTGTGTGATGAGTGAGGGTGGTGACTCGACTCGTTGAGTTGAACCATATTCATGTTGATATCAGGTAACCTGTCTTCAAGGTTACGTGGGTTTATTGATGCATACACTTGATGGTAGAATATTTGTTCTAGCCCATGGCTAGATTGCTCCTTGTTGTTCAAATGCATTGTTACTTTGAACCAAATCATGGGTTGCTTGCGAGTACATTCAAAGTACTCATTGGCTTGCCACTGGTTATTTAATTGGCCAGGCATGGAGGAACATGAATATGAAGATGAGTTCTTTGGAGACGAACATGCGAACTAGGACGCTATCCCAGTCAGAATGCCTGTAGGGTTAAGGCAGATGGCATGGGTTCTACCTATCATCGAAGACTTCTACTATTTGAGTTATTTGCTATTCAGCCCGTGAGGCTTTATCTATGTAAGACTTGGCCATAATGGCCATAATTTGTGTAAGACGATATGTATGGATGTAAGACTCTTGTTATTCAGCTTCTGTGTGTTCAGTGAGCATTGATCTCTGGGATCACTGTACACGTGCATTCGGTGATCTTGACTTCTAAGTCGGGGTCCCCACAGAGCTGGTATCAGAGCCATCCTGACTGTAGGAAGCCTTAGTTAGCATGGGCGTTAGTTAGATGAGACCCTTTTTCAAAATCCTTCTAAACCTCTCTTCTTTTCTAAACCTGAGATTTCGTCAGCTTATTAACCTCTCCTATTCCACCTTTGTAGATGGCCGCCGTACCCGAAGAGCACCTGACCACTGGGTTTCCCTTACTTCTCGAGGATAGCCTCCAGGAGTGTCAGTTCCACCGAGCGCCCATCCTCACCTACCTTGAGCATTGGGTTAGCGACACTGAGGTGGAATACCATGTGGAAGTGATCGTGAAGGCAAACGATCCTCCCACAAGTTGGTTCTTCGAGGGATCCCAGATGGCAACACTACCTCTTGCTGTCGAGGCTGCTGCACTCAAGGCACTAACCCGCCTCCGCGAGCTTCTTCCGGAGATGGCAGCCAAGATGACAACCCGCTTCTTACCTTACCGGAAGGAAGGTGAAGATGAAAGCAGCGCACTAGCCCCTCCACTGAAGGAAGGACTCTCGCTTCGGTTCCAGACATACTTTAGTCTATGTGCCAACAGCTTGGCACAAGACTTGGCCTCGGAATCGATGAAGCTTCGAGAAGAACTTCACAAGACCAAGGCACTTCTTCGTCGAGCTCAAGAGAAGACAAATAGGATTAAGAAGGAAGGAGCACCTTCTGGACAGTCCGCTATCGCATACCGAGGCGGAAGGCCCTCCGAGGATGTATCTTCCAAGAATGAAGAACCACCTCGGCGACGCCGGATGACGGCAAGGGAATATCGCAAGCTTTTCCCTGCACCACCGACGAAGCACCGTCGTATCCAACTCCTCCACTCCCCCACACCCTCAAGTGACAAGGGGGCCCAGACAGATGAAGACAAGGAGGAAGACCCAGAAGAGCCGGAATACGCGACCGAGCATTCTGCCGCTTAGGCATTATTCACTACTCGGATATGCCAGTTGTGACCTCTACGGTAGGATAGGTCGTGTAACCCCTATGCGCAGTCGAGTCCTTGTATGGTTCATATGAAACCATCTAGTGTTTGCTTTTGTTGTGTTTGGATGTATGTCATATTCTTCCTTCGGGAACATGTAAACGACTGCATCACCCGTTTGGATTTTAATGAATGTGTTTGGCCTTTCGGCCCTTGCATGATTTGATTAGTGTCACACCCACCCCCTTACTAGGACCCATCTATCTTGCTTTCCCTCTTCCAAGTCATGAGACCTTTTACCGCTCCAACAGGATGCCTGTTGTAACTCGTACTGGTACCTCTACCCAGCAGCCTGAAGCCAGAGCATCCGCTCAGTCAGAGGCAGGCCACGACCAAACCAACGACCAAGCTCCACCACCACCACCTCCTCCGAACATGGACATGGCTCAGCTTCTCCAAGCTTTCCGAGAGGAACGCCAAGCCAACACCGCCGCCCTTCAGTTGATTGCTCAAGCTTTCACCAACAACCGCCAGCCGACGGGGAATGGCAATGGACGTTCCACGTTGGCAGAGTTCAAGAAGCATGCACCGCCAACTTTCATCGAGACTGTTGAACCCCTGGATGCAGACGACTGGGTCCGCACCATTGAGGACTTGCTGGAACTAGTCGGCTGCACCGAAGACCGCGAGAAGGTGGCTTATGCAGCCCACTGCCTCGGGGGGACTGCTAGAGCTTGGTGGGATGGATTCAAGGTCATGCATGCTGAACAAGACATCACTTGGGTCAACTTCAAGGCAGAATTCCGCAAGGCCCACATTCCTTCCGGAATCATGGCTATCAAAAAGCGTGAGTTCCGAGCCCTGAAGCAAGGAAGTGGCACTGTCAAGGAGTACATGCAGAAGTTCAGTGTTCTATCAAGGTATGCCCCTGAAGATGTCAGCACTGATGCTGCAAAAAGGGAGCGCTTCATGGAAGGCCTCAATCAGACTCTGCAATACTCGCTTGTCGTGTGCGACTGCCCAACCTTCCCTGGCCTGGTGAACAAAGCACTTATGTTTGAAGACAAGCGGCGTGCTTTGGAAGACACTCGCAAGCGCAAGATGGTCAGCAAGGGAAGTTCCAGCAACCAAAAGCCTCATCCGTGGCAGTCAGCCCCGGCCAAGCCAACCTATCAGCAACCAAGAGCTCCTGCACCTCGTACCAACTATCAGCCTCAGCAGTATGCCAACCCAAGGCCAGCTTTCAACCCCAATAACAGTGGTGGCAACAAGAACAATCCAAACCAAGTCACTTGCTTTGGATGTGGTCAGTCAGGACACATCTCAAGGGTGTGCCCCAACAAGAAGCCGGATGCCCCGCGCCCCAATGCGCAGAACCAAGGACAAGGCCGCGGGATGCCACCAAGGAACCCAGCTCCTCGCAACCCGCCTAACCATGGGAAGGGGCGTGTGAATCACGTCACTGCTGAAGAAGCCCAGGAAGACCCGGACGTCGTGCTGGGTACGTTCCTTGTCAACTCAGCACCTGCAACTGTCTTGTTTGATTCTGGAGCAACGCATTTGAAAGTGCAATCTTGCCTTTAATTATATTTTGATAAATGATGACAACATGCATATATGGGACTAATCATGTTTATCAAGTATATCTCAGGATTATGTCTCAATGTGTGCGTGGATCATGAATACAGACAAATCTACATTGCTCAAGAACGGACATAAAAGATGATAGCTTCTAGCTTAATTTTCAGGTTGATTTTGAGTATAGGGATCCCGCACTATTAAGAGGGGATCAATGGATATTGTGAAAGACTTGCTCAAAACATACAAAGTATCCTCCCACACTGTCTCTGCTCTATCCATACCAAGTATAATATTCTGTGCACCTAGAAGTATTGTAACTAAACCTATGTGTCCAGTCTTCTCCGGATGTCCGGCACTCTCCGGACGTCCGGACCTTCACAGCCTACCGGACGACCGGTATCTTCCGGACGTCCGGTCACTCAGCGCCTAACGGACGACCGACCTCCTCCGGATGTCCGGTATTCCTGAACAGAAACCATACAGCGGTTTTCCGGTCTCCTCCGGACGACCGGTCCTTCAGCGCCTAACGGACGTCCGGCACACTCCGGACGTCCGGCACTTCTTCACAGAAAGAATTAGCGGACGTCCGGCACACTCCGGACGTCCGGCACTTCTTTACAGAAAGAATTAGCGGATGTCCGGAATCTTCCGGACGTCCGGTCACCTGTACACACAGCAGTATACGTGGCCCCGTCTGGTGAACTGTCAGGCTCCGGACGTCCGGCCTCCGTCGGACGTCCGGTGCTACCTATGCCACCGGACGTCCGGTAATGACCGGATGTCCGACACATGTTGTACGTTTTTCTGTACAACGGTCACCTCTCTCCTCTATGACTATATATAGTCCCTTCTTCCACAAGAGAGGTTGACCACTCACTTTGAGCTTACTCAAGAACACATTCACACTCTCTCTCACCTTGATACACCAAATCTTAGATCCCAAAAGGATTTGAAGACATTTGTGAGAAGTTGTCCAATCAAGTGATAGATCCACTCCCTCCTCTTCTTTGCACCAAAGGAATTTGTGATTTGAGCAAGTCTTGAGCTTTACTTCATTGTTCTTGTTACTCTTGGAGGTTGGAGACTCCTAGGCGGTAGGAGTCTTTCGGTGAGGAATCAAACTCTGTGATTACCCCCGGAAAAGTTTGTAAGGGTTTGGAGGCCACCTAAAGGCTTACCACTAGTGGTTGGGAATCGCCTTCGTGGTGATATCTCAAAGAGAGAATAGGGTGAGCCTTCGTGGCGTTGGTGTGCCTTCGTGGTAGCACCCACCTCTCTAAACGGTGACGTAGCTTCCCTCCAAGGAAGTGAACATCGGCATACATCCTCGTCTCTCGAAGTTTCGGTTATTCCTAACCTAAACTTTCTACTTGTGGTTACTTGTTATTTAAGTTATTACTTATATCTCATTGTGTTACTTTACCTACCTAACCGTGTAGCTTGCTTAACTTGTTAAGCATCTTACTTGCAATTGTTAGGCTCACTTTCATATTTAGTACCATTGCCTAAAAATTTCTAAGTAACAATTAAAATTTAGAATTGTACCTATTCACCCCCCCCTCTAGGTCCATCTCGATCCTTTCAATTGGTATCAGAGCCTCGTGCTCTATTCTTGTGGCTTAACCGCCCTAGAGCGAGATGAACCCCGATGGGACTCCCCTTGTTGTAGATCCAAAAGATCAGGTCTCGACTTCTTCGGGAGTCAAGACCTTCACCTCTGAGGATCTAGAACGGGCCCTTGCTAAGCAAAAGGAGGAGCATGATGCTTCTCTTGAGGCCTTGGTCAAAATAAGGTTAGCCGCACTAACCACAGATTCCACGATACCCCCTAGTCCGGGTGGTGTGGGTTCGAGGCAAACTGCGCCTATTCATTCTCTTGATCAACAACCTCCTAATAGTGATCACTCTAATGTTCCATGGCTATATGCAAAACCTAAAGATGAAAAACCAAAGTATAAGCATGGGGGTGAACCTCCCGTGCTTGATAAAAAGGCTGACTTTTCTATGTGGAGAGTTGCTATGCAGGATCATCTTAGGTTCGCAAACGATGAGATGATGGCCATCTTGGAGGATGGGTACAACCCTGTTGATCCAAAGAACCTCACTCCAAGAGAAATATATGACAAGCATCTCAACGACACTGCAATCATGTTGTTAAGGAAAGGGATGAGTGAAAAGCAAAGGAGACCTTTCATACACATCACCAGTGCCAAGGATTTGTGGGATTGCATTGTGAGATCAAAAACCGGAACCTCCTCCCTCCGGCTTGCACAATATGAGATTGCCAAAGGTCAATTGCAAAACTTCTGTATGGAGAAAGGTGAAACCCCCAACCAGCTCAACGAGCGTCTGATGACGCTTACCTCTGACATAGAGTCCTGTGACTGTGACAAGACACAAGATGGATTCAACTTGACAAAGCGGTTTCTTATGGACAAGTTGCTACATGCTTTTGCCCCGTATCACCATCAAATGGTGTGGGACATAAAGCAACACCATGGATTCAAAGAAATGACTCCAGATGACATCATATCCACCTTTCAACTATTTGAAGAATCCAAGGCAAATGCTACAAGACATCTTGCCATGCATGGAAATTCATCTTCCGGGACCAACTTAGCCTTGAAGGCTAAACAAGTGTGTGAAGAAGAAGAAAGTGAGGATGAAGATGATGAAAGTGATGAAAGTGACTCTGAAGAGGGACCCTCATATGAAGACATTGCTCTCTTTGTGAAGAAGTTCAGCGCAGGAAAATTCAAAGGGAGATTTCAAAAGAAGAAGGTCCAAAGTTGCTACAACTGTGACGAGACGGATCACTTCTCCAATGAGTGCCCATATGAGAAGAGAGAAGATAAGCCCAGATTCCCCAAGAACTTTGTAAAGAAGAAATTGCCAAACCCTGTGAACTCCAAGCTTAAGAAGAAAGATGGAAGGGCTATGATTGCCCAAGAAGAATCCGATCCCGATGATGTTGGAGGTATTGCCGGTGTTGATCAAGATTCTCAAAGCACCTTGAGACTAGTCAACAAAAGTGGTGAGGTTGTCACCTACAACTACATGAAAGACTACAAGGGCAACGCACACAAGTGTTTGATGGCCAACGCCATTGTTGAGGACCATGAGCAACAAACCTCTTCAGACAAAGTGAAGGTAACCTCTCGTTCGGAACCTCCTCTTTTCTCTCCACCTACTCTTAATGATGCGGAGGATAATCATGAGGATAATGATGAGAATGATCCTATGTATGCTAAACTAGAAAAATTCATGTGTTCCCTCAAAGGAAAGAAACTCACTATGTTTCGTATGCTTATGGAGATGGTGGGTAAGCACACCGTCACCATTAAGGAACTCGAAACCCTCGTCACCGAGGAAAAGGAAAAATACGAAATCCTTGAGCGGAAAGTCCTATATGAGGAAGCAAAAAATGATGAACTGTGCATAAAAATTGGTACAAACCTTGATGAATATGTCAAGAAACTTGGTTCCTTGGAAAAGGATGAAAGCTCCTTCAAGGAGTTGACGAATGATAAGAGCAAACTTGTGAGGTCTCATGCTACTCTCTCTAAGGAGTGTGAGCTTCTATCTGTGTCTCTTAAGACTAAGGAAGAAGAGCTCACCCTTCTTACAAAGAGCTTTGAGACGCTCAAAGCTACTTATCTTGAAACTCTAGCCAAGGCTTACTCCTCTCCTGTTATAAATGTTGATGCCTGTACTACTAACGCAAGTTATGATCTAGCATCTATTTGTGAGGAAAATCGATTTCTAAAAGCACAGCTCAAGAAAGGACTCATGACTTGTGCTCAAGGACAACAGAACCTTAATGAAGTATTGAGTCGTCACAATGAAGTTTTCGCAAAGGAAGGGCTTGGGTACGACCCAAGCACAAGCAAGACAAAAAACCTCCACTCAAAAGTGCACCACTCCTCTCAAGGAGACGTTTGTACGCGAAGGGCAGAGGAAGAAAGGGGAGAGTCAAGTCAACAAGATTATGAGTGGAAAGGCCACTAGGGACCAACCCACTCCCATCAAACCTAAGGGTTTCATGCCTCCATCCTATGTACTTCGTAAAACAAAGGATGGAGAGGTTTATGCAAAATTTGTTGGCCACCATAATGCATTTCGTTTCTATGCTATTTGGGTTCCTAAGACCCTTGTGACTAATGTGAGAGGTCCCATTGCAAAATGGGTGCCTCTAACCAAGTAATGAATTGTGTGTAGGTTGCCTTCTCCGGTGGAGTCAAATGGGTGATCGATAGTGGATGCACCAACCATATGACCGGAGACGGAAAATTCCTCTACGATTTTATGGAAGCCATCAAACCATTTGTGAGCATCGTGTTCGATGGAGGAACAAAAGGACAGGTACTTGGATTGGGTAAGGTGGCTATCACAAATGACATGTCACTTGCAAATGTCATGCTTGTCCAATCTCTAAAATATCATTTACTTTCCGTTCGTCAATTGGCTTCTGTTGGTTATGATACACTGTTTGGACTAACGGATGTGAAAGTCTTTAAGAGAGATACTCTTGAAGTGGCCTTTGTTGGAAAGTTGGATGGCAACCTTTACACGGTTGATTTCTCGAAAGAGAGTACCTTCCATGCAACTTGTCTAATGGCCAAAGCCGACCAGGGATGGCTATGGCATCGCCGGCTAGCCCATGTCGGCATGAGAAATCTTCAAGACCTCTTAAAGGGGAATCACATCCTTGGACTAACTAATATTTCTTTTGAGAAAGATCGTGTGTGTAGTGCATGCATAGCCGGGAAGCAACACCAATCAAAACACCCACCCAAGAATATTGTATCTACATCAAGGCCTTTGGAGCTCCTTCATGTGGATCTCTTTGGGCCTCCTTCATGGGATAGTCTTGGTGGGAAAAAGTATGGTCTTGTCATTGTTGATGATTACTCAAGATACACATGGGTGTTCTTCCTCAAATCCAAAGACGAGACGAAGTTCACCTTCATTGATTTTGCCAAACAAGCTCAACGCAAATTTGACAAAGAAATCTTGGCAATAAGAAGTGACAATGGCTCGGAGTTCAAAAATTACACCTTGGAAGAGTTTCTCAGTGACGAGGGGATTGAGCATCAATACTCCGCCCCTACACTCCTCAACAAAATGGTGTGGCTGAAAGAAAGAACCGTACCCTTGTGGAGATGGCAAGGTCAATGTTGGATGAGTACAAGTCACCACATAGCTTTTGGGTTGAGGCCGTCAACACTGCATGTCATGCCTCAAACCGTCTTTTCCTCCGCAAAATCTTGGAAAAGACCCCATATGAGCTCCTAACCGGAAACAAACCAAATGTCAAGTACTTCCGTGTGTTCGGATGTAAGTGCTTCTTACTCAACAAGAAAGAACGATTAGGAAAATTTCAATCCAAAACTATTGAGGGTATATTTGTTGGTTATGGATCAAACTCCCACGCCTATAGGGTCTACAACAAATCCAATGGATGTGTTGTAGAAACTTGTGACGTGGTGTTTGATGAATTTAATGGCTCTCATGGAGAGCAAGTTGATCTAAGTGATGCAGGTGATGAAGATTCCTCTCAAGATATCTTGAACATGGGTGTTGGTGCTCTTCTTCCAATGGAACAAGAACCTCATGATGATATGGAAAACGACGCACAACTTCCTATATATCCAACCATTACAACACCCACACCACCACAAGATCAAAATCCTCGACCAATGCCCAGAACTCAAGCACCTGATGATGATCAAGTCCTTCACCATGATCATCCTCAACCAGACCAAGAGCAAGAAAGTGCAATCAGGGATGATGAACCTCAACAAAGGCAACATGAAGAAGAAGATGATGAACCTCAACAAATGCAACATGAAGAAGAAGATCTTCCACCTCACATCAATGATCCATATGTTGAGGACGTGGATGATGGACATGAAGTTGAACCTCGTGAAACTCTCACCTCCATCATGCCTCGTGTGGCCGGACGTGTTGATGTTGACAAAATTCTCACTGGCATATCCGAAGGTAGGGTCACTCGTAAACAATTGACAAACTTTTGTGCTCACTTCTCGTTTGTGTCTAGTATTGAGCCAGTCAAGGTACAAGACGCATTAATGGACAACGATTGGCTCGTGGCAATGCAAGAAGAGTTGAACAGTTTTGAACGCAACCAAGTATGGTCTCTGGTGGAGAGACCAACTACAGAACACAATGTCATTGGAACAAAATGGATTTTCAAGAACAAGCAAGATGAGAATGGTGTCATCATCCGCAACAAGGCAAGGTTAGTGGCACAAGGGTACTCACAAGTTGAAGGTTTGGACTTTGGTGAGACCTTTGCTCCCGTTGCCCGTCTCGAATCTATTCGCATCTTACTTGCTTATGCTGCTTTCAATGGATTTACATTACATCAAATGGACGTGAAGAGTGCTTTCCTTAACGGTCCTCTACAAGAAGAAGTATATGTATCACAACCACCTGGGTTCGTTGATCCCGATCACAAAAACTATGTGTACAAACTTCATAAGGCCTTGTATGGCCTTAAACAAGCACCTCGTGCTTGGTATGATCATCTTAAGAAGTTTCTACTCGATGATGGTTTTGTGAGAGGGGTGATCGATCCCACTCTTTTTACTAAGAGACACAAGGGTGATTTGATATTATGTCAAATCTATGTAGACGACATAATCTTTGGTTCTCCTAACATTCATTTATGCAAGAAGTTTGCGGCTTCAATGACCAAAAATTTTGAAATGTCGCTCAATACGGATTTGAAATTCTTCCTCGGATTTCAAATTCAACAATTTCAAGAAGGAATCTTCTTGTCTCAAGCAAAATACCTCAAGGACATCCTAGCAAAGTTTGGCATGTCTGATGCTAGTCCATGTAAGACACCCATGCCAACCACAATTGCCCTCACTGAAGACACAAACGGTATTCCTTTTGACCCATCTATTTATCGCTCTATGATTGGTTCATTGATTTATCTTTGTGCATCTAGACCAGACATCATGTTTAGCGTATGCATGTGTGCTAGATTTCAAGCTTCCCCTAGGGAAAGCCATCATAAAGCGGTTAAGCATATTCTTAGATACCTTGTTCACACCCCAAAGTTGGGTCTATGGTACCCCAAGGATGCTAAGTTTGATCTTATTGGGTACACGGATGCTGATTGGGCTGGTGACAAAGTGGACCGCAAGTCTACCTCCGGTGCATGTCAATTTCTTGGACGCTCATTGGTAAGTTGGTCCTCCAAGAAACAAAATTGTATCGCCCTTTCCAGCTGTGAAGCAGAATACATTGCAGCTGCCAGTTGTGGAACTCAATTACTATGGATGAGGCAGACTTTGAAGGATTACGGGATCACCTATTGACATGTGCCTCTTCTATGTGATAATGAAAGTGCAATCAACATTGCTGAAAATCCCAAAGATCATCTTCGCACCAAGCACATTGACATTAGGTATCATTTCTTGAGAGATCATGTGGAAAAGGGTGACATTGATGTTGCCCACATTGGTACAGAAATGCAACTTGCAGACATCTTCACGAAGCCATTGGATGAAGCTAGGTTTTGTCGACTTAGGCGTGAACTTGGTATCTTGGAGCTTGACAATATTATGTGAAATCTAGTACCCATTCATGCATAAACTTAATATCTCGTCTTGATGTAGGCATATATTTAGGGGGAGACACTCAACTCATGAGTACTCTACTTCCTATACAATGCATAAAAAGAACAAACACTCTCAAAGCTTACCATATCATGTGGTGCTTTAATATGATGGAGTAGTGACTATGCACCCAAGTCAACATTCTTGAGGTCTCATATCACATATGCTCAAACATGGTGACATCAACCACCACTCGTAGAGTAACCATAGTAACCAAGCAAGTTATTTTATCGTCTCCGAGATTCATGCAAGCATCATCCATCATCTCCCTACAAAAATGCCCCAAGCCATCCATCATCTCTGACCCTCCGGTCGTCCGGTACTTTCCGGACGTCCGGTGTTTCGAGTGCGTCCGGACGTCCGGTACGTTCCGGACGTCTGACAAAACCCTTCTGTCAATCCTATGCCGGACGTCCGGTACTGTCGGATTTCCGCTAATTATACTAGGACCGGACGTCCGGAAACCGCCAGTCGTCCGGTATATCCCTGGCCCATATATAAGGCGGGCCGCGTGGGGAGGGGCAGTTTAACCCTAAAATCTTTATCCCCCGTCCCTATCTCCTGGCCGCCGCCGCTGGATCTCATCGCCTGGCCGCCGCCGCTGGACCTCATCGTCTGGCCGCCGTCGCCGCTGGAATCCTTTTTCTGGCCGCCGCCAGGAGGAGGCCCTCGTCTGTCCATAAGCCGGGCTGGTCGCCTGGTTCCCTCGCCGGCCTCTCTCCGTCTCGCATCTTCACTCCAAGGTTTCCCCCTCTTCTTCCCCTCCTCTCATCCCTCGGGTTTGCCCTCGATCTATGAGAGTAGTGTGGTGATTGTGGGTCCTTTTTTTTCTTATTCTAGGTCGGAATGCCGAAGGTTAAACACTCCGCACGCAAGGAGGCCACCGGTAGGATTGCTCGCCCATCTCATCGTGGTGGCTCCGATGACTCACAAGAACATGCTCGCGCTAAGAAGCGTGTCGCTCCGCCTCGCAGCCCCACAAGCGACTCCTCATCGGAGGAATCAGATTTTGAGGATGAACTCGCAGCTATGGAGAGGGAGGACCTTGGCTCTTCCCACACTGCTGCACCCAAGCCCGGGACTCGGCGACCCACGTTTAAGCTACCTCCTCCACTAGTTCAGCCTCAAGGTGATGCTCGTCACATCTCCCTTGAGCCTCCTCTCTCTCACGGTCGAAAGGTTAAGCGATTCAACACCATTCCCATCGCATCATATCTTACTCTTCGTCGTGATGTAGACCAATTTATGGTTGCGAGCGACTCCACGGATGATCGTTTTCGCACCAATGTCCAGGCAGACATTTTCACCACTGTCATTTTACCTAAAGGTCTGTCCTTACATTTGTGCATTGATCTTGAGCACATTCGTTCTCATCCGGAGAAGTATCCGGGAGCCATTGAACTCATTGAGACTTCGGGTCTCGCTGCTCCTTTTTCCTTTCAGCATGATTTTAATAATGCTGCGATCCATCAATTTTATGCCACATGTCATTTTCACCCCAACAACACTGTCATTTGGATGACCTCTGACACAGTGCTTACAGCCTCATACTCTCAATTTGTGGCTGCTCTGGGCTTTCCTGATAGTGGGTTCAAAATACACAAAGATGATCCCCGCCATAAGCCCAAAGGCATAAATGTTTGCATGGATCTCCTCAAACCCATCGCTGAAATGACTAAGGAGGAGAAAGAAAAAGATCTAAACCAAGTGTCAATTTGGCGCTCTCCCTTTTACATCATTTTTCAGTGTGTCATTCGCACCGTCTATCCTAAAATGGGAGACAAAGGGTCGTGCAATAGCTATTGCATTGACCTAATGCATCGTCTCTACACGGCACCTAAAGGAAAGATAAATGTTCCGCACTTTCTGTGGCATGAGATCCGTCTCGCTTCCTTCCAATTCAAGCGAGCCTTTCCTCATGCCCCTATCTTCAGGCCTTTATTGAGAGTGTGGCTCCCTTTCCCATTGTCCGCACTCATTTACATGAGCAGTGGGTCATTCCATCCCACATGGCAGATGACTAGGTGAGGCGCTCCTCCTCCACTCATCCTCGTCGAACTGCTGCTCATTTTCCTCCCACTACTCATTCCGGGTCTTCATCCATTGGACGCATTGCTCGCTTTCTTGGGAAAGCTCACTCTGCCATGATGAAGGCCATCACCTTTCAGTGTTCCCAGAACCACGATGTAGTCACTCGCATGGTTACTTCCAAGAATGCTCTGAAGGCTCGTCTGAGAGAATCCGGAGTATACGATGTGAGTGATGATGAACGACTTCCGGATGTTCCGCCTTTTGACTTTGGCTTCCCCTCGGGTCCTGAGTGGTCTGAATTTCTTGACGAGGCTGGTGGCAGTGGTACTCACGATGATGATGATGATGCTTTCTGATGGTCTGACACCTTTTGGGTAGTAGCTGCCAAAGGGGGAGTAGGCATTTCACTAAGAACTTATCTATTTATGTAATGATGTGAGATTTGTATCAAACCTATGATGTGAACCTGTTATGATGAACTCTGTGTTGAAACCTTATCTATTATGTGATGCACCTATATATCTATGGAACTACTGTGTTATATCATGGGTATGAGGTTTATGTATGATATCTCGTGTATAAGTTTCCTATGAAATCTGTGAAAGAGATTGTCATGATATCATATTTAGGGGGAGCTCCTCTCCTCTTGTTTATTATTGTTCATGCACCTATTGAGGGGAGCTCTATAACATCATTTCGATATTTGAAAACCTTTAATACAATTCTTTGAGAAATGCATGCATGTTGTCATCAACTACCAAAAAGGGGGAGATTGAAAGTGCAATCTTGCCTTTAATTATATTTTGATAAATGATGACAACATGCATATATGGGACTGATCATGTTTATCAAGTATATCTCAGGATTATGTCTCAATGTGTGCGTGGATCATGAATACAGACAAATCTACATTGCTCAAGAACGGACATAAAAGATGATAGCTTCTAGCTTGATTTTCAAGTTGATTTTGAGTATAGGGATCCCGCACTATTAAGAGGGGATCAATGGATATTGTGAAAGACTTGCTCAAAACATACAAAGTATCCTCCCACACTGTCTCTGCTCTATCCATACCAAGTATAATATTCTGTGCACCTAGAAGTATTGTAACTAAACCTATGTGTCCAGTCTTCTCCGGACGTCCGGCACTCTCCGGACGTCCGGACCTTCACAGCCTACCGGACGACCGGTATCTTCCGGACGTCCGGTCACTCAGCGCCTAACGGACGACCGACCTCCTCCGGATGTCCGGTATTCCTCAACAGAAACCATACAACGGTTTTTCGGTCTCCTCCGGACGACCGGTCCTTCAGCGCCTAACGGACGTCCGGCACACTCCGGACGTCCGGCACTTCTTCACAGAAAGAATTAGCGGACGTCCGGCACACTCCGGACGTCCGGCACTTCTTTACAGAAAGAATTAGCGGATGTCCGGAATCTTCCGGACGTCCGGTCACCTGTACACACAGCAGTATACGTGGCCCCGTCTGGTGAACTGTCAGGCTCCGGACGTCCGGCCTCCGTCGGACGTCCGGTGCTACCTATGCCACCGGACGTCCGGTAATGACCGGATGTCCGACACATGCTGTACGTTTTTCTGTACAACGGTCACCTCTCTCCTCTATGACTATATATAGTCCCTTCTTCCACAAGAGAGGTTGACCACTCACTTTGAGCTTACTCAAGAACACATTCACACTCTCTCTCACCTTGATACACCAAATCTTAGATCCCAAAAGGATTTGAAGACATTTGTGAGAAGTTGTCCAATCAAGTGATAGATCCACTCCCTCCTCTTCTTTGCACCAAAGGAATTTGTGATTTGAGCAAGTCTTGAGCTTTACTTCATTGTTCTTGTTACTCTTGGAGGTTGGAGACTCCTAGGCGGTAGGAGTCTTTCGGTGAGGAATCAAACTCTGTGATTACCCTCGGAAAAGTTTGTAAGGGTTTGGAGGCCACCTAAAGGCTTACCACTAGTGGTTGGGAATCGCCTTCGTGGTGATATCTCAAAGAGAGAATAGGGTGAGCCTTCGTGGCGTTGGTGTGCCTTCGTGGTAGCACCCACCTCTCTAAACGGTGACGTAGCTTCCCTCCAAGGAAGTGAACATCGGAATACATCCTCGTCTCTCGAAGTTTTGGTTATTCCTAACCTAAACTTTCTACTTGTGGTTACTTGTTATTTAAGTTATTACTTATATCTCATTGTGTTACTTTACCTACCTAACCGTGTAGCTTGCTTAACTTGTTAAGCATCTTACTTGCAATTGTTAGGCTCACTTTCATATTTAGTACCATTGCCTAAAAATTGCTAAGTAACAATTAAAATTTAGAATTGTACCTATTCACCCCCCCTCTAGGTCCATCTCGATCCTTTCAGCATTCTTTTGTCACTCAAAGATTTGCATTAAAGAGTGGCATGACCCCTACACCCCTGAATAACCCTATGGTGGTACAAACCCCCAGAGCAGAGATGAGAGCCAAGATAAGCTGTAAGGGAGTCAGTATTACCATTAACGGTGTAGATTTCCTAGCAGACCTCATCGTCCTGAGATCACAAGGCTTGGATGTGATCCTAGGCATGAATTGGCTCAGCAAGCACCAAGGCTTGTTAGACTGTGCCAATCGGACAGTCACTGTGACCAATGACCAAGGAGTCGAAGTCAAGTTTGCTCCCAACTCCTCTTCCGCTCAAGCCATTCAAGTCAACTGTCTGTCTGAAGTTGGGCTAGAGCAAGTACCGGTGGTATGTGAGTATCCTGATGTCTTTCTGGATGAACTACCGGGAATGCCCCCTGACCGTGACATTGAGTTCATCATCGAGCTCGTGCCCGGGGCAGGACCCATCTATAAGAAGCCTTATAGAATGGGGATGGAAGAATTACCCGAGTTGAAGAAGCAACTGGAAGAGCAGCTGAGGAAGGGATTTATCCGCCCGAGTGCCTCCCCTTGGGGATCTCCCGTTCTGTTTGTGGCAAAGAGGGACGGTACCATCTGCTTATGCATTGACTATCGTTCCCTCAATGAAGTTACAATCAAGAACAAATATCCACTTCCCACGATCGAAGATCTGTTTGATCAACTCAGCGGAGCCAAGGTGTTCTCCAAGATCGACCTCAGATCTGGGTACTACCAGCTGAAGATCAGACCCCAAGATATTCCGAAGACGGCATTCGTAACCAGATATGGCCTGTATGAGTGCACGGTCATGTCCTTTGGGTTAACCAATGCCCCAGCTTACTTCATGTATCTCATGAATAAAGTCTTCATGGAATATTTGGACAAGTTCGTTGTTGTCTTCATTGATGACATTCTTGTCTTCTCGAAGTCGGAGGAAGAGCACGAGCAACCTTTGAGGATGGTCCTAGATAAGCTTCGGGAGCACCAACTGTATGCCAAATTCAGCAAGTGTGAGTTCTGGCTGCATAAAGTTGGATTCTTAGGCCACGTCTTGACCGAAGAAGGATTGTCAGTTGATCCCGCAAAGATCGAAGCTGTGACCCAATGGCAATCTCCAACAACCGTCAAGGAAGTCAGAAGCTTCCTCGGACTTGCGGGCTATTACCGCAAATTTGTGGAAGGATTCTCTAGCATTGCACGGCCAATGACTCAGCTCCTCAAGAAGGACAAGAAGTTCGAGTGGACGCCAAAATGCAAAGAGAGCTTCCAAGAGCTCAAGAAGAGATTGACCACCGCCCCAGTTCTGGCAACACCTGATATTCACAAGGAGTTCGTGATATATTGTGATGCCTCTCGAACCGGATTGGGAAGCGTTCTGATGCAAGAAGACCGAGTCATAGCATACCTCTCCAGGCAGCTACGACCTCATGAGGAGAACTACGCTACTCATGATCTTGAGCTAGCGGCAGTAGTTCATGCCTTGAAGACATGGCGGCATTACCTCCTAGGGAAACGGTGTGAGATATACACAGACCACAAAAGTCTGAAGTACATTTTCACCCAAAAGGAATTGAACATGAGGCAGCGAAGATGGTTGGAGCTCATCAAGGACTATGACCTCAGTGTTCAATATCACCCCGGGAAGGCTAACGTGGTGGCCGATGCCTTGAGCAAGAAGGCTTGCTCCTTGAATGTTGTTATTCAAGAAAGGCAGGTAGCCTTGTTTAAGGAACTCGGACAATTCAGTTTTGAATTGGTCACCCCTGGATTTCTGGATCATTTGGAAGTCAGACCGACCCTGATGGACGAAGTCAAGAAGGCACAAGATGGACACGCGAGCATTGAAGGCATCAAGAAGAAGATGAAGCTAGGCAAGGCCCCAGGATTCTCTGAAGACGAGCACGGGATTGTTTGGTACAAAGGCCGCATCTACGTACCAAACAACACAGAGCTGAAGAACCTGATCCTGCAAGAAGCCCACGACACTCCGTATTCCATCCACCCCGGAGGAACCAAGATGTATCAAGACTTGAAGGCACGATTCTGGTGGCACGGGATGAAAAGAGAGATTGCAACCTATGTTGCAAAGTGTGATGTGTGCCAAAGGGTCAAGGCTGAATATCAGCGACCCGCTGGATTGCTTCAACCACTCAAGGTTCCTGAGTGGAAGTGGGATAAAGTCGGAATGGACTTCATCATCGGATTACCGAGGTCAAATAGAGGACATGACTCTATCTGGGTCATAGTCGATCATTTGACCAAGGTGGCCCATTTCATTCCTGTCAAAACCACTTATGATGGCAACCGGCTGGCAGCTCTCTACATCGACAGAATCGTAAGTCTTCACGACGTTCCCAAGGAGATTGTGTCAGATCGAGGAACCCAGTTCACCTCAAGGTTCTGGAAGAAGTTCCAAGAAGCCTTGGGAACCAAGTTATCTTTCAGCACAGCTTTCCTCCCACAGACCGGAGGTCAGACAGAACGAGTAAATCAAATTCTCGAAGACATGCTCTGAGCCTGTGTCTTGGATTATGGAGCCAAGTGGGAAGATTGTCTCCCTTTTGCCGAGTTCTCCTATAACAACAGTTATCAGTCGAGCCTTCACATGGCACCATTTGAGGTGTTGTACGGACGCAGATGTCGCACACCCCTCAACTGGTCAGAAACTGGAGAAAGGCTAGTCTTTGGACCAGATATTCTCCGCGCAGCAGAAGAGCAAGTCCAACTAGTCAGAGAACGTTTGAAGGCAGCCAAGTCGAGGCAGAAGAGTTATGCTCACACTCACCGTCGGGACATGAGTTTCCATGTCGGGGACCATGTGTACCTGCGTGTAACTCCTCTGAAGGGAACCAAGCGTTTCCACGTCAAAGGGAAGCTCGCACCTAGGTTCATTGGACCCTTTGAGATCACTGCACAACGAGGAGAAGTGGCTTACCAGTTGGAACTACCACCTGAGCTATCCGATGTGCACAACGTATTCCACGTGTCACAACTACGGAAATGTCTCCAAGTTCCAGACAAGCCTGATCTCTACAAGGATGTTGATCACCAAGCCATTGATCTGCAGCCAGATCTGACCTACCGCGAGAGGCCTATTCGCATTCTGGATGAAGCAGAACGACGGACGCGAAGCCGTACCATCAAGTACTTCAAGGTCCAGTGGAGCAACCATACCAAAGCAGAAGCAACCTGGGAACGTGAAGACTATCTTAGATTCGAGTTTCCCGATCTCTTTTTAGACCTAGTTTAGGAATCTCGGGGACGAGATTCTTGTAAGGGGGGTAGGTCTGTCACACCCTGCATTTTGTAACATGTTATTTGCATCAATGAAGAAGGAAAATTTGGACCAACAATTTTTTTTGGCATCATTTGGCTTTTATTTGGAATTGAATTTTTCTTCATGTGCTTTTTCATGTGCTCAATAAAGTCAACTATTACCTCTTATAGAATTCATCTCCATACCCAAAACTTCTGCCCAATGATCATGCCAAGTGTTATATAACAGTATAGTATTTTCTTACAAAATTAATTTGGCCAAAATGTATTTTATAAATTTAGTTTTCCAAAAACCCCTGAATCGAGATTTGCACTGCAAGTGCTTAATTTAGGGTGATAAAATTATTTCAAAAGGTGTATTTGAAACCGAGTAGTCATAGGACTCCCAGAAACCACAAAAGCATAATTTTAAAAGTTATTTTCCTATTTTATTTAAAAGCTTTTTCTTAAGGCCAGAAATGGTCTTTAATAGGGAAAAAATTATTTAGGTATTTCAAAAATATTTGCCAAAATTCAGGGATACTCATAGGACATATATTGTCCATATATAAGAGTTTCAACACTTGGTCATGTTCAAAATAATGGGCTAATCCCTCTAAAACCCTTTCTGGACATTTCAGGCTTTCGAAATATTTACAAAGGAAATATTCTCCAAAAATTCCAGGGAAATTCTATCATGTCATATATGACATATTTGATGATCTTGCCAAGGCCCATGCCTTGGGAAGCAAGAAAACATCCTCAAAACCCTTCATAACCATTCTGTCCATATCTGAAGTTTGAGCAACTCTGCCAAACTTGTCCAAATGCTCTCAAATTTGGTGCACATGCTAGAATGGCCTAATAAGGCATCTAGACCAAATGGCATAAGATTTGGAGTAGGGCAACTTGACCAGAATACCCCAAAACCCTTTCAGTTCAAATGCAAATTTGAACAACTTTACATTACCAACTTTTTACCTGGTGCTTCAAACTTTGTGGGCATGATCAATACCCCAAATGATGAAACTACACCAAGTGGTGCATCAAGGGGAGGTGATTAGCTTGACTCAAACAAGATGAAGCCATTTCTGTTGTTTTTTAGGGTTCACCAAAGTTACATTGGCTAGTTTCTTCAAATGAGCCCAAATTTAGTGAAACACCCTATTTTCTTATAACATTCAACCCTGTTAAGTGTCATGGCAAGTGGAGATCATTTGCTTGATCAAAAGTTGATCAAACACCTTCTGCCAAATTACTAAAACCCTCTTCTTGATCACTTTTACTATTTACCTTGGCCTCAACTTTCTACCACAGGATCATCAAGTTACTATCTATCTCCAGTAACTCTCCCATGTCTCCAGCTCCATGATTGAGGGGTAAAAACCCTGGTTCACCTTGCTGGACATCCATTTTCTACCAAGTCACCAGCTTCCTCTCACCCTCCTTGACTCTCCAGAGCATCCAAGGCCTCATCCGCATTGCTTGCATCACCTTGGACCCCCCAGACACGGTGGACGCGTCCAGAGGGCCAATGGCATGCCACGGCATGCGATAAGGGCGCTTCAGAGCGCGCTACAGTGCGCCACCGCACTGTAGCTTCGCCCAATCCAGCGCAACCGACAGCCTCGAGCTCTCCCCTCGCGCCTCCCAACTGTAACGCCCGGATAATCAAGCTACAGTAATCCCACGTTAATGGTGACACGTCATCGTGTTACTGTTGATAATCCCGCTGTTATCGAAAACCCGTTCGAATTAAAAATCCAAATATAAATGCAACAATAAAAGTTTTCCAAAAGTAAAACAAAAATGTTCATGCGGTGCTAAATATTGCACCATTAATTTTGGTGTAGGTTTTGCAATTTCTAAAAATGCCTAAGTGTTTTAAATAAATTAAAAACTAAAACAGAAAAATAAATAAAAGTAAATCCTAAACTAAAATAAAATAAAAACACCCCCCCCGGCCCAACTGGGCCTCGGCCCAGCCAGGCCGCCCACAGCTCCCCCCTCCCACCGGGCCGTGGCCCACCCAGGCCGGCCCACCGCACCCTCCTATATGGCCTCCCCCAGGAGGCCACCGAACCCTAAT
>LR738712.1:103309922-103371371 GCA_902687465.1 Secale cereale
TATTTGATCTGAGTCTGGCCATTTGGTCTATACGCACTAACCAGCTACGTGGGAATAGTTATGGGTACTCGACGTCGTGGTATCAGCCGAAGCCTTCTTGACGTCAGCGACTTAGCGGCGCGCGCCGGGTTGGACCGCGTAACGCAACTTCCTTAGTAATGGAGGTTGCTAGGTCTGCTCACCGGCCGCGTACGCAACGTGCAGGTGTGCGTTGGGCGATGGGCCCGGACCCCTGCGCGCCTAGGACTTAGACCGGCGTGCTGACCTCTCTGCTGTGCTTAGGTAGGGCTGCGACGTGTTGATCTTCCGAGGCCGGGCATGACCCTGGAAAGTGTGTCCGGCCAAATGGGATCAAGCGTGCTGGGTTATGTGGTGCACCCCTGCAGGGAAGTTAATCTATTCGAATAGCTGTGTCCCTCGGTAAAAGGACGACCCGGAGTTGTATTCCGACCTCATGATAACTAGAACCGGATACTGAATAAAACACACCCTTACAAGTGCCAGAGATAACTCGGTGGTTGCTCTCTCACAGGGTGATGTGCGGGAGGATCGCCGAGTAGGATTATGCTATACGATGTTACTTGGTGAACTTACCATCTATTCCCTTCTATTGCTTCAAGACGGAGGCTGCCAGAAGCGAGGATACTTATTACTCCCGGCTACTCTCTTCTTCTGCTACAAGATGGACATTGCGAGAAGCGTAGTCTTCGATTGGATTAGCTATCCCCCTCTTATTCTGGCATTCTGCAGTTTAACCCACATATATTACCCCCCCTTACACAGATATCATTGCATATGTAGTATAGATCCTTGCTTGCGAGTACTTTGGATGAGTACTCACGGTTGCTTTTCTCCCCCTTTTCCCCTTTTTGTCCCTTCTTCTCGGATGATGCAACCAGGTGGTGGAGTCCAGAACCCAGAGGATCCCGAGGTTGTTTCTACATGGAGTTCGGCTTCGAGGAGTAGTTAGGAGGTCCCAGGCAGGAGGCCTTGCCTTTTCGATCGTCGTTACTTTTGTGCTAGCCTTCTTAAGGCATGCTTGTTTAACTTATGTCTGTGCTCAGATATTATTGCTTCCGCTGACTCTTGTGCTTTTGAGCTTTTGTATTCGAGCCCTCGAGGCCCCTGGCTTGTAATATAAAACTTGTTTTATTTTAATTTGTGTCTAGAGTTGTGTTGTGATATCTTTCAGTGAGTCCCTGATCTTGGTCGTACACATTTGCGTGCATGATTAGTGTACGGACAAATCGGGGGCGTCACAAGTTGGTATCAGAGCCGACTGCCTGTAGGAATCCCCCTTCCACACTCCTTGGCCGAAGTCGAGTCTAGACATTGCAAGACTTTTACTAACATGGCTGTGTGGCTTACGGGCCCACGTCGCCATTTGGGTGGTACTAACTTCTTTTACTCCTCGATCTATACTCCGGGATTCTGAACACTCTCCTATTTCGGGTAAAACGATTTTACTAACTCTAACATTAGGATCCCCGAGACCCCTCACCCCAAAGTTGGATTAGCCGTAGTTATTGCTTAGACTAGAATTTTGCATAATCCCCACATTGTCATTTGACTCATTTGAAACATCTTTGTTTTCAGATGGAACCCATGAGGCAGGTCGTGCGCCACACGCAGGCCTTTGGTGCCTCGGGATCACCTGCTGTGCTGGTCGAGATGATGACCTATCTGGGTTATCGCTGGCACCCTGAGTATACCGTGTACGAGCAGTACCAGGACTTTAACCAGGAGCAGTATCGTGCCATCGTCCGCCTCTACTCACGAGCAGATTACTCCTCTACTGTGCTGCACACCGCACATGGTGTTGGAGTGACCGTCGATATGGCAGTTCACGATGCTGCTTACGCTGCTCTGACACGCCTTCGTGGAGAGTATCGGGCGTTGGACACTTCCCCTTTCAGGCACGTTGCTATCGCCTCCGACGATGGAGCGGAGGGATACTACACTGCTGCCTACTCCACCCTCACCCGTGAGCCCTTCCATCATCGGAACCTTGTTCTGCATGCTGATGGGCTGGATCGAGCTAACCGAGCTCTTCGCCACGAGTTGTACACCACCCGTCAGCACCTGTGCCGCGCCTTGACGCTGTTGCACCCCTTTGTCCTATCTGGACAGCTGTCTCCTACTGTGCTCTACCCAGCTAGGACCGTGATGCCTCCTGGTGTCGGTTGGCCAGCTGTGGGAGGCGACACTCCTACACCTGGTCCTCTGTTGCCACGTGGACGTCGGGTCCTGCACCGGAGTATCCACGGCCCTCAGGTTGATGGCGTGGAGGACTTCTCGTTGCAGCACTGCCAGCTGTCAGGCTACCTTTACCTCCACAGTACCGCCTGGGACTGATGTAGTCTTGCTTACTAGTACTAGATGCATTCGCCGCGAGCCTGCGTGCCGCCTATGATGTCCTTAGTTATGTACTGAACTCTGTGTACTGAACTCTATGCATGCACCACTTTTGTAGTATATGCCGACTACTATGTGGTATTTTAACGTGCTCCTTTCATTATGCTTGTTTCATTTATGAATGATTCCTGTGTTTGCAAATTTCTCAATGCTGAACTACCCCTGTTATATATTAGCAGGATGGTTAGACCAGCTGGCCGTGGTGGCAATGCCCCACCACCGCCCGAATACATGGCCGGTATGATCCAACAGTTGGAGATGAACCGTCAGTTCATGGAGACTGTCATGGCTCAGTTCCCTCATCCCAACATGGGTCAGCAGCAAGGCGTAGTGACACTGAATGACTTTGCTCGCCTCAACCCCTCCATTTACCGCAGCTCAACTCAGCCTCTTGATGCTGATGACTGGCTCCGTGACATTGCTTTCGAACTGGAGTCTGCTGGAGTTGCCGCTGCCAACTATGTCACCTTTGCGGCATACTATCTGAAGGGTCCCGCTGCTCAATGGTGGGACAGCCACAGGCGTACACTGCCTGCTGGAACAGTCATCACTTGGCCGGAATTCCAAGCTGCCTTTCGTGCCCGCTTCATTCCTCAGGGAATCATGGATAGGAAGAAACGTGAGTTCCGCAACCTCACCCAGGGCAACAAGACTGTGGATGCTTATCAGCGGGAGTTTCTGGACTTATCCCGCTATGCTGAAGAAGACATTGCCACTGATGCTCGTAGACAGGAAAAGTTCCGTGACGGACTTCAGTCTGACATCAAGCTCGCACTGCTTGTGCATGACTTTGGAGATTTCGCCACCTTGGTGAACAAAGCCATCCAGGTTGAAACTGGTCTGCAGGAACACCACAGCACTATCAGGCGCAACCGTGAACCAAGCTCATCCTCGGGCCCTCCCTCACAGAAGCGTAGGGTCTGGATTCCCAACAATGTGTACCGTCCAGCTGCACCTGCTCCAAGGCAGTCCTATGCTGCACCTCGTCTGCCTCCACCACCTAGGCAGCCAAGACTTCCAGCGGCACCACTCCCAGCTCCTGCTTCTGGCCCCAATGATGGTCTGTGCTACAAGTGTGGTCAGCCAGGACACCTTGCCAGAAACTGCTTCCAGAATCAGAACCAGCTTGCACTGCCTACAGCTGGTCGTGGGAACAATCAGCCCCGCAACAACAATGCCAAGCCTTATGGCCGTGCTCAGGCCAACCACGTTGATCTCAATGAAGCTCAAGACCAACCTGCTACTGTGATGGGTACACTCCTCGTAAATTCAGTACCTGCATCCGTTTTATTTGATTCAGGAGCATCGCATTCATTCATGTCAGAAGATTTTGCATATAAGCACGACATTAGATGTGATGAAATGAACACTTCGGTAGTGGTGAAAACCCCTGCCGGCCAATGTCAAACCTCCATGGTTTGCCACGACGTCCTCATTGAAATCGATGGACTGGAATTCTATGCCTCTCCCATCATACTGGGGTCTTGTAACATCGACCTCATCCTGGGAATGGATTGGTTGAAAGCGCATACCGCTTCTATCGCTTGCGGCACAAAAACCGTCCACCTATTACACCCTTCTAATGAGATAGTAAGCTACCAAGCTTGTCTGGTTCAAAATGCTGAAGCACGTATTTATGCATTGAATGCATTGAACGCTTCACCACTCGAGGGCATCGAAAGTATTCCCATCGTGCGCGAGTTCCAGGACGTCTTTCCTGAGGAACTTCCAGGGATTCCCCCTGCTAGGGCTGTCGAGTTTATCATCGACTTGAAACCAGGCACCACTCCTATCGCCAAACGACCCTACAAGATGCCACCTCACGAACTCATTGAGCTTAAGGAGGAAATCGACAAATCTCTTGCTAGTGGATTCATCCGCCCGAGTTGTTCTCCTTGGGGAGCACCTTCCCTCTTTGTCAGGAAGAAAGATGGGACAAACCGATTGGTCCAAGATTACCGTCCTATCAACCAAGCAACTATTCAGAACAAATATCCGCTTCCTCGGATCAATGATCTGTATGATCAACTGGCTGGTTCATCAGTGTTCTCTAAACTCGACTTGAGGTTGGGTTACCACCAGATCCGTGTTCGTGAAGAGGATATTCCAAAGACCGCCTTTGTAACTCGATACGGTTCGTTCGAGTACACCGTCATGTCATTCGGCTTGACCAATGCTCCAGCTACATTCTCTCGCCTGATGAATTACATATTCATGGAATACCTCGACAAATTCGTCGTGGTTTATCTGGATGATATCCTTGTATTCTCCAAGAATAAGGAAGAACATGCTGAACATCTTCGCCTTGTACTGGAAAAGCTTCGAGAGCATCAACTTTATGCTAAGTTTTCCAAGTGCGAGTTCTGGCTTCCTGAAGTAACCTACCTTGGTCATGTCATCTCCAAGGATGGTATTGCCGTCAACCCTGAACGAGTTCAGGCCATTCTCGATTGGACTCCTCCGAAGAATGTCAAGCAAGTCAGAAGTTTTCTCGGTCTCGCCAGCTATTGCCGTCGATTCGTCGAGAACTTCTCCAAGATCGCCAAGCCTCTGACTGGTCTACTTCACAAGGGCGTCAAGTTCGAGTGGACAGACAAATGCCAGGAAAGTTTCCAGGCACTTAAGGACAAGCTGACTTCTGCTCCAGTGCTTGCTCCACCTGATACTAAGAAGGACTTCGTCATTTACTGCGACGCTTCTCGTCAAGGATTAGGTTGTGTCCTAATGCAAGAGCGCAGGGTAATTGCTTATGCCTCTCGTCAGTTGCGTCCTCATGAAGAGAACTACCCAGTTCACGACCTTGAGCTTGCTGCTGTCATATATGCGCTAAAACAGTGGCGACATTACCTTCTCGGTAACCGTTGCGAGATATTCACCGACCACCAAAGTCTGAAGTACTTGTTTACTCAACCAGACCTGAACCTCCGTCAGCAGAGATGGATGGAGACCGTAGCAGATTTTGACTTGGGTATTTCCTATACCCCGGGCAAGGCTAATGTGATGGCTGATGCCTTAAGCCGCAAGTCATATTGCAACCACCTCCAGGTTCACAAGGTTCAGTCCTCACTCGTTGACGAATTCAGAAAGTTGAACCTACATATTGTTCCTCCTGGGGCACTCGCTCCCCCTCGTCCAGAATTTCAGAAGATGAATCTTTGTGTTGTTTCCCAGGGTTCCCTTAATACCCTGGCTATCGTACCCGATCTCGTGAGCAGTATCAAAAATATGCAGCAGTTTGACCCTGAAGTCGATAAGATTAAACACTATCTCGCAGAAGGAAAGGCCTCATTTTTCACTATTGCTGATGATGGCGCCTTGTACTTCAAGGGCCGCCTAGTGGTTCCGAGTAAGAGAGAAAACCTGGACAAGACTCAGGAGGTTATGAAAGAAGCTCATGATACACCTTTGACTATTCATCCCGGTAGTACCAAGATGTACCAAGACATTCGTCAGAGATTCTGGTGGTCTAATATGAAGCAAGACATTGCTCGTTATGTTGCTGAGTGTGACGTTTGCCGTCGTATCAAAGCAGAACATCAAAGGCCTGCTGGAACTTTGCAACCTATCTCTATTCCCGAATGGAAATGGGACCATGTTGAAATGGACTTCGTCACTGGATTTCCCAAATCGCAGAGGGGTAATGATGCAATTCTTGTCGTCATTGACCGGCTTTCTAAAGTTGCACATTTTCTGGCAGTCAAAGAAACAATTACTGCTAGTCAGCTGGCAACTCTCTACATGTCCAGAATTGTTTCACTTCACGGTATTCCACTGGTTATCAGTTCAGACCGTGGCAGTTTATTCACTTCAAGATTCTGGGCAAGTTTCCAAGAAGCTATGGGAACACATCTGTCATTCAGTACTGCCTTTCATCCTCAGTCGCAAGGGCAAGTTGAACGCGTCAACCAAGTTCTCGAAGACATGCTTCGAGCTTGTGTTATTTCCTTCGGCAAGAAATGGGAGGAATCTCTCCCGTATGCTGAGTTCTCTTATAATAATAGCTATCAAGCTAGTCTAAAGATGGCTCCCTTCGAAGTGTTATATGGACGAAAGTGCCGAACACCTCTGAATTGGTCAGAAACTGGGGAACGTTCACTCTTCGGTCCGGATATTATTCAACACGCTGAAGAGCAAGTCCGCGTCATTCGCGAGAATCTGAAGACTGCTCAGTCTCGTCAGAAAAGTCAGTATGATCGTCATCATCAAGACATGGTCTATCAACCTGGCGAAAAGGCTTATCTTCGAGTTACACCAATGAAGGGTGCTCACCGCTTCGGGATCAAGGGCAAATTAGCTCCTCGCTATATTGGTCCTTTCACTATTCTGGAAAGACGTGGAAAGGTGGCATATCAACTGGAGCTGCCACCGAACCTTTCTCAGGTTCACGATGTGTTCCACGTGTCTCAACTCCGCCGCTGCTTCAAGGACCCAGTCCGCGCAGTGGATCACGAAGTGCTCGAGTTGCAACAGGACCTCTCCTATAAAGAGCATCCGGTCCGCATTCTCGACCAAGCTGAACGTCGCACACGTCAGAAGGTGATCAAGTTCCTCAAAGTCCAGTGGTCGCATCACTCGGAAGACGAAGCCACTTGGGAACGCGAGGATCGTCTTCGTGAAGAATACCCCGCACTGTTTCCTTCTACCTCCTAAATCTCGGGACGAGATTTCTTGTAGTGGAGGAGATTTGTAACGCCCGGATAATCAAGCTACAGTAATCCCACGTTAATGGTGACACGTCATCGTGTTACTGTTGATAATCTCGCTGTTATCGAAAACCCGTTCGAATTAAAAATCCAAATATAAATGCAACAATAAAAGTTTTCCAAAAGTCAAACAAAATTGTTCATGCGGTGCTAAATATTGCACCATTAATTTTGGTGTAGGATTTGCAATTTCTAAAAATGCCTAAGTGTTTTAAATAAATTAAAACTAAAACAGAAAATAAATAAAAGTAAATCCTAAACTAAAATAAAATAAAAACACCCCCCCCGGCCCAACTGGGCCCCGGCCCAGCCAGGCCGCCCACAACTCCCCCCCTCCCACCGGGCCGTGGCCCACCCAGGCCGGCCCACCGCAACCACCTATATGGCCTCCCCCAGGAGGCCACCGAAACCCTAACCCCACCCCCTCGTCCCCATTTCCCCCCGATCTGGATCGGGCCCCGTCCGCCCCGGACGCCGCTCGACGCCCATCGCCGCCGCCGCTCGGGACGTTGCCGGACCGCGCCCGCCGCCACCGGACTTCGCCACCTCGCCTCTCCATCACCGGCTCCACCGAGCCTCGCCGCCCCCCGCTTCCCTCCTCGCAAGTGAGCCGCGCCGCGCCGCCTCCCTCTCCCCCCTGCCCTGGTCACCGCGCCCTCCCCCCGCTACGGCCACGGCCTCGCCGCGCCGCGCCCGCCGCCCGCGCTCACCGCTCGCTGCACGCGCCCGCGCGCGAACCCGCACGAACGCCGCGCCCTGCCCGCGCTGCTCCGCCGCCCGCCGGCTGCTTGCGGCCCGGCGCCGCCGAGCGCGCCACCGCGCCGCAGCCCCGCACCGGAGCCCCCCCCGTCGCTCCTCTGGCTGGCCTCGCCACGCCGCGGCCACCCTCCCCTCCGGCCGCATCCACCCCTCCCCGCCCCGCTGCTAAGCTCCGCCGGGCCGGAGCCCCTCCCCCGCCTCTGCGCCCCTGCCCTGACGTCGCCCCTCCAGCCCGCGGCCACCCCGCCTCCGGCCGGTGGCCGTCGCGCCCTCGCCGCCGGTGATTGCACGCCCTGGCCGCCGATGCCGCACGGGGCTCCTCCCCGTTACAACCGTCGCCCGAACCGCTTGGCCCTCTGGGCCAATGACGCCTGGGGCCCGCCCCCAGAACGTAAAAAGAAAAATTAAAAAATAAATAAATAAATAAAAAATAATAATAATAATAATGAAAATAATATAAATAATAATAATTAGTTAATTAATTAATTAATTAATTAGTTAACTAAATAATTATCTTAATTAATCTGGATTAGTTAAATTCTAATTAAACTAATTAGTTTAATTAATTACTGTTAGGTTAACCTAATTATGATTAATCTAATTAACCTTAATTAATTTAATTAATTAGGTTTAATTAATTAAAATTATCCTAATTAGTTACTGTGTCACTGACAGGTGGGACCCACCTGTCAGGTTGACCAGTCAACCCTGATGACGTCAGAATGACATCATGCTGATGTCATAAATGAATTTTCGAATTAAATTAATTAATATTTAATTCCAGAAATTATTAAAAACTTAATAAAATCATATCTTTTAAACCGTAACTCAGATTAAAATACTTTGTACATGAAAGTTGCTCAGAACGACGAGACGATTACGACTACGCGGTCCGTTCGTCCACCGCACACCCCTAACATACCGAACCCGCAACTTTCCCCCTCCGGCCCCTCTGCCCGAAAACGCGAAACGCCGGGAATACTTTCCCGGATGTTTCCCCCCTTCGTCAGTATCACCCGATACTGCGTTAGGGCACACTTAGCACCGTTACCTGTCATGTCATGCATCGTCATGCATATGTTTGCATTGTATTCACTGTTTCTTCCCCCTCTTCTCTCCGGTAGACTACGAGACCGACGCTGCTGCTGCCCCGATCGACTACGGTGTTGACGACCCCACTTTGGCTGCCGAGCTTCCAGGCAAGCCCCCCCTTTGATCACCAGATATCGCCTACTCTTCTCTCTACTGCTTGCATTAGAGTAGTGTAGCATGTTACTGCTTTCGATAATCCTATTCTGCTGCATAGCCTGTCTTTGTTGCTATCACTGTTGATACTTTACCTGCAGTCCTAAATGCTTAGTATAGGATGCTAGTGTTCCATCAGTGGCCCTTCACCCTTGTCCGTCTGCCCTGCTATTCTATCGGGCCGTGATCACTTGGGGGTGATCACGGGTATATATTACATACACTTATACATGATACTTGATGTGACTAAAGTCGGGTCGGCTCGTTGAGTACCCGCGGTTGATTCACGGATTGGGGGCTGAAAGGACATACTTTCCCGACGGCCCTCTGTGTGGATCTTTGTGGCGGAGCGACAGGGCAAGTTGAGACACCTAGGAGACAGGTGGCCTGGCCCTGGTCGTTGTCCGCGGTTGTTTCATAATAACACGCTTAACGAGTTTGGATATTTGATCTGAGTCTGGCCATTTGGTCTATACGCACTAACCAGCTACGTGGGAATAGTTATGGGTACTCGACGTCGTGGTATCAGCCGAAGCCTTCTTGACGTCAGCGACTTAGCGGCGCGCGCCGGGTTGGACCGCGTAACGCAACTTCCTTAGTAATGGAGGTTGCTAGGTCTGCTCACCGGCCGCGTACGCAACGTGCAGGTGTGCGTTGGGCGATGGGCCCGGACCCCTGCGCGCCTAGGACTTAGACCGGCGTGCTGACCTCTCTGTTGTGCTTAGGTAGGGCTGCGACGTGTTGATCTTCCGAGGCCGGGCATGACCCTGGAAAGTGTGTCCGGCCAAATGGGATCAAGCGTGCTGGGTTATGTGGTGCACCCCTGCAGGGAAGTTAATCTATTCGAATAGCCGTGTCCCTCGGTAAAAGGACGACCCGGAGTTGTATTCCGACCTCATGATAACTAGAACCGGATACTGAATAAAACACACCCTTACAAGTGCCAGAGATAACTCGGTGGTTGCTCTCTCACAGGGTGATGTGCGGGAGGATCGCCGAGTAGGATTATGCTATACGATGTTACTTGGTGAACTTACCATCTATTCCCTTCTATTGCTTCAAGACGGAGGCTGCCAGAAGCGAGGATACTTATTACTCCCGGCTACTCTCTTCTTCTGCTACAAGATGGACATTGCGAGAAGCGTAGTCTTCGATTGGATTAGCTACCCCCCTCTTATTCTGGCATTCTGCAGTTTAACCCACATATATTACCCCCCCTTACACAGATATCATTGCATATGTAGTATAGATCCTTGCTTGCGAGTACTTTGGATGATTACTCACGGTTGCTTTTCTCCCCCTTTTCCCCTTTTTGTTCCTTCTTCTCGGATGATGCAACCAGGTGGTGGAGTCCAGAACCCAGAGGATCCCGAGGTTGTTTCTACATGGAGTTCGGCTTCGAGGAGTAGTTAGGAGGTCCCAGGCAGGAGGCCTTGCCTTTTCGATCGTCGTTACTTTTGTGCTAGCCTTCTTAAGGCATGCTTGTTTAACTTATGTCTGTGCTCAGATATTATTGCTTCCGCTGACTCTTGTGCTTTTGAGCTTTTGTATTCGAGCCCTCGAGGCCCCTGGCTTGTAATATAAAACTTGTTTTATTTTAATTTGTGTCTAGAGTTGTGTTGTGATATCTTTCAGTGAGTCCCTGATCTTGGTCGTACACATTTGCGTGCATGATTAGTGTACGGACAAATCGGGGGCGTCACACCAACGCCCCTCGACGTCCGCAACCTCCACCGGTGTTGTCCCCCTCCTCTCTCTCCCTCCAGTGGCCGCCTTCACACGCGCGCCGGCCGCCTGCGATCTCCACTCGTCGGGCTCACACGCGCGCACGGTCTGGAGCGTCCCCCGCTCCTCCTCTCCCCTCAACTAAGCGTGGAACACGTCCACGATCCTCCCCGGCTCGATCACAGGCACCAGAATAGCTTCTGGCCTCGCCTGCAACCTCGCCGGCGCACGAGTCCACGGTGGACCGTGGGCGCGGCTATATAAGCCCCCCCCCGAGCTTCCCACTCAGCACCAGCAGCCTCAACACACTCACAGCAACACGCCAGCACCCCTCGTTCATCCCCGAAGAGCCCTAGTGCTCGGGATCGACCGGAGCTCCGCCGTGTCGGGCCACCGGCGATCTCGCAGTACAGGCCTCCTCCGCCCTTCCTTTTGCCCGATTTGGAACCACCACACACCATTGATACTTTCCCCTCGCTTTCCCCTCTCTGTAGCAGCCGGAATCGGCCGGAGCGACGACCTCCCAAAGCTCCTCTGCCATCCCACCTCGCCGCCGGCGAACCCGGCCTCCCCGGCGAGTCGCACCACCACCACTGCAACCGCGACTCGTTGCTGAGTCCGTCCCTGCCCTCCGTTTGCCTCGCCGTGGCCCCTATCGTCGCCGGTGAGCTCGCTGTCGTCGTGGCCGAGAGGTTGAAGATGACAGGCGGGCCCCGCCTGTCATCCTCACCACTCTCTCTCTCCCCTCGCAGCCGCTGACTGCCGGGCCCCGTCCGTCAGGTTTGAAAACCTGACGTGCGCGCGCTGGCGCCCTTGCGACTGGGCTGTTAGCCCTGGGCCGTGCACTGTGGCCGTCCTGGCCCAGTTGCACAGGGCCTTTTCTTCTTTTCTTTTCTGTAAAAACTTCAATTAATTTTACAGAAATGAATATTTGTCCAAATAAATTAATTCCAACTCCTAAAATCTTGTAATATTCCAACCTATTTAATGGTGTCACTTTCACACATATCTATGAAACTTTTCTGTTCTGTTCAAATTTAAATTCAAATTTGAGCAATAAGACTCATGTTCAAAAATCCCTAGATTCCATTCTGTAACTCCAAAACTCCAATTAAGATTTTTCTCCCTCTTAGTTTTCTCTCTAGTATTTAACAAAAATATGTTGACATTTTTCTGAGCACTTTGATTTTTTTCTGTTTTTATTGTGGTCTTATTTTTTCGTTGTTATTATGCGACGTATAGATACCGTATTTGACGAAGTTGCTGAAGAAGGAGAAGGAGAAGGATTTGAAGACTTTGAAGACCAAGCCAATCCAGGCAAGCAGCCCTTTGACCATGATACACTTGTTCTCCGGAACCCGTTTGTTTCCGATGCATGATGATAGAGTTACGGTGGTGACCTAGTTGAACCACCACATGATGCATGCCTTGCTCTTGATCTTGCTATGTGCTAGATGTCATGCAAATAGTTAGTAATGATGCTTAGTGATGCATGTGTGATAAGAACCTTCGTGGTTAAAAATCTTTGCATGAACCTATCGGGTGCCCCTAATGCCCGAGGGTGATGTTGAGTTAGGTCATCACTTGAGGAAGAAGTGATGTGCCGGTAAAATCTTGTGCATGGGTGAAATGATGGATTAGATTTATGTGTGACTACCGTCCCAACCAAATATGTGCAACCACTCTACCCCTTATGGGACGGGGCTTTATTGATTAGTTAGGTCGATACTAGCATGGTGCCCGCATTACTAGTGACGGGAAGACTTGAGGTCTTTCTCGGGACGGGGTCGTGCTTGGATAGATGACCATGACTGTTTTTACAGGGCACCGGACACACCGTTGGTCCCTTCAGGTATGCGTGACATTGAAATTAGGGCAGGTCCCGTGATCTATTGTTTGTACTCGAGGGCCGTGTACCAACGAGTGGATTCTATGTTAGTGTCCTCTAAGGAAAGATAATGACCGGGTGCTTCCCCCGAGTACTTGAGGTACTGCGGGATCGTGGGTGACACGAAAGCTTCCCGTATCTTGTGGGTAAAGTGCGCAACCTCTGCAGAGTGTAAAACTATTCAAATAGCCGTGTCCACGGTCATGGACAGTTGGGTGGTGCTACTTAAACTATGTCCAGAATTTTACTCCATCGGTGAAAGTATGTGTGTGATGAGTCAGGGTGGTGACTCGACTCGTTGAGTTGAACCATATTCATGTTGATATCAGGTAACCTGTCTTCAAGGTTACGTGGGTTTATTGATGCATACACTTGACGGTAGAATATTTGTTCTAGCCCATGGCTAGATTGCTCCTTGTTGTTCAAATGCATTGTTACTTTGAACCAAATCATGGGTTGCTTGCGAGTACATTCAAAGTACTCATTGGCTTGCCACTAGTTATTTAATTGGCCAGGCATGGAGGAACAAGAATATGAAGATGAGTTCTTTGGAGACGAACATGCGAACTAGGACGCTATCCCAGTCAGAATGCCTGTAGGGTTAAGGCAGATGGCATGGGTTCTACCTATCATCGAAGACTTCCGCTATTTGAGTTATTTGCTATTCAGCCCGTGAGGCTTTATCTATGTAAGACTTGGCCATAATGGCCATAATTTGTGTAAGACGATATGTATGGATGTAAGACTCTTGTTATTCAGCTTCTGTGTGTTCAGTGAGCATTGATCTCTGGGATCACTGTACACATGCATTCGGTGATCTCGACTTCTAAGTCGGGGTCCCCACACAAGCATCCCCAAACTTAATTCCTGCTCGTCCTCAAGTAGGTAAATGATAAAGAAATAATTTTTGATGTGGAATGCTAACCAATATAGTTTTTCAATGTAATTCTCTTAATTGTGGCATGAATGTTCAGATCTGAAAGATTCAAGATAAAAGTCTATATTGACATAAGAAATAACAATACTTCAAGCATACTAACAAAGCAATCATGTCTTCTCAAAATACCATGGCTAAAGAGAGTTATCCCTACAAAATCATATAGTTTGGCTATGCTCCCTGTTCATCACACAAAATATTCATATCATGCCCAACCCCGATTTCAGCCAAGCATTTGTTTTCATACTCTATTTTTTCAAACCTTTCAACTTTCACGCAATACATGAGCGTGAGCCATGGATATAGCACTATGGGTGGAATAGAGGTGGTTTTGGAAAAGACAAAAAGGAGGGAAATAGTCTCACATCGACTAGGCATATCAATGGGCTATGGAGATGCCCATCAATAGATATCAATGTGGGTGAGTAGGGATTGCCATGCAACGGATGCACTAGAGGTAAATATGAATGAAAGCTCAACAAAAGAAACTAGTGGGTGTGCATCCAACTTGCTTGCTCACGAAGACCTAGGGCATTTTAGGAAGCCCATTGTTGGAATATACAAGCCAAGTTCTATAATGAAAATTCCCAATAGTATATGAAAGTGACTAATCATGAGACTCTTTACAATGAAGACCATGGTGCTACTTTGAAGCACAAGTGTGGAAAAAGATAGTAGCAATTGTCCCTTCTCTCTTTTCTCTCATTTTTTTGGAGGGGCTTTTCTCTCCTTTTTTATTAGCCCCTCTCTATTTTTTGGGCCTTTTCTTCTTCTTTTTTATCGGCCTTTCCTCACACGGGACAATGCTCTAATAATGATGATCATCACACTTTTTGTTACAACTCGAAATTACAACTCGATACAACAACAAGTATGACTCTACATGAATGCCTCCGGTGGTGTACCGGCATAAGCAATGAATCAAGAGCGACATATATGAAAAATTATGCATGGTGGCTTTGCCACAACTACGATGTCAACTACATGATCATGCATGGCACTATGACAATAAGATGCGTGTCATATGAACGGAACGGTGGAAAGTTGCATGGCAATATATCTCGGAATGGCTATGGAAATGCCATGATAGGTAGGTATGGTGGCTGTTTTGAGGAAGGATATATAGTGGGTTTATGGTACCGACGAAAGTTGCGCGGTACAAGAGAGGCTAGCAATGGTGGAAGGGTGAGAGTGCGTATAATCCATGGACTCAACATTAGTCATAAGAATTCATGTACTTATTGCAAAAATCTATGAGTCATCAAAAACAAAGCAATCAACGCATGCTCCTAGGGGGGGGGGGTTGGTAGGAGTTAACCATCGCGCGCCCCCGACCTCCACACAAACGTTGGCACTCTCCAAATACCTCATGCTCTAACTTCGTCACATAGCGGTTCTGAAGGAAATATGCCCTAGAGGCAATAATAAAGTTATTATTTATTTCCTTATATCATGATAAATGTTTATTATTCATGCTAGAATTGTATTAACCGGAAACTTAGTACATGTGTGAATACATAGACAAAACAAAGTGTCCCTAGTATGCCTCTACTGGACTAGCTCATTGAACAAAGATGGTTATGTTTCCTAACCATAGACATGAGTTGTCATTTGATCAATGGGGTCACATCATTAGGAGAATGATGTGATGGACTAGACCCATCCGTTATCTTAGCACTATGATCGTTTAGTTTTACTGCTATTGCTTTCTTCATGACTTATACATGTTCCTATGACTATGAGATTATGCAACTCCCGTATACCGGCGGAACACCTTGTGTGCTATCAAACATCGCAACGTAATTGGGTGATTATAAAGATGCTCTACAGGTGTCTCCGAAGGTGTGCGTGGTGTTGGCATAGATCAAGAATAGGATTTGTCACTCCGAGTGTCGGAGAGGTATCTCTGGGCCCTCTCGGTAATACACATCATAATAAGCCTTGCAAGAAAATGACTAATGAGTTAGTCACGGGATGATGTATTACGAAACGAGTAAAGAGACTTGCCGGTAACGATATTGAACTAGGTATTGAGATACCGACGATCGAAACTCGGGCAAGTAACATACTGTTGACAAAGGGAACAACGTATGTTGTTATGCGGTTTGACCGATAAAGAACTTCGTAGAATATGTAAGAACCAATATGAGCATCCAGGTTCCGCTATTGGTTATTGACCGGAGAAGAGTCTCGGTCATGTCTACATAGTTCTCGAACCCGTAGGGTCCGCACGATTAATGTTTGATGACGATCGGTATTATGAGTTTATGAGTTTTGATGTACCGAAGGTAGTTCGGAGTCCCGGATAAGATCACGGACATGACGAGGAGTCTCGGAATGTTCGATACGTAAAGATCGATATATTGGACGACTATGTTTGGACACTGGAAAGGTTCCAGGAGGTTTTGGGCATAAACCGGAGTACCGGGGGGTTACCGGAACCCCCCGGGGAGCTAAATGGGCCTCATGGGCCCTAGTGGGAGAAGAGGAGGGGCGGCCAGGGAAGCCGCGCGCCCCCTCCCCCTCTAGTCCAAATTGGACAAGGAGGGGGCGGCGCCCCCTTTCCTTCTCTTCCTCTCTCCCTTTCCTTCTCCCCTCTTACTCCAACTAGGAAAAGAAGGAGTCCTACTCCCTTGGTGCGCCCTCCTCCTAGGCCGGCTGCCTCCTCCCTAGCTCCTTCGGGAGTAGGACTCCTCCCTTGGTGCGCCCTCCTCCTAGGCCGGCCGCCTCCCCCCTAGCTCCTTTATATACGGGGGCAGGGGGGCACCCTAGAAACACAAGTTGATATGTTGATCTCTCCCAACCGTGTGCGGTGCCCCCCTCCACAGAAACACACCTCGGTCATATCGTTGCAGTGCTTAGGCGAAGCCCTGCGACGGTAACTTCATCATATCCGTCACCACGCCGTCGTGCTGACGAAACTCTCCCATGAAGCTCAACTGGATCAAGAGCTCGTGGGACGTCATCAAGCTGAACGTGTGCTGAACGCGGAGGTGCCGTACGTTCGGTACTTGATCGGTTGGATCGTGAAGAAGTTCGACTACATCAACCGCGTCACTAGACGCTTCCGCTTTCGGTCTACGAGGGTACGTAGACACACTCTCCCCTCTCGTTGCTATGCATCTGGTAGATAGATCTTGCGTGATCGTAGGAAAATTTTAAAATACTACGTTCCCCAACAGTGGCATCATGAGCCAGGTCTATGCGTAGATGATATGCACGAGTAGAACACAAGTGAGTTGTGGATGATACTAGTCATACTGCTTACCAGCATGTCATACTTTGCTTCGGCGGTATTGTGAGATGAAGCGGCTCGGACCGACATTGTGCGTACGCTTACGCGAGACTGGTTTCACCATTATGAGGACTCGTTGCTTAAAGGTGACTGGCGGGTGTCTGTCTCTCTCACTTTAGCCGAATCGAGTGTGACTACGCCCGGTCCTTGTGAAGGTTAAAACAGCACATACTTGACGAAATATCGTTGTGGATTTGTATGCGTAGGTAAGAACGGTTCTTGCTAAGCCCGTAGCAGCCACGTAAAACTTGCAACAACAAAGTAGAGGACGTCTAACTTGTTTTTGCAGGGCATGTTGTGATGTGATATGGTCAAGACATGATGAGTTATACGGTTTTGTATGAGATGATCATGTTTTGTAAAGTTATCGGCAACTGGCAGGAACCATATGGTTGTCGCTTTATTGTATGAAATGCAATCGCCATGTAATTGCTTTACTTTATCACTAAGCGGTAGCGATAGTCGTGGAAGCAATAGTTGGCGAGACAACAACGATGCTACAATGGAGATCAAGGTGTCGCACCGGTGACGAAGGTGATCATGACGGTGCTTTGGAGATGGAGATCAAAAGCACAAGATGATGATGGCCATATCATGTCACATATTTTGATTGCATGTGATGTTTATCTTATTATGCTTCTTATTTTTCTTAGAACGATGATAGCATTATAAGATGATCCCTTACAAAATTTCAAGGTATAAGTGTTCTCCCTGAGTATGTACCGTTGCGAAAGTTCGTCGTGCCAAGACACCACGTGATGATCAGGTGTGATAAGCTCTACGTTCAAATACAACGGGTGTAAGCCAGTTTTGCACAAGCAGAATACTCGGGTTAAACTTGACGAGCCTAGCATATGCAGATATGGCCTCGGAACACTGGAGACCGAAAGGTCGAGCGTGAATCATATAGTAGATATGATCAACATAAGATGTTCACCATTGAAACTACTCCATCTCACGTGATGATCGGACACGGTTTAGTTAATTTGGATCATGTGATCATTTAGATGACCGGAGGGATGTCTATCTAAGTGGAAGTTCTTTAAGTAATATGATTAATTGAACTTTAATTTATCATGAACTTAGTCCTGATAGTTTTTGCATATCTATGTTGTTGTAGATCAATGGCCCATGCTACCGTTCCTTTGAATTTTAATGCATTCCTAGAGAAAGCTAAGTTGAAAGATGATGGTAGCAATTACACGGACTGGGTCCGTAACTTGAGGATTATCCTCATTGCTGCACAGAATAATTATGTCCTTGAAGCACCGCTAGGTGACAAGCCCCCTCCCGCTAATGTAGACGCTTTAAACGTCTAGCAGACGCGGTCTGATGACTACACGATAGTTCAGTGTGCCATGCTTTGCGGCTTAGAACCGGGACTTCAATGACGTTTTTGAACGTCATGGACCATATGAGATGTTCCAGGAGTTGAAGTTAATATTTCAAGAAAATACTCGGATTGAGAAATATGAGATTTCCAATAAGTTCTATAGCTGCAAGATGGAGGAGAATAGTCCTATCAGTGAACACTTGCTCAGAATGTCTGGGTACTACAATCATATGACTCAACTTGGTTGCAAAGTTTACGAGGATAGTGTTATTGATAGAGTTCTTCAATCACTACCACCAAGCTATAAAGGCTTCGTGATGAACTATAATATGCAAGGGATGCAGAAGACAATTCCCGAGCTCTTCGCTATGCTCAAGGCTGCGGAGGTAGACATCAAAAAGGAGCATCCAGTGTTGATGGTTAACAAGACCACTAGTTTCAAGAAAAAGGGCAAGGGTAAGAAGGGGAACTTCAAGAAGAATAGCAAGACAGTTGCTACTCACACGAAGAAACCCAAGTCTAGAACCAAGCCTGAAACTGAGTGCTTCTACTGCAAAGGGACTGGACACTAGAAGCGGAACTGCCCCAAGTATTTGGCGGATAAGAAGGATGGCAAGGTGAACAAAGGTATATGTGATATACATGTTATTGATGTGTACCTTACTAATACTCGTAGTAGTACCTGGGTATTTGATACCGGTTCCGTTGCTAATATTTGTAACTCGAAACAGGGACTATGGATTAAACGAAGATTGGCTAAGGACGAGGTGACGATGCGCGTGGGAAATGGTTCCAAAGTCGATGTGATCGCCGTCGGCACGCTACCTCTACATCTACCTTCGGGATTAGTTTTAGACCTGAATAATTGTTATTTGGTGCCAGCGTTAAGCATGAACATTATATCTGGATCTTGTTTGTTGCGAGACGGTTATTCATTTAAATTAGAGAATAATGGTTGTTCTATTTTTATGAATAATATCTTTTATGGTCATGCACCCTTGAAGAGTGGTCTATTCTTGTTGGATCTCGATTGTAGTGATACACATATTCATATTATTGAAACCAAAAGATGCCAGATTAATAATGATAGTGCAACTTATTTGTGGCACTGCCGTTTAGGTCATATTGGTGTAAAGCGCATGAAGAAACTCCATAGTGATGGACTTTTGGAATCAGTTGATTATGAATCACTTGGTGCTTGCGAACCGTGCCTTATGGGCAAGATGACTAAAACTCCGTTCTTCGGAACTGTGGAGCGAGCAACAGATTTGTTGGAAATCATACATACTGATGTAAGTGGACCAATGAGTGTTGAAGCTCGTGGCGGGTATCGTTATTTTCTGACCTTCACTGATAATTTAAGCAGATATGGGTATATCTACTTAATGAAGCACAAGTCTGAAACATTTGAAAAGTTCAAAGAATTTCAGAGTGAAGTAGAGAATCATCGTAACAAGAAAATAAAGTTTCTACGATCTGATCGTGGAGGTGAATATTTGAGTTACGAGTTTGGTCTTCATTTGAAACAATGTGGAATAGTTTCACAACTCACGCCACCCGGAACACCACAGCGTAATGGTGTGTCCGAACGTCGTAACCGTACTTTATTGGATATGGTGCGGTCTATGATGTCTCTTACCGATTTACCACTATCATTTTGGGGTTATGCTTTAGAGACAGCTGCATTCACGTTAAATAGGGCACCATCTAAATCCGTTGAGACGACGCCTTATGAACTGTGGTTTGGCAAGA
The DNA here is from genome assembly GCA_902687465.1 of Secale cereale. Lineage (NCBI taxonomy): Eukaryota > Viridiplantae > Streptophyta > Magnoliopsida > Poales > Poaceae > Secale > Secale cereale. Next base: position 103,329,975 of record LR738712.1, read on the forward strand.
AACCAAAGTTGTCGTTTCTTAAAGTTTGGGGCTGCGATGCTTATGTGAAAAAGCTTCAACCTGATAAGCGTGAACCCAAATCGGAGAAATGTGTCTTCATAGGATACCCAAAGGAGACAGTTGGGTACACCTTTTATCACAGATCCGAAGGCAAGATATTCGTTGGTAAGAATGGATCCTTTCTAGAGAAGGAGTTTCTCTCGAAAGAAGTGAGTGGGAGGAAAGTAGAACTTGATGAGGTAATTGTACCTTCTCCCGAATTGGAAAGTAGTACATCACAGAAACTAGTTCCAGTGATTCCTACACCAATTAGTGAGGAAGCTAATGATGATGATCATGAAACTTCGGATCAAGTTACTACTGAACTTTGTAGATCAACCAGAGTACGTTCCGCGCCAGAGTGGTACGGCAACCCAGTTCTGGAAATCATGTTACTAGACCATGATGAACCTACGAACTATGAGGAAGCGATGATGAGCCCAGATTCCGCAAAATGGCTTGAGGCCATGAAATCTGAGATGGGATCCACGTATGAGAACAAAGTGTGGACTTTGGTTGACTTGCCCAATGATCGGCAAGCCATCGAAAATAAATGGATCTTCAAGAGGAAGACCGACGCTGACGGTAATGTTACTGTTTACAAAGCTCAACTTGTTACGAAAGGTTTTCGACAAGTTCAAGGAGTTGACTACGATGAGACTTTCTCACCCGTAGCGATGCTTAAGTGTGTCCGAATCATGTTAGAAATTGCCGCATTTTATGATTATGAAATCTGGCAAATTGATGTCAACACTGCATTCCTGAATGGATATCTTAAAGAAGAGTTGTATATGATGCAACCAGAAGGTTTTGTCGATCCTAAAGGTGCTAACAAAGTGTGCAAGCTCCAGCGATCCATCTATGGACTGGTGCAAGCATCTCAGAGTTGGAATATACGCTTTGATAAGTTGATAAAAGCATATAGTTTTATACAGACTTGCGGTGAAGCCTGTATTTACAAGAAAGTGAGTGGGAGCACTACAACCTTTCTGATAAGTATATGTGAATGACATATTGTCGATCAGAAATGATGTAAAATTTTCTGGAAAGCATAAAGGAGTGTTTGAAAGGAGTTTTTTTTTCAAAGAAAAACCTCGGTAAAGCTGCTTACATATTGAGCCTCAAGATCTATAGAGATAGATCGACGCTTGATAAGTTTATTCAATGAGTACATACCTTGACAAGTTTTTGAATTAGTTCAAAATGGATCAGTCGGAGAAGGAGTTCTTGCCTGAGTTGTAAGGTATGAAGTTGAGTAAGACTCAAAGCCTGACATTGGCGGAAGATAGAGAAAGAATGAAAGTCATTCCCTATGCCTCAACCATAGGTTCTATAAAGTATGCCATGCTGTGTACCAAACCTGTTGTGTACCGTTTGGCAAGGAGGCACAAAAGTGATCCAGGAGTAGATCACTGGACAGAAGTCAAAATTATCCTTAGTTACTGGATGACTAAGGAAATGTTTCTCGATTATGGAGGTGATAAAGAGTTCGTCGTAAAGAGTTACACCGATGCAAGCTTTATACTAATCCAGATGACTCTAAATATCAATCTGGATGCATATTGGAAGTGGGAGCAATTAGCTAGAGTAGCTCCATGCAGAGCATTGTAGACATAGAAATTTGCGAAATACATACGGATCTGAATGTGTCAGACCCGTTGACTAAACTTCTCTCACAAGCAAAACATGATCACACCTTACTACTCTTGGGTGTTAATCACATAGCGATGTGAACTAGATTATTGACTCTAGTAAACCCTTTGGGTATTGGTCACATGGCGATGTGAACTATGGGTGTTATTCACATAACGATGTGAACTATCGGTATTAAATCACATGGAGATGTGAACTAGATTATTGACTCTAGTGCAAGTGGGAGACTGAAGGAAATATTCCCTAGAGGCAATAATAAAGTTATTATTTATTTCCTTATATCATGATAAATGTTTATTATTCATGCTAGAATTGTATTAACCGGAAACTTAGTACATATGTGAATACATAGACAAAACAAAGTGTCCCTAGTATGCCTCTACTAGACTAGCTCATTGATCAAAGATGGTTATGTTTCCTAACCATAGACATGAGTTGTCATTTGATCAACGGGGTCACATAATTAGGAGAATGATGTGATGGACTAGACCCATTCGTTAGCTTAGCACTATGATCGTTTAGTTTTACTGCTATTGCTTTCTTCATGACTTACACATGTTCCTATGACTATGAGATTATGCAACTCCCGTATACCGGAGGAACACCTTGTGTGCTATCAAATGTCACAACGTAATTGGGTGATTATAAAGATGCTCTACAGGTGTCTCCGAAGGTGTTCGTGGTGTTGGCATAGATCAACAATAGGATTTGTCACTCCGAGTGTTGGAGAGGTATCTCTGGGCCCTCTCGGTAATACACATCATAATAAGCCTTGCAAGCAAATGACTAATGAGTTAGTCACGGGATGATGTATTACGGAACGAGTAAAGAGACTTGCCGGTAACGAGATTGAACTAGGTATTGAGATACCGACGATCGAATCTCGTGCAAGTAACATACCGTTGACAAAGGGAACAACGTATGTTGTTATGCGATTTGATCGATAAAGATCTTCGTAGAATATGTAGGAACCAATATGAGCATCCAGGTTCCGCTATTGGTTATTTACCGGAGAAGAGTCTCGGTCATGTCTACATGGTTCTCGAACCCATAGGGTCCGCACGCTTAATGTTTTATGACGATCGGTATTATGAGTTTATGAGTTTTGATTTACCGAAGGTAGTTCGGAGTCCCGGATAAGATTACAGACATGATGAGGAGTCTCGGAATGTCCGAGACGTAAAGATTGATATATTGGACAACTATGTTTGGACACCGGAAAGGTTTCGGGATGTTTCGGGCATAAATCGGAGTACCGGGGGGTTATCGGAACCCCCCGGGGAGCAAAATGGGCCTCATGGGCCCTAGTGGGAGAAGAGGAGGGGCGGCCAGGGCAGCCGCACACCCCCTCCCCCTCTAGTCCGAATTGGACAAGGAGGGGGGTGGCGCCCCCCCTTTCCTTCTCTTCCTCTCTCCCTTTCCTTCTCCCCTGCTACTCCAACTAGGAAAAGAAGGAGTCCTACTCCCAGAGGGAGTACGACTCCTCCCTTGGTGCGCCCTCCTCCTAGGCCGGCCGCCTCCCCCCTAGCTCCTTTATATACGGGGGCAGGGGGCACCCTAGAAACACAAGTTGATCTGTTGATCTCTCCCAACCGTGTGCGGTGCCCCCCTCCAAAGAAACACACCTCGGTCATATCGTTACAGTGCTTAGGCGAAGCCCTGCGATGGTAACTTCATCATATCCGTCACCATGCCGTCGTGCTGACGAAACTCTCCCGTGAAGCTCAACTGGATCAAGAGCTCGTGGGATGTCATCAAGCTGAACGTGTGCTGAACGCGGAGGTGCCGTACGTTCGGTACTTGATCGGTTGGATCATGAAGAAGTTCGACTACATCAACCGCGTCACTAGACGCTTCCGCTTTCGGTCTACGAGGGTACGTAGACACACTCTCCCCTCTCGTTTCTATGCATCTGGTAGATAGATCTTGCGTGATCGTAGGAGAATTTTAAAACACTACGTTCCCCAACAGGTTCACCATACGTGCATGATACGGGAATCACTAACCTTAACACAAGTATTTCTCAATTTCATAATAACTCCACTAGCATGACTCTAATATCACTATCCTCATGTCTCAAAACAAGTATCAAGCATCCAACATCTCATTCCATTCAATGCACTTGGTATGAAATTTTTACTACATTGACATTGGATGTTTATCATGTGAAGACTAGTTTCTTTAGCCTAAACACATTACCATGCTGTTTTAATAGACTCTCAAAGAGATATAAGTGAAGCATGAGAGTTCAACAATTTCTACAAAATATTACCACCACCGTGCTCTAAAAGATATAAGTGAAGCACTAGAGCAAAAACTATTCAACTCAAAAGATAGAAGTGAAGCACATAGAGTGTTCTAATAATTTCTAAGCCATGTTTAAATCTCTCCAATAGGTGTGTCCAGCAAGGATGATTGTGGAAAACTAACAAGCAAAGACTCAAATTATACAAGACGCTCCAAGCAAAACACATAGCATGTTGCGAATAAAAATATAGCTCCAAGTATAGTCACCGATGGATGAAGACTAAAGAGGGGATGCCTTCCCGGGGCATCCCCAAGCTTAGGATTTTGATTATCTTGAATTTACTTGGGGTGCCATGGGCATCCCCAAGATTAGGCCTTTGCTACTCTTTGTTCCATAGTCCATCAAATCAATACTCAAAACTTGAAAACTTCACAACACAAAACTTAGACAAAAATTCTCGTGAGCTCCTTTAGTAAGAGAAAGCAAACCACTACTCAAAGGTACAGGAAGTAATTCATTATTTGTTTATATTGGTGTTAAACCTACTGTACTCCAAGTTCTCTATGGTTCATATCCTCCAATATTACTCATAGATGCATCGGAATAAGCAAACAACACACGAAAAACAGAATCTGTCAAAGACAGAACAGTCTGTAGTAATCTGCAGGGTTCGCCTACTTCTGGAACTCCAAAAAATTCAAACTAAATTGGTAAATTTGTGCAATTTGTCTACCCATCAGCAGAAAAAATAATCAACTAAAAAGCACATTCCAGTAAAATCCCATGACTACTTTAGCAAGCACTAACGATTATGTTTTTCACAACAAGATCATATAAACTTCACACAAGACTTACCAAAGGTTCTACTTGGCACAAACACTAAACAAAATATGAAAACACATCTAATCAGAGGATAGATGCAATATTTATTCCCTAACAGCAACAAAAAAAAGTTGGGTTTCCTCCCAACAAGCGCTATCGTTTTACGCCCCTAGCTAGGCACGATACAAGATAGATCTAGGTATTGCCATCCTTGGAAGGCAATCCATAAGTGGCTCTCATGATAGATTCATATGGTAATTTGATTTTCTTTCTAGGAAACTGTTCCATGCCTTTCCTTAACGGAAATTGGAATCTAATATTTCCTTCCTTCATATCAATAATTGCACCAATCGTTCTAAGGAAAGGTCTACCAAGAATAATAGGACATGAAGGATTGCAATCTATATCAAGAACAATGAAATCTACGGGCACATAATTCCTATTGGCAACAATAAGAACATCATTAATTCTTCCCATAGGTTTCTTAATAGTGGAATCCGCAAGATGCAGATTTAAAGAACAATCAACAAGCTCATGGAACCCTAGCAAATCATACAAAGTTTTTGGGATAGTGGAGACACTTGCACCCAAATCACACAAAGCATAACATTCATGATCTTTTATTTTTATTTTGATATAGTAGGTTCCCACTCATCATAAAGCTTTCTAGGGATAGAAACTTCAAACTCAAGTTTTTCTTCATAAGATTGCATCAAAGCATCAACTATATGTTTAATGAAAGCTTTATTTTGACTATAAGCATGCGGAGAATTTAGCACGGATTGCAACAAGGAAATACAATCAATCAAAGAGCAATTATCATAATTGAAACCCTTGAAATCCAAAGTAGTGGGTTCATCACTATGCAAAGTTTTAATCTCTTCACTCCCACTTTTAGCAATTTTAGCATCAAGATCTAAAAACTCCGTATTATTGGGACACCTTAAAAAAAATCATCTCCAATCCTATTCTCATCAAGATTAATACTAGAAAACAAGGATCTAATAGGAGACACATTAATAACTTTCAGATCTTCATCTTTATTTTCACGAAAATTAGAAGAACACGATTTAATATAATCTTCTCTTTTAGCACGCATTCTAGCGGTTCTTTCTTTGCATTCATCAATGGAAATTCTCATGGATTTGAGAGACTCATTGATATCATGCTTAGGTGGGATAGATCTAAGTTTCAAAGAATCAACATCAAGAGTAATTATATTCACACTTCTAGCCAGTTCATCAACTTTAAGCAATTTCTCTTTAAGCATAGCATTGAAATTCTTTTGCGAGATCATAAAATCCTTAACACTAGTTTCAAATTCATAAGGCATCTTTCCATAAGAGTTGTTGTAGGAATTACCAAAATTATTAGAGGAATTACTAGGAAAGGGCCTAGGATTAAAATTACCTCGATAAGCATTGTTACCAAAATTATTCCTACCAACAAAATTCACATCCAAAGATTCATTGTTATTCTCAATCAAAGTGGACAAAGGCATATCATTAGGATCAGAAGAAGCACTCTTAGCAGCAAACAATTTCATAAGTTCATCCATCTTTCCACTCAAAGCACTAATTTCTTCGATAGCATGCACTTTTTTACTAGTAGATCTTTCGGTGTGCCATTGAGAATAATTAACCATAATATTATCTAGGAGTTTGGTAGCTTCTCCTAAGGTAGTTTCCATGAAAGTGCCTCCAGCGTCCGAATCTAAAAGATTTCTAGAAGCAAAATTCAGGCCAGCATAAAACTTCTGAATAATCATCCATAGATTCAAACGGTGTGTAGGGCAATTATGTATCATCAATTTCATTCTCTCCCAAGCTTGTGCGACATGCTCATAATCTAGTTTCTTAAAATTCATAATATCGTTTCAAAGAGAGATGATCTTAGCAGGAGGGAAATACTTAGAGATAAAAGCATCTTTGCACTTATTCCACGAATCAATACTATTTCTAGTCAAAGAGGAAAACCAAGTTTTAGCATGATCCCTAAGTGAAAACGGAAATAACTTCAATTTAACAATATCGTTATCCGTATCCCTTTTCTTTTGCATATCGCACAAATCAACAAAGTTGTTTAGATGGGTAGTGGCATCTTCACTAGGAAGGCCGGAGAATTGATCTTTCATGACAAGATTCAACAAAGCAGCATTGATCTCACAAGATTCAGCATCGGTAATAGGAGCAATCAGAGTGCTAATAAAATCATTGTTGTTGTTATTGGAGAAGTCACACAATTTGGTATTGTTCTGAGCCATAGTGACAAGCAAGCAATCCAACACACACAAGCAAACAAGAAACAAGCGAACGAAAAACACACGACGGAAGAAGGGCGAATAAAACGGCAAGGGTGAAGTGGGGGAGAGGAAAATGAGAGGCAAATAAATGTAATGCGAAGGATAAGGGTTTGTGATAGGTACTTGGTATATGACTTTTGCGTAAGCCTCCCCGGCAACGGCGCCGGAAATTCTTCTTGCTACCTCTTGAGATTGCGATGTATTCCCTCAAAGAGGAAAGGGAGATGCAGCACAGTAGCGTAAGTATTTCCCTCAGTTTTTGAGACCCAAGGTATCAATCCAGTAGGAGACCACGCGCGAGTCCCTCGCACCTGCACAAACAAATAAGAACTTCGCAGCCAACACAATAAGGGGTTGTCAATCCCTTTACGGTCACTTACGGAAGTGAGATCTGATAGAGATGATAGTTTATATTTTTGGTAATTTTAGTTTAACAAAACAGCAAATATAAGCAAGAAAAGTAAAGTAGATGTAGCTTGATATGTTGAGAATAGACCCGGGGGCCATAGTTTTCTCTAGTGGCTTCTCTCATGATAGCGATATTCTACGGCAGGTAAACAAATTACTATCGAGCAATTTATAGAAAAGCGAATAATTATGAGACTATCTAGGCATGATCATTGTATATAGGCATCACGTCCGAGACAAGTAGACCGAAACGATTCTGCGTCTACTACTATTACTCCACACATCGACCGCTATCCAGCATGCATCTAGTGTATTGAGTTCATACGAACGGAGTAACGCCTTAAGCAAGATGACATGATGTAGAGGGATAAACTCAAGAAATATGATGAAAACCCCATCTTTTTATCCTCAATGGCAATAATACAATATGTGCCTTGCTGCCCCTACTGTCACTGGGAAAGGACACCGCAAGATTGAACCCAAAGCCAAGCACTTCTCCCATTGCAAGAACTATAGATCTAGTAGGCCAAACCAAACCAATAATTCGAAGAGACTTGCAAGGATATTATGAGCACACATAAAAAGTTCAGAGAAGAACCAAAGATCTTTCAGAGATAACCTTGATCATAAACTCACAATTCATTGGATCTCGACAAACACACCGCAAAAAGAGATTACATCGAATAGATCTCCTCGAAGACCGAGGAGAACTTTGTATTGGGATCCAGAGAGAGAGAGAGAAGAAGCCATCTAGATACTAGCTATGGACCCGAAGGTCTGTGGTAAAATACTCACAACTCATGGTGAGGGCGATGATGATGATGATGAAGGCCTCCGTGATGGATCCCCCTCCCGGAACAGGCTCCAAGATGGGATCTCCACGGGAACAGAAGCTACGGCGGTGGAATTAGGGTTTTCTCTTTGCGTATGGAGTTTCTGGGGTACGTAGGTATATTTAGGAAGAAGGAGGGCACCGGGGGCCATAGGGGCCAACCTCGAGGCAATTGTGACGCCCGGATAATCAAGCTACAGTAAACCTCCGCTAATGACGCCATGTCACGCGGTTACTGTCGATAAATTCACGTTAGTTTAAAACCAATCCAAATTCAATTTGAAACAAAGGCAAACAATAAAAGTTTTCAAATATTAAAACCAAACTGTTTTGGTTGTGACAAATAAATCATAAGTGATTTGGGTAGAGAATCCACATTTCTATAAAATATTTACAAGCACTAAAATGTTGCAAACAGTAGCAAAAACAATTATTTGAATGCCTTGCAAAATTATAAAATGTTGAACTATTTTAATTCAATGCCAAAAAAATTATACTAACTTAGGTGCTAGTTGTAGTATTATATAAAACTAAATTTAAAAAGGAAAGTAAGCTAAAATAGAAAAGAAAAACAAACAAAAGAAAAACTAAAGAAAGAAAGTGAAAAACCCCAGGCCTACTAGGCCTCGGCCCACTACACCCCCTCAGCCTATAACCCCACCCCACAGTGGGGTAAAATATCCCCTCAACCCCTCCCACCGACGCTCCCCCCTTTTTCGCCTGGATCGGGATCGACCCGATCCCTCCATGCCGCTCGACGCCTCGCCGCCCCGACTTTCGATCGCCGCCGCCTGGAGCTGCCTCGCCATCGCCGGACGCCTCCTCGTCCTCCTCCACGCCGGTCGCCATCGAGCCTTGCCGCCCTGAACCCCTGCAGCGCCGGTGAGGCCACCCCGGTCTCTCCTTTCCTCTCTGTCCCGCGCTCACCGAGGCCCTCACCCGCTCGCCCAGCGCATGGCCTCGCCACCGCACGCGCCATGCGCTCGTCGTCGCCGCAGTGCCGCTCCAGCACCGCCGCGCCTCGCCCGTCCGCCGCTTCCTCTGGCCACTAGTGCCGCGTCGCCCGAGCCCCGCCTCGGCAGTTGCCGCCGGCCACTCCCGGTTTCCCGTCGCTGCCGTGCTGCGTTCCGCAGCTGCTGCCCCCGCTGCTTCACCTCCTCCCGCAGCTCTGCTCGGACGTGCGCCCAGCCGCACTCCATCCAGGCCTCGCCCGGCTCGCCGCCGCTCCTGCCGACGACCTCGCGTGCGCCTTGGCCGCCCCTCCCCGACTTCCTCCTCATCGGCCGGTCTGTCGCTCCGCCCGTCCGACACCAGGCCCCGCACCGCTCCCCCTGGCCGCTGCACCGCGCCGCCTCCCTACCGTCGTCGCTGCGCCACTCGTCGGCGGCTGCGCGCACCGGCGGGCGCTCGTGGCCGCGTGCCCGCGCGGCCGTCGCCCAGGTCGGGCGCCCACGAGCCCATGCGCCCGATCCACCCAGCGCCCGTAACCCGCATCGCCCCCTGGGGCCAATGACCAGTGGGGCCTCGCCCTTGTGAACAAAAAAAAAGAGATTAAAAAAACAATAATAAAAGTAAATAAATAAATAAATTGATTAATTAATTAATTAACAAATTAATTAAGTTAATGAATCACATTTATATTAATCTAATCATTAATTAACCTAATCTATAATTAACTAAATTATAATTAACCTAACTAAACTATTAGTTAGTTTACAGTCAATGACAGGTGGAACCCACTGGTCAGGTTGACCAGTCAACCATGCTGACGTCAGCATGATGTCATGTTGATGTCATAAATCCTTTTTTGAATTAATTTAATTAATATTAAATTCCAGAAATTATTATAAACTTTAGAAAATCATATCTTTTAAACCGTAACTCGGATGAAAATAATTTATATATGAAAGTTGCTCAGAACGACGAGATGAATCCGAGTACGCGGCCCGTTCGTCCGCCACACATCCCTATCATACCGAACATGCAACATTCCCCTCTGTTTCATCTGCCCGAAAATGCCTAACACCGGAAATATTTCCCCGGATGTTATTCCTCTTCGTCGGTATCACCGAGCACCGCGTTAGGTCACACGTAGCACTACGTATTTCCATGTTATGCTTTGTGTGCTATTGTTTGCTCTGTTATTTATTTGTTTCCCCTTCGTTGCTTATTTTCGGTAGACTCCAATACTGTGATAGACCCCGAGACCATTGATGCTTCGGTGTTCGACTACGGCTACGCTTCCGAAGATTCCTTTCGTCTGCAGGGCTTCCAGGCAAGCCCCCCCCCTTTGATCACCAGATATCACCTATTCTTCTTTCTACTGCTTGCATTAGAGTAGCGTAGTATGTTACTGTTCGGTTACTCCTATTCTGTTGCATAGCCTGTCTTTGCTGCTACAACTATTGATACCTGTACCTGCCATCCTAATGCTTAGTATAGGATGCTAGTATTCCATCAGTGGCCCTTCATTCTTGTCCGTCTGCCATGCTATATCATTGGGCCGTGATCACTCGGGTGGTGATCACGGGTATATACTATATACATACTTTACATACACATGATGATGATTCGGAGATGGGGGCTGAAGGGGCAGGTGGTTCCACCCAGGTAGTGGTGGGCCTGGGTTCCCGACAGCCCCCTGATGGTTACCTTGTGGCGGAGCGACAGGGCGGGTTGCGACCACCTAGGAGACAGGTGGGCCTGGCCCTGGTCGTTGTCCGCGTTTATTTCATAATAACACGTTTAACGGGATCTTGGTATTTGATCTGAGTCTGGCCATTTGGTCTATACGCACTAACCAGCTATGTGGGAATAGCTATGGGTACTCGACGTCGTGGTATCAGCCGAAGCCTTTTTTACGTCAGCGACTTAGCGGCGCGCGCCGGATTGGATTGGAAGCCTACTCTGGTATTAGGAGAGGCTAGGTCTGCTTACCGGCCACCCTCGCAACGTGCAGGTGTGCATTGGGCGATGGGCCCAGACCCATGTGTGCTTAGGACTTAGACCGGCGTGCTGACCTCTCTGCTGTGCTTAGGTAGGCTGCGACGTGTTGATCTTCCGAGGCCGGGCATGACCCTGGAAAGTGTGTCCGGCCAAATGGGATCGAGCGTGCTGGGATATGTGGTGCACCCCTGCAGGGAAGTTAATCTATTCGAATAGCCGTGTCCCTCGGTAAAAGGACAACTCGGAGTTGTACTCGGACCTCATGAAAACTAGAACTGGATACTTAATAAAACACACCCAGACAAGTTCCAGATATAACTCGGTGGTTGCTCTCTCACAGGGTGATGTGCGGGAGGATCGCCGGGTAGGATTATGCTATACGATGTTACTTGGTGAACTCTTCTGCTACTCAAGACGGAGGCTACCAGAAGCTTTGATAGTTGTTACTATTCCATCTACTCCCTTCTACTGCTGCAAGATGGAGGCTGCGAGAAGCGAGGATGCTTGTTATTATTCCATCTACTCTCTTCTACTGCTGCAAGATGGAGGTGGCCAGAAGCGTAGCCTTCGATTGGATTAGCTATCCCCCTCTTATTCTGGCATTCTGCAATTTAACCCACATATACTACCCCCCTCCCCTTTTCACAGATATCATTGCATATGTAGTGTAGATCCTTGCTTGCGAGTACTTTGGATGAGTACTCACGGTTGCTTTTCTCCCCCTTTCCCCCCCTTGTCTCTTCTTCTCGGATGACGCAACCAGATTGATGGAGTCCAGGAGCCAGAAGATCCCGATGATGTGTCTACATGGAGTTCGGCTTCGAGGAGTAGTTAGGAGGTCCCAGGCAGGAGGCCTTGCCTTTTCGATCGTTGCTATATTTGTGCTAGCCTTCTTAAGGCAAACTTGTTTAACTTATGTCTGTACTCAGATATTATTGCTTCCACTGACTCTTGTGTATTCGAGCTTATGTATTCGAGCCCTTGAGGCCCCTGGCTTGTAATATAAAGCTTGTATTATTTTAATTTGTGTCTAGAGTTGTGTTGTGATATCTTCCAGTGAGTCCCTGATCTTGGTCGTACACATTTGCGTGCATGATTAGTGTACGGTCAAATCGGGGGCGTCACAAGGGGGCGCGCCCTGGGAAGGGGGGCGCGCCCCCACCCTCGAGGGCAGGCCCTCTATCCCCTGACTTGGTCCTGACATTTCCCGAGCGCGATTTCCTCCAAAAATATCTCTCGCGAAGGTTTCATTCCGTTTGGACTCCGTTTGATATTCCTTTTCTGCAAAACCCTGAAATAGGCAAAAAAAACAGCAATCTGGACTGGGCCTTTGGGTTAGTAGGTTAGTCCCAAAAATGATATAAAAGTGAATGATAAAGCCCATTAAACATCCAAGACTTCATAAATAATATCATGGAACAATCAAAAATTATAGATACGTTGGAAACATATCACTATCTAATCGCTTAAAAGTGATCTTGCCTGAGATAATTTTCGAGGAACAGTCTGCCTTTGTCCCAGGAAGGCTAATCACTGATAATATTATTTCAGCGTATGAATGTCTGCATTTTATGAAGAGGAGCAAGTCAAGAACAATAGCTATTGTGCACTCAAGTTGGACATGATGAAGGCATATGATAGAGATGAGTGGAGCTATCTGAGAGCAATTATGGGAAAGCTTGGCTTTGCACCATCATGGATTAACATTGTCATGCACTTGGTAAGCTCAGTCTCTTTTTCAGTCATGGTCAATGGATCAAAATCAGAGGTTTTCAAACCATCCAGGGGTATTCGGCACGGAGATCCAATCTCTCCATACATTTTCTTGTTAGCAGCAGAGGCTCTTTCGTGCCTCTTAAAATCCCAACATCAGTCATCTCAACTCAGTGGTATTAAGTTGGCACCATCGGCCCCGCCGGTGAACCGCCTTTTCTTCGCAGATGACAGCCTGCTATTTTTCAGGGCAAGTGTTAATGGAGCAGAGGAGGTATCAAACCTACTTGAGAGCTACTGTGCAGCTTCAGGACAGAGAATCAACAGAGATAAGTCCAGTATCTTTTTTAGCAAGGGTTTCCCACAATTAGTACGAGATGCAGTCAAAGGCCATCTTCAGGTTCCGAATGAATCGTTGAGTGATAGATACTTGGGTATGCCGACCGATGTGGGACACTCGAAGATGGGCACTTTCAAATATATCAGTGACAGAGTATGGGAGAAGGTGCGAGGATGGATGAGTAAACTTCTGTCTGTAGGAGGCAAGGAGGTACTGATTAAATCAGTTGCCCAAGCTATCCCAGTATACTCAATGTCGTGCTTCAAGTTACCTAGAGGGTTGTGCAAAAAATATTAACTCCATCATACAGAAGTTTTGGTGGGGTTGTAAACAAGGACAAAGGAAGCCAGTGTGGGTGTCGTGGGAAGTTATGATGAGGCCAAAGTACTTGGGTGGACTCGACTTTCGCGATATCGAGCTTTTTAATCTTGCGCTTCTATCATGTCAAGCATGGAGGCTTTTACAAGAGACGGGTTCTTTAAGCGCTAGGATCTTGAAAGCAGCTTATTATCCTAATGTGGATATATTGACGGTAGAATTGGGAGCGCACCCATCCCAGATTTGCCGTTCAATACTAGATGGGAGAGAGATCTGATAGATCCTATGGATCTTTGGCTTAGATGTGTTCGGTATAAGATGGGGATTTATTACCTTGTTGTTGTCTCCATGAGTTCCCTCCGGTGTCCATCGTCAAGGTGGTGACGACGGTGAGGAAGGAGAGAGAGATGGTGACGGCGGTGATGGACTTCCCATCGCTTTAGTGCATCCCTCTGGATCGGATTAGGGTTAGGAGTGGGGAACCAGTGCCGGCGGCGAACCTCATACCTTGTGCCCCTGGTCCCCACCTCCTCTTTATAGCACTGCGCGACAGGGGCCCACCAGCCTTGCTTGGGCTGGACGCCTCCGATCAGGGCGTGGGTCAAGGACCCAATGAGCCGTTGGGCCCATTGGTGGAGAGATCAACCTAACATTCTCCCCCTTGATCTCATCATATACTTTTAACTTTATACTTTGAAATAACTCTTTTCAAAGTACTCGTTCCATCACAAATTTGCATGTAGAGCATGTCTCATCATCACGGACCATCCCGGTAGAATCGACACCTACAACACACTCCTTCGTTTTGAAACAGATTCTCCTTTATTGTCCGGAAATTTTAGACTATACCATAAAACCCATGTCGACTGTGTATTCTCCGAACACACTGGGCGGTAAGCCTTTGATAAGCAAATCTGCAAACACTTTTCTGTTGCTTTTATGCCTCAAGCATTTCTCCATAATTTCGGACTTTCTCCTTCACAACATGCAACTCTTCGTCAGTGTGTTTGACATCAACACTTGACTCGTTGTCTCAGGAGCATATACTGTTAAAAATGGTTATTGATGTTGTCAACCATTATCAACTCCGGGTACAGGTTTTCTTAACCATTTTGCCTCTCCCTCAGCCTCATATCAAGCTATAACATATCATTGCATCACCTTGATGACAATTGTTTCACTCACTTGGAGATTTTCCACACAAAACTCCGAGTGTGAAAGTTAGCGACAATTGTGGATTTCGCTATACATTTCACAAATCCTGCCTTTGTACTCACAATCCTTTTAGAGCACTTATTTCTTTTAGCATGAGGCCGATATCTTTTACTCCATTCCATTGATTTACAAATGGACTGGACATTGTTAAAAACAACCCGGATATATACGTGAACTGTGTCAGGGTAATACATTGAGCTTCCAACAGTTGAAGCATATGGTACCATATCCGTTTACGATATTTTCTTATTGACTTTTGGAACACCATAGTTTTCCAGTTCCATTACCCTTGACTATAAGAACAGGCGTAGGTTTTCTCACATGCATACTTTAGAGATCTTTCTTAGTATGTTCACGCGACATTCCTAATACCCCCTTTTATTCTTTTGAACTTTGAGGACAAGGACTTCTTTTCTCCTCCTGCAGTAGATTGACATCACCACTAGCAAGTAGGACGTCATCCACATGCACATGAATTGGGAAACGAATTTCCCATTCCATAACTTTGCATGAATACAATTGTTCTCTCATTTTCTTTGCACAAAAACTTTCGATTTAAGTCATGTTTTACACCTTTACATATTTCCTTTGGAGTCACATTTGCCTTGTAGACTCTTCATAAAGTCTATGTTAGTGAAATTCAAATGGTGGAATTTCACTAACATAGACTTTATAGTAATCACAAGTATCTTATTTTCACATTCCTAGAGACCATCAAAATCTCAAGTACTAGCACTTCTTTCATATGGGGTTGTCGTTGCTCTGTCATTGCCAAGAGGCAAATTAATTCTATAGTCACCCATTTCCAAGAAGCAATAGGTTTACAGAGACTTGTATCACAAGATCCCTTGTAGAGCTAACAATAGGTGTTGTATAGGTCATACAACATGCTCCCCCAGATTACTCCATCTTCACTAAAGAAATGGCGTATCTTTAAACTTTCTTCTTTATGGCACTTTAAGCGCCATTGTTGTATTCCTTAGTCTGCTTTCGGAACTATAAAAGATCCGGAAATGCAACTGTTTGTTTTCTTTAGGGGTATCATAATGATGGTATTCTAATGACTGGCGTACTCCCCTTGACAATCACTTTCTTCATTAATGGATCACTTTAGATGCATAATGTGTATCACATCATCTAAAGTACAGAGGAGTAATGTGCATCACATCATCTAAAGTACAGAGGAGTCATGAAATACACTACAATGTATTTCATGTCTGTATCTCCCCCTCGAAATGTGGCAAGAACTTTTCTGCCACAATTTCGAAACCCATTCATAGGAAACTTCGATTATCTAGCTCATTCATCTTATCACTTCATGTAAAATGAAATTATAAGTTGACTAGTATGGGAGTAGTTTTTCCTCATTTTCATTTCAGAAACTCAAGAGAGTTCTTTATGGTTGCCACTTTTGCAAGTCACACTTGCATATCATTCCTGTCTTTAGGTTCGTCTGTTACTTTTATCCTTTCTGGATTTAGTGATTGCATAATGACCGTTACACATAAGGTGTACGGTCGATACTAGGAAAGCTTAATAGCTACTCCATTCTTTTCTCCCATAGTGGGACACATTAACCGCACATGAGTCATCATAACTTTCTCCTGTCATAGACATAATACAATGTCAACCTTACCCGGTTACGCAGGCATTCTTCCCAGACTTTTCTCGCCATGCGGGTTATTCCCTGTAAGGGACATAAATGCCATAATTGGCTCTTTTGACTGCATCAAATTCAGAAATAAATCTGAATTATCTTTGACACACATGTTTGATCCGACGTTGGTCAAAATAAACATGCATGTTGCTTGTTTCATTTCAATCATGTTGACTGATAGAGAGTACATGAAAAACATTCGTCAACCAAGACTCTCAATGATCTATCTCTTTTCTTTTCTTGAATTAATATCCAAGAGTTCTTTTCTTGTGAAGCCATTCTTTAGAGAGAATATATTCCCTCAAGTTATGACCTTTTCTTTTCCATCTTTCGGGTCACTAGTACCCAAAACATTCGCTTTCATGAGTGAAAGCTTGAATAACTTTTAGTCTGAGAAAACTTAGCTAATAAAAAACGGTAATGAGCATAAAAATAACCCTACGTTGGTCTGATTAAAATCATGCACATTAAACCTTTTAAAACTTTCTGGAATATTCTAAATCACCGTGGTGGCAGAATTAGAATAAAACATCATCCTTCTACATTAATGGAAATAATGCATATAACTCATAAACAGTGTGATGATATTATGTCTATGAAACAACTTTGCTAAGAAATAATCATCATCATCAACTTTCTTGCAGCGGGAACAAGAAATATACATTTCTCTAGCTCAGGAGCATTTCTTGATCTGTATCTGTTCTTGGAAAATTGATCTCTTTGATACAAAAAGATTAAAGCTTTGAACATAAGACTCATAGAATTTTAGTACTGTTATCATCCACGTTGGTCAGAAAATAACAATGCCATATTCTAACTTTAAAACAAATATCTTTCTTTTGCCATAGCGGAAACTATCTGAATCTTATTTCACCCACAGGGGGAAAACAATGCTAAGAATAGGTCCTCCAATTAAATTTTCACGTTGGTTCCAATTTAATTGAAGGATAAAACTTTCACTTTGCAGCGGAAACTTTACAATATTCTATTCAGAAACAATTCTGTACTCTTTTACTCCCTAAGCAATTTTAACCGGTTGAATTCAAAATTGCATTAGAGAAGCAACAATTTAATCTTTTACTTTAGTTCTATTCACTTTTAAAAGAGCACTTTATTTTTACTTTGCAGCAAAAACATGAATAAAAATTCATGAACCTTTTATTCTTTACAGAAAATTTTCTTTTTCTTTGACTAAATAAAAATTCATGAACTTTATTATTCTCTTTATAAGATTCATGAACATTTCTTTTTCTGAAAATTTTCTATTTTATTTTCAAAAACTTTTCTATTTTTCTTTTTACTTTTCTATTGTCTAAACAAAATTTCCATTGAAAAAATCTGCATAGAAAAACTATTTGAAATTTGCCCAGAAAATTGGACAAATAACAAAAAGGTTTTTAAAAAAAATCTGCAGCGCAGCTACAGCCTCGGCCTGACGCGCTAGGCCAGCAGCGGCCCACTGTCTGCTCCTCCGCGCGCTCGCGCGAGTCGGCCTCAGCCCAGCGCGCAGCTGCGGCCTCGGCCTAGCGCGTGGCTGCGGCCTTGGCCCATCGCCCCCCGCGCGCGCCACCGATGCTAGCCTTTTGGTCCAGAGGCCCACTGGCGAGCTAGGGTTTCAATCCGTGCCGTCCGATGAGATCGACGGTCTAGAGCCATTTTCGGGCGAACAAAACAGCCCCGATCGATCCTCCCGGGAAACCCTAGCGTTTTCCTCTGCCTCTCCCGCAGCGCTCGCTCTGGCCATCCAGCCACCGCACGAGAGCGCTGGCCGCCGGCGACGGCGTCCACCACCGCGCCGCGCGAGTCCGGCCACGGTCTCTTCCTTTCCCCCCTCCATTTATTTGACAGAGAGAGAGAGGGACGCCTACCGCGCCCTCCTCTGCTCCCCTTGTGCCTCGACGGCGCCCTTCTCCGTGGAGTAGCAGCGGGGCACGGCTGCGCCGGCCGCCAGCGTCGGCAGCGAACCACCGCGCCGCGCGAACCCTTCCCCCCTCCCTCTTTCTTTTCCATCTCCACGAGAGACAGAGGAAGAGGGGTGCGGCAACTCTACGCCGTGGCCATCCTCCTCGCCGGTCGCGCGTCCTCCCTGTGCGGTGAGCGCGCCGTCGTCGAGGGATTTGGTCGCGGTGGTTATCCCCACCTCTCTTTTTTTGTGTGTGTTCTTTTCTTTTCTGGCGAGCCTTTGGCTAGCAGCGGTGGTTCTTCTTCCAGACGGCTCGGCTTGCCGATGCCTGTCCGGATCGAGAGGAACGGCGCGGCCTTGCGGCGGCGCTTCTTTGCCGGAGAGAACTCCGGTGAAGCTTTCTTTTCTTTGATCTTTGCCCTTCTCGGGTTCATATCGGGGAGGGGAAAATCTTTACTTGTACATTCTTTATCCGTAAACACATCAAAAGCCTCGTGGCTCATGATACCATTGATAGATCCTATGGATCTTTGGCTTAGATGTGTTAGGTATAAGATGGGGATTTATTACCTTGTTGTTGTCTCCATGAGTTCCCTCCGGTGTCCATCGTCAAGGTGGTGACGACGGTGAGGAAGGAGAGAGAGATGGTGACGGCGGTGATGGACTTCCCATCGCTTCAGTGCATCCCTCTGGATCGGATTAGGGTTAGGAGTGGGGAACCAGTGGCGGCGGCGAACCTCGTACCTTGTGCCCCTGGTCCCCACCTCCTCTTTATACCACTGCGCGACAGGGGCCCACCAGCCTTGCTTGGGCTGGACGCCTCCGATCAGGGCGTGGGTCAAGGGCCCAATGAGCCGTTGGGCCCATTGGTGGAGAGATCAACCTAACAAGATCATGAAGCAAGGCATTATAAAGAGAATAGGGAATGGGAAAAATACAGAGATATGGACATATAATTGGTTACCTAAGAGTTCACTTAGACCTTTATTATCTCTGATTCCTAACGCTCCAATTATGGTATCTGAATTATTGGTGACAGCGATGGCTCAGTGGAATGAGGAGTTGATCCGGTCTGTTTTCCTTCCATTCGATGCTTAAACTATTTTGAATATCCCGGTGTGTACAAGGAACGTTGATGATTTTTGGTCTTGGTACCCGGACAACAAGGGACAATTCTCTGTGAGCTCTGCATATAAATTTACTAGTAGAATGCCCGTGCGTTGCCACGGGCTTTTAAAATATTTTGTTGGAGAGGTGTATAAACCTTATGCATGTTAAATTTTAGATGTAGACAAAGATAGCAGGGGGTAATAATTGAAGTTCACTTCACTTGCAATGTAAAATGATAAAAAAGAAATTGACGATGCATACATATAGAGCGATGATCCAACTAAAAACTCATTACAAATTAAGATATACTTGATGTGATTAAGAAATCCTCGCACAATATCAGGAATGTTATGTTTAGCTTCATCCATACGATATTTGAACAAGTATAATAAACATTTCTTTCTCAACTCAAACCTACCCCGCACAAGCAATATATGTAGTTAAAACGGATACTTTATATCAAATACCTTAAATGTGCAACGAAGAATACTCACCGTGCAAACCAGACAAATGTATTCTTTACCATTCCACCAGAGCATAAGGAAAAAAATTGTCTGGCATGTCCTGCAATTTCCTAAATTAATATTATATTGAGTATAGTGATGACAAAACAAATGTTATGTAAATAACATAGAAGTCGTAGACACAAATAGATTAAAAACAATAAATCATTATATGCTTGGAGAATGAGTTGAGACTACCATATCTTGTTGTAGTAAGTATTAACATGTTGTATGATGTGACAATATTTTGGTGGGTCTATGCCCGTTTCTCCATCTTATATTAATTTTGCTTGATACGAACATGCTAATAATATGTACCTTTTCATCCGTCCTGTCTAATAGACACTCCTGAGCACACATACAATATATGTAAGCATTTATCATCTATAATTCCACATTTAATATGTATATATAATAATGGCATTAGATATTATTCATGGGTTTATATTATAAAGCATAAATTTTATGCGATTGGTCTTACACCATTATGCAAGAACTATCATCTTTTATAAGGCATTCTAACTCGTCCATTGATAACAAGGCATCTTCAATGTCCACGAACTTGGCTTTCTTAGGAAAGACACGATTGATTCAATGAATGTAACATCTATAGGGGTACAGACATAGTCTTTCGTCATGATACAAAAAATGAGCCAAATCAGTATACAAAAATGGGCCAAATTAGTTGAACATAGAAAACAACATGACAAAGAAAAGATCGATAATCACATTTAAAAGGAATATTTATGCGATGGCATTTGTATTTGCTTTTGTAGATATCACCGCTTGCACATCAATATGTTGTAAAAGCCTTTATAAACTTTTGGCCCGTTCCAACGACATCGCCTAGGAACCCTTGTTGATGGATTATTTTTGAACATCGCACCAGAATACATCTCTATCTCCCCCATATTTTGCAAGAATAATCATACAGGAATGCACCTTTTCTATATATAAAGAAGAATTTTGGTATGCACCTCATCTCGTGGTGTTCGAGTTCAGTTCATCATTGATAAGCCAGTGCCTATGTCAGTTGATATTTTACAAACATCATCCGAATCCATCACCTTTTTATGTCTGATGAACAAAAGTGGAACATATAAAAATATTTTATACTGCATTATAGAAACATATACTAATATTATATGAACAAAAGTGGAGTATATTAAAATAAAAGAGAGACTAACACAGTTCTTTCTATTTGCAATAAAAAACTGGGCACCCCTAATTACATATAAATATGCTCACATATATAAATGATATTTATTTATATTAATAAAGATGTGACAAACCAAATTCATTTTTCACCTACCCAGCCTTATCCTCACCTCGCCCTCACTCTCCACATCTCGCCCCCAATCTCTCCACGGTCCCTTTCCATCTCCATCTCCTTCTCAACCCCCTCTCACTCACTCCCGGCCACCAGCGTGATTCGGCCGGCGGCATGAGGCGATGATAGGCGTCGTTTGCATCAGAAGACGCCCACCGGTGGCGATTGGGGGCGAGACCAAAGGCGGCGGTGACGGATCCTGGTCGATCCCGCCGGATCTGGCTCCCTCGTCTCCCACGGCAGCGGCGGCGAGGCCCATGAATGCGGCGTGCGGCGCGCCCGCCCCGACGACGGATGGGGTGGGCGAGTGGAGGAAGGACTGGCCGCTGCGATCCGGCGGCTTCGCCGTGCTCTGCGACAAGTGCGGGTACGCCTCCCCCTTCCTGCTACCACCTCCCTCCCTCCCTCACTCCGCCCTTCCTCTGCGCGTGTGTGCGTGCTCTGTTCCGAACGGACTGGCTGGCTCGCTAGCTCGTCGGCTGGACGAATCGATGCTCCGCCTACCTTTGCCCCCCGACTTTTCCTCTTTGGGAGAAGATGTAATGTCCTATAAATAGTAATGGAAGTTGTAAGCATAGGTAGAATGTAGGGAATTACGTTATTATATTTATTCCTCCGATGAGAACTTTCTTCTTGTGAAAACACGATCATTTCATTAGTATCTGTATCCAACAATTCCTTTTGCAAGGGAGCATAGCAAACTATGCCTCTTTAATCTGTATTTCACTTTCTTTTAGCTAGTTCCTGATTGTTCAAATCCATTAGTTGAGGCATATTGAATTATTTCTCGGTACACGTCTGATTCATTTCAACTTGAACTCTCGGTGGTGGTTTTGGTATTTGTGGATTTCTTCATCAATAGTTCACTATTATTTTCTTTCTTCAGTGCAAGATAACTGTAACACTTACCGTAAGAATTCATGCACGAAGTATGCAAGCAACATCATATTAGTATTTCGGAAAAGTGGAGTCGACTGGGCTGTAGCTAGCGTGGATACCTACCAGCAACATATAACTATTGGAATAGTTTGAAATCCAAACCAAAACCAGACCAATCCAGTATTGTACAAGTATACCAGTCAAACTAAACAAATCCAAACTATAAGTGCTATAATCCAAACCAAACTGAACGGCTCGTGTTTTGAAACCAAACTATTGCAGCCCATTTCCTAGATTCGGTTTGTGCCCAGTTTTTCAAACTATGGACATGTGCACGTGCGAACGTGGATAGCTCCTGATGCATGAATACTCATTATCATCACTGACCACCCTGGCTGTTGATGCACCTTGTTGCAGTCGGCGAAGTAGCGGACACACCGCTGGCCTCGTGTGCACCGCTGCGTAGAACCCATGTACGCGACCTTTTGACATAAGGCGGGCAACAAGCTCCAGCCAGCGGCAGCCCAGCGACACATGGCCCTAGCGGTGGTCGTCGCCCATCGAGGCTGCTAGCTCGATTTGGTTTCAGACTATCGGTTGAAACTGTTTGAGTCCAATCCTTCTCTGTCCAGACCAAACCAATCCAGCCCAAAAATAAGTTCAACCCAGACCAAACCAAATTTAACGTAGTGTCTCGGTCTATCTCCGCCAATCCAATGACACCCCAATAAGAAACCAAACTGAAACTTTAGTTTGAATCCAAACTATTCCTAGGTTTACATAGAACAAATAATAAGCACTACTTGGTTGTGTGGAGCTCATGTGGAATTCAGATTATATGTAATCGTTCAGTTACTTAGGTCCGACCCAAAATTGCTTGCAGCAGCTTAATTCTGGAAATTGCAGCTTACTAATTGTAGTTTTTGAGGAAAATCGTATAGTTAATTCTCATTTTAAGTGTTTGATGTTGTAATCTTGATCATCTTTATTTCAGAATGATTTGAGTCTTGTTGGTAGGCAGTGTTCAGTAGTCAACATAA
Source organism: Secale cereale (assembly GCA_902687465.1). NCBI lineage: Eukaryota > Viridiplantae > Streptophyta > Magnoliopsida > Poales > Poaceae > Secale > Secale cereale. Next base: position 103,353,233 of record LR738712.1, read on the forward strand.
ATCCAACTTTGTATTTTGAATGATGGGTCTAACTTTTCCATTGTAACATGCCACAGATCTTCGGTCAGCAAAGAGGGTAGTGGAAGGCAGCAACCCAATCCCAGGAGTTCCTTCGAACCCTTCAGCGTTTCTATAATGCTTACACAGATCCTGAGAAGCAGGATGCTATAAATGTGTAAGCTTCTTTATGTATGCAAAAATATCACTCTGAGAAAACCTAAAAATATCACTCTGACAAAACCTTAGGAGTAGAGAGACATTGGTCTAATATTATTCCACACAAGATTTATATGTCGTGTTTTTTTGAAATGTAGATTCTTGGGCCATTTCCAGCCTCAACAAGGCAAACCTCCTCTGTGGAAGTAAGCAGCAGCACCCCCATGGTCGTTTCAATTTTCATATTCTTTTTTGTGTGTGCTGATGTTACCTTCTCTTCTCCATTGTCGACGAGCTACCCACGAATGGAATTGATCTCAACACACGGCTCTACAGCACCGACTACCATCCACCACGGGTATGGATCATGTGAAGTGGGGCCTAGACACGCTGACACAAGCCAATTTCGCCATGGTCATCACCAGCCGTTCATCCCTCAACATGAAGCGGCTGGACTGAGAACACTGCCAACCTTTTTGGTGAGCAAGAATCAATCTCCCACTTTGTGCTCACTCCTCTATTGTGAATGCTTTGCTACAATAGATAATATTTATTGGTTGATAACCACCATGTAGGAACGTAGTGGTTACACTCATGATGGAAAAAATCCACTCTTGAAAAAGTAGACACTGAAGTTGTTTGCTTTCCTGATTCTTGAATGGCCTGATGCTATTCCTTTGCTAGGCGTACTTAATTTTAAATGACATGAGTAACTGAATTTTGTTTACTGAATTTTGGAGTTTCATGCATATGGTTAAAGGACAAGTGCACAACTTAATTTAATTATTACTCCTACAACGACTACAGATGCTATATATACCAACAACCAAAGAAGGTTAAGAGCAGTCAATACATGAGTGTCAGAGATGTGGCTGGAAACAACTCTTTGTTTAACTTAGTTGGCCTTCCTAAAGGTTCAGTGTCTCACTCCTGCACTGGGATTAAAGGTTCATTTTTTTTCAAGAGTGGACATATAGTTTGGTACACATGAATTTTCACAGCTTTGCTCAAGTCATCCGAGTCCGATCACCGCAGTTGGACCTCACAACTAATAACATCCGTTTCCTTGCGCCAAACCTGCAACACATCATGGCTGTTTATATATGTATTGAAAAGCCAGTATTATAAAATTCAAATAACGGGGAAATAAGAGACTATACAGGGACCTCCACCTATAATTAATAATATAAAGATATAGTTTTGATATTGTGTGGTGGTCCAGTTTTGTAGCCGCTTTGGGGCAGCATCATAAATATTTATCTTATGTAGAACACTTGAGTGCAGTCTAGTTTTACAAGAATGAAGTGACCAAGGCAGTGTGCAATATCTATGCAGGAGAACAAAGCCGAGTTTAGATGTAGTAGATGATTGATTACAAAACAACAAAAGAATAATATACATAAGCAAACCAGCAAAACGAAAAATAATGTCACATACAACAAGATTTGGCTACTTGCAAAGTCACAAATCAAAGGCAATATTATTAGTACTTGCCTTGTAGTATAATCATAATAAACTTCAATTGCAAACATCGAAAGACGGAGATATGTACAAAGACACCAAAGAGCACCAAATTACCTGTAGCATAAGAGTAAATCCTCTCACATATTTAAGAGCGGACTTCAGCCTGTAAGGACTTCCTTATAGACGATGTTCTTCATCGAGGTCTGTAAGGACAAGGTTGGTCTTTTCCGCTTCTTAGATTTACCGCTTTGCTTTTCGGCATTCTCCTTCCCCTTCTCCTTCTCAATGAGGATCTTTATATTTATCTTCGCAGTGGCTCGAGACAATGCGACATAGAGTTGACCATGAGAGAATACCGGATTAGGTAGGTACACGCCAACAATCGGAATCGTTTGTCCTTGAGCCTTGTTAATCGTCATAGCAAAGCTAAGCCTTACAGGAAATTGCTTCCTCTTGAACTTGAATGGAAACATGTCGTTGTCAGACGGGCATAGGGGTATTCGAGGAAGGAATACCCTCCTACCTGCGTGTTGTCCGATCACGATTTCTGCGTCAATGGCGTTCCTCTCGAAACCTCGCACCACAAGCCTCGTCCCGTTACACAGACCATTAGCCGGATCAATGTTCCTCAGAAGTATGACAGGGCAGTTGAGCTTCAGTTTGAGTGCATGCGGTGGCAGACCATTGGGAGTCAACCCATTCAGGAACTCGGGAGCGTAGTAGCCATATGGGTCGTCTTCTGCACTGCAAAGCTATGGTAGATTACTTCTTCTCCCCGAAAATGCTCTACCATGCGTATGTTTATCTTGTCGACGTTGTCGTTCGTGGTGGAGAGGATTGCGCGTGAAGTCATGTAATTCGGATCGGACATGTTGTCATCTAGTCTCGAAAACACATGGTCAATCAGCTTCTCTAGGTCGTCACCCTCGCATGTAGATGGCACACAAATATCTTCAGGGAGTCGTATGTTTCCTTGATCGTCAACTTCCTCGGTGCCATTGCCTACCCTTAGCAATTAATCCGCAAACCAGGTGTCATTATGAGCCCTCATGTTGGTGACGAGCCTTAGCTGGCGCATACCTTTCCAGAGATGTGAACTTCGGAGGGTTGCATCGATTATCTGACCTCGGGACCCCCTCCTGATGACCGGAAGCACCTGCCTGAAGTCCCCGCCAAACATAACAGTTTTTCCTCCAAAGGGTCGGTCCCGTCTTCCCATGATGTCGCACATGCTATTGTCCAGTGCCTCGACCGCCTGTCGCTTAGTCATGGTGGCCTCGTCCCATAGTATCAATGAGGCCATCCTCAGTAGCTTGGCGGTACCACTCTGCTTCGTGAAGGTGCAGGAGGCGCCATCGTCACAGCTCAATGGGATCTTGAACCTCGAGTGGGCAGTCCTGCCTCCGGGCATGATAGAAGCCGCGATGCCTGATGTCGCGGTAGCGATAGCGATGTTCCCCTCGCTTCGAACCTTGGCGAGCAGCACCCTGTACAGGAAGGTCTTCCCTGTACCTCCCGGGCTATCAACAAAGAACACACCCCCATCACCGCGTTCAATAGCAGCTAGTATCTCGTCGTATGCAACCCTCTGCTCCAAGTTTAGCGACGATGCCAAATTAGTGTCGTTGATGTCAAAATCGACGTTGGATTCCTCGATCACTTCTCTGGCCTCGCCCTTGGTTGGGTCGAACGCATCGTCAATGCATGGAAGAGCGAAATCAGCTATGTCTTTGCCCATGGACTGCAACATACCCCTAATGTCAAGCAACACCATCTGTTCCACCTCAATCGGGCACGTGTGTGATCGCCGATAGTCATCAGACATAGGCTCGAAGTGCCTATCCCATAAACCACGCACGTCGCCTGGCTCGCAGTGCACTAAAATTGTTGCAAAGAGCCTCCTGAGCGAACATGGCATAGCCCACTGCTCTGCCTCGGTAAGACAGTCGTCGAGCGTGTTATCTGCCTCGATGAGTCCCAACCTTTCGGCAGCCTCTCTAAAGCTCCCGCATAGCCTACTATCCACGGTGAGCAGGTCCTCATAGGATGTCTTGCCAGCAACATGGTTCAGCATCACACGTAGATAGTATCGCTCCCCCTCGGCAGGATTGGCAGACACAATTCGACCTAGCTGATAACGCTCCACCCGCTCTTTCCAATACTTCTTACCCTTCTGCCATGTGAACCTTCCAGGAAAATCTTTGTACAATATATTGCTAGCCCACGGGTGGTTTTGGTTAGCTTTGAAATACTCTGTCAACATGGATTTGGAAGCATTCTCAGAGGTGACTACGTCGGTCAAGTGAGCTTGCTCATTGAATGCCACCCTGTGCATATTCGAGAGATGAAGAGGCAACTGTAGGACAGGCGGGTCATTGGCACACAAGGGGAAGCCAAATATCCTCCACATCGCCTCTGGAGGAGTAACCCACCTCGCGTCTATGTATGTTTTGATCTCATCAATGTTACCATCGGCGTCGGGCTGGTCGATGCTGAAAGAAGCCCTATCATGGCCCTTGTATATGTACTTGTAAAGGTATTTGACGGCCTTTATGCTGGAGCAAACCTCAACGTTGATGTGGCAATTGAACATCCGCAGAAGGTAAGGGTTATACGACACAACCCTCTGTTGTCCAACATTTTACCCCGGACCTTAGCCTGCCGACCATCATCTCGACGATGATAAACCGGGTATGAGTCCTTGCCCTGTGTCGTGTTTTCATTGAACGGCCGTGGGTATCTGCACTTGCACTTGTTCTGTTGCATGCACACATTTTTGGGGTTGAGAGCACCGCATGGTCCGTGCATCATATGTTTCACCACCAAGGCGTGCAGTTCAGGATACTTCTGCTTGTCTGGGAGCTCGGCAGAAATGAGTCGGTCGTACTGCTCCGGAACGACAAGCTTATAGGCAGAATCCATGATCAACAAAAAGTGTGCGTGGGGGAGGCCCCTCTTCTGGAACTCGACTACGTATACATGTGCGACAACAACACCCAGGATATTCTTCTTGAACAACATCTCTTTCATAGCCTCTAGCTTGCCATGGAACACACGAGCCACAAGATCAGGTCGGTCTTGCGCCGTTTGACCAGGAAACAACTCATTCGTTATCTCTTCCCAGTTAGGGTTGCAGGTCATGGTCAAGAAGATGTCAGCCTTCCCATAGGTATGGACAATTGCCATGGCATCCATATGTCTCCGCTTCATGTCACGGTCACCACCTGGGTAGGTTCCAGGGAGCACTATCCTTACTCCAACAGCGCTTGCTCGGGTCTCCCCGGATGTAATTGCATCAACAACTCCTTTATACAGGTCGGCACGGATCTTTGTCTGGTTCTTCCTATACCATTTCAACCTACAACTCTCAATCTTGATGTACATGTCCACCCCCCATTGCTGGAGCAATCATGCTCCACAGAGTATGGGATTGAATATCCCAGGTCGTGTCTATAGCATGTACCAGTAGTATCTCACAGAGACGCATAACCTGCTATTCCCCTCTGCACATGGATGAGTAACACGGAAGTTAGGATGCATATGAGAACTATACATTCATCAAAACGACAGAATACACATAAGGCTTACCTGCATCCTCATCATCATCATCATCATGTCTACCTCTTGGTTGTTGCACAACCGGCCAAGGAACATCACGTTTAGGTAGTTTCGGGTGCCAACCGAGCTCCCCCCTTGGGTAGAAGAGTGGGTAAGAGAGCGGGTCATATGAGCCAGCCGTCACATGTATACTGTGCCTTTGGTTGTCATTCCCGCAAAGTGTAATCCTACGATCGAACCACTTCGCTAGGTTAGTGCCCTCCACCCATATTGCAGCGACCTTAGATGATAGAGGTCTATTATACTTCCGTTGGTCTAGTCTCTGGTCAGTGTTGAGGTCTATCCTGTAATCATCGAGGTTGTCCTTGTGTGCACCCAAACTCCTAAACTGCTGGGAGTATGGGTTTTCCCTGAGTATGTCCACTAACTTTCTAACGACATCCTGGTCTAATTGCTTGGTGGAAGCCTTGCGATGGGTTAGGCCTGGGTCGTCCTCGTAGAAGTACAACTGTAGATGCTCTGGATGGGATGTTGGCCCGAAGGAATGCATGTTGTGGTAGATGGTGCCATGCGCCCGGAACGTGTACACCCCAGACTTCATGTTGGTGTAGCTTTCATCTAGGCTGACGCTGAGGGTTGTGAAGGAGAAGTGGCCGTTGAAGAACCGTATGTTATCCCGAAAATGCCTAGAGTCCGCATCAGTGCTAGACCAAAGTCTCATGAGCTCCGGGATGGGCTCCGGTTGCTTCAGCTCGATCTCCCACTGCGACAGCAGAATCCCGGGGCCTCAGACTCTTCTTGGCCTTGCAGTGGTCGCAGTTCGCGGCGTGTTTGAGGATGTGTGTGTTGGCTGGGAGGTTTGAGTACACATAGTCCAATGGATCATGGTCGACATAGTTACTGTGACTTGAGTCTTCCAATTCGTCGTGATCCATGTCATCAGCATCTGAGCCTGCAAACAATGTTTCTAATTAGTGTGATACCCCCAACGTGCGGATCACGCTCAAGTGGGTGTACATACCTTCACCAGCAAACAGGTAATATTCATCATCAAAGAGGTTGTCAGGATTGGCATTATCATTCATGAGACCATTGAGGTAAGCGTCCATGTCGTCTGCCCAGGTGCCAAACAACACAAATGAGGGTTCAGTCTCAAGGGACGCAAGGAGAGTAAGGATGGGGGTGTTACCTTCACTTCTGATCGTGTACTCAGGCGTGCTAGATGATGTCGAGGCACCGTGTGCTTCAACTACGGTAGGTTGTCCCGTTGAGCTAATCTCCGATGTGGAGATGGACTTGCCGGTTGGGGTATCTGCCCTACCTGCAAAGCTTGCATTACGACGATCTAGCAGAGCCTTCCTCTCACCACGTGGCACCCGCGAACATGATTTTCGCTTGCCAATTTTCGCCTCACGCTTATTCGCCGCCACACTTCCCTTGCAAACTCGCTCTCTCGTCCTACGCTGAGCTCTGGACTCATGACCCTGCTTGCCAGTGCCATAATCCGCTTTTGTTATCGGATCACTGGTTTGCTGGTCGGCACTTGGTAGGTGCTCATTAATTTTGATGAGGTTGCCATCTACATCACCATCACCTAGGGTCCTGCTTAGGTATGCACCTACAACATTATGAAATCATTATAAAGAACCGATGAATGATTACAAAATGAAAGATGATCGTTGATGGGATAACTACCATCGGTTTCGGTGTTGCGAATGTATGTGGGGGCTGACTTGACGGTTGTAGCATGATCTATCTGTTCACTGTCGAATTGTTGCATGATGGTTCGAAGTGTGAGAGTCGAACAATGTGTGTGAGGGTTGAAAGTGTGAGAGTTGGACAATGCGCTAGTTAGATCTCGACGTGGCATTGCAATCGATTCAGCACATAGGGTGTTTTTCCTTCTAGCATAGTCTGCCTTTCTCTTCGCACTTGACACCCCCTGCTCATCAGGGGTCCTGCTGTATCGTTGTTCCTTTCGGCGCTCACGCTGCACTTGATTATTTTTTTGGAGGTTGATCGTACCCTCTTCCTTTTTCTTCTGATAAGAGGCTCGTCTCCGTGCGTTTCTCTGCTCCCTTTGTTCTTCTTTCTCACGTTGCCACCCAGCTAGTACATTGTCATCAATGAACCCAACAATGGGAGTACTCGAAGCAGACAACGTTGCATCAGCATGTGACAAGGATGTATAGTTGGAGCTAGTTGGTTTGGCTGGTTGAACAATAAAATTGAAACATAACCATATCATCCATGTTCAGCAAGCACGAAGCTGCAGAATGAAGTCATTCTATCCAATGATTACTTAATTTATGAACTGAAAAAGTAAACACATGTACCTGATATGCTATGGGAAGGTTGATCTACACTGGTTATATCTCCAAGAGGGGGTCGGGAAACACACTGAAATTCATCTTGGAGGTTGGTCATACCCTCATCTTTTTTCTTCGGATAAGCTGCTCGCCTCCGCGTGTTGTTCTGTTTCTTTTTATCGCCTGTGAAGTTATTGTTGCTTTCTTTATCACGTTGCCCCATAGCTACCATTACCTAATTTACGTTACAATTATACCAAGTATAAATTCTAGATCCGTACCTGGTATCTCATGGTTAGGCTGATGAACATTCGTGATATCGCTAAGAGGGGGTCGAGAAACAACCTGCTTTTCATTTTGGAGCTTGATCGTATTCTCTTCCTTTTTCTTCCGATAATTTTCTCGCCTTCGCGCGTTTCTCCGCTCCCTTTGTTCTTCTGCCAAGTTATTACTGCATTCTTTATCATGCTTTCTGGTAGATAGCTTGGCGTCATTCAAGAGTAGAGATGTTGTCTGGGAATCACTTGGGGTAGACGCTGACACAAAATCTAAACCAACTTGACAATGGGCATTTAGGCAGACATCGTTATGTGGAGATTTTGTACCTAGAGGAACAAAACAAAAGCTAGTGGTTAGGCTCACAGATGAATATGAACACCCGTAAGCACAAGAAGGGAAGGTGCGTCCCATTGCGACATTGTCCATTGGATGTTTATGTTTAACATGCACGACATTTGGTTTATTTTAGAGTCAATGAACATCACATATATTTTCTTGTCATCTGGTTAAGCTCTTTGCAATTCTTCCCCCGTCTCCTTTTATATTACCATGTAAACATCATTCTATCATATTGTCCCTGTTAGTCTAGCACTAAGTCTGAACTATTTAGATCATTTCCCTCTCTCTCACACCCTCCATTATCCATTTCACTCTCACGTCAGAATACTTTTGTTTTGATTGCGACACCCATCTCTCCCTCCCGTGCTCTCTTTCATTTCCCTCTCCCTCTCTGTCACCCTCCACTATCCATTTCCCTCTCATGTGAATACATTAATTGATCATCCATATTTTTAAAACAAACTTTTCAGTGCTCTAGTCACTATTGTGGGAATACACTGGGATTATGTGCTTTGTAGAACAGTGAAGAAAACCACGCCCTATTGGGATTCTGTTCCCTAACAAAGGGATTATGTTCCCTAAAAATACAATGGGATTATGTGCTTTATGGAACAGTGAAGAAAATCATTTTACCGGCCACTTGGTGTGAGTTTTAATATAAGTTCTAGAGGTGCAAGAATGGATTTATGTTCTATACTCTCCAAGATTTTCATAATCATGCATTGATTTAATCTGACACTAAAGTATATAAAAGCATAATCAGCAAGCCATATTTTCCATGCATATGCAACTTTTTTTATTAATGTTACAAGGAATAAAATACTCCATACACATATACATTTAATAGCAATTTGGAACCCTATAGGCGCATTGTCCTGATAAAAAAATTGCAGCTCATAAACCTGCTTGATAATTGTCATTTCAGTCATGCATTATGTCCATAAACCTGCACGAGCATGTAGATTTGTGTTTATAATAACTGTTGCCGTGCCAATGTACTTCACTTAAAACATATGATACTGAGAGGGGGCGGGGGTCAATGCACAGAGGAATGAGGATAATATAGTCTTTAAATGGAACATATGTACCTAAACTTGCATTCCCAGGTTTATGGACATTTGTGATGTCCTGTTCTACTATCACCCCTTCAGAGGGACTAATATGCATTCCTGAAATGGTAGGTTCTTTTGGTTTGTTGTTTGTGTCCAAATCTGTTAGGCACGATTGATGAAATGATCAAATAAAAACCATTTGATAGTGCACGTTATTTACAAAAGCCCCATACCTGGAGTCATTGGGTAATACTCGTCAATGTTGTGACTCGGTGCGGGAACGATTTCTGGGATGGATTCGTCGACATTTATACCCTCATTATGGCCTGTAACATGGTAGTTATATGCAATGTCGTGTTTACACCAGAATGAAGGTCAACAAGACGGGGTAGAGGTATACCTGAACTTACTTGGGGATGTAGATCAACAAGAGGGGGTAGAGGTACATCAGATGCCTTTCTCTGTTCGGGCGCCTTGCTATTTGAATTTCCCATACTTACCTTTTGTTCTAATGAGTGACCAATCACAAATGTAGGTCAACATGAGAAGCCAGAGTAGAGGTCCATTTCAAAGTCAACGTACATGAGGACAAAATTTTGAATTGCTTACAGGAAAAACTTGAACGTGGTCGAGCTGGGAACATTGATAAAGAAAAGGTGTAATTCAGCTTTGCGTAAAATTCAGAGATGTTGCATATGTATAAATTGTATGATTCACAAGTCCGAAAACCTTCAAGTGTCTTATTGAATGTGCTGCCGGCGGAAGCATAAAAAATCACCATACATACAGGAAGCATGGGAGTTATGTACGTATGTGCGTTGGGCCCTGTTGAATGGACGAAGGGTTTAGGCGAACCTGATTTAGACGGACCTGATATAGACGGACCTGATCCGCGACAGCCTTCCTGAGACTGGCAGCACCCTCCCTCGGATCGGGGGAGGCGGATGCGTGCGTGGGGTTGTGCGGCGGCCTCCCACGGGTCGGCGGTGGCGGAGGCGTCAGTGGGATTCTGCGGCGACGGCGAGGCACGGCAGTGTCACGTATGTGCATGATCTGCGCCGGCCTCCATGAGATCGGATGCGGCCTCGCTGGGATCGACGACAGAAGGGATCGATGGCGGCTGGGGTGTGGTTCCCGTCCTCGTAGGAACAGATCGAGGGCAGCCTAGTTCGTCAATTTTTTTTGTGCGAGGGGGGTCTCGCTCCCTGATTCGTGCGAGTGGCCCTCACTCCGGTTCGTAAGGCAACGCTACAGTTTTCCTCCGTTTTTTTCGTGTGGGGGAGGGGGAGACAAAATAACCATAGGAGGTGGAAGGAGGACGAAAATAAACCAGCGAAGGTGGAAGGTGGGACAAAAATAAACCGTACTAGGCTATCAACTGCTCCATTAGGAGTAGAGATTATCAACACCAAGTCACACCGGAAGGACCTGCTAGAAGGAATAGGAGGAACTTCTGACACTTCAAAGCATGAGAAGGACTGGGTGTCGTTGTGGAATTTTTCAGTACAGTCATAGGTCAAAATCTTTTTATGGAGACTAGCACGCCACTCGCTGCCAACATTTGATGTTCTTCATCATAGAAAAATGTCCAGTATTGATACATGTCCGCTATATGGTGGAGAGGATTCACGGAGACATGACCTAATAAGTTGCACCATGGCAAGGTCTATCTGAGCGCTCTCACATTCAGACCTGGTTGATCTCATAGCGGAGAATACAAAACCGAATGCGAAGAATTTTATTTGTGACATGCAGCAAATCCTGAGCCATGACCTATTTGCGGAGATGGTAGTTACACTATGGTAAATTTGGTATGTCAGGAGGAAGGCTGTTTATGAAGGGATATTCCAAAGCCCAAAACATACGCACTCCTTCATCACCAACTAGTTACTGGACCTAAAATCTCTACCGAAGCCAGGGCCAGTATGATCTATTTCTGCGCCGGGACCAGCATCACGAGCACTTTTTTTTTTGAAACTAGGCAAAAGATTTGCCATTTTCATTGAATAAGTAGAAGATCAAGGTTTAGTTAAATACAGTTCCGCCACAGCGGTAAAATGGTAAAAGCCTACTCTCGCGGCATGGAATTACACAAGTGTTTGGCTCCCGCCAAAGCCCAGATAGACGCTTCCTCTTTAATAGATCGCACCAACACCGCCACAGGCGCCGCCTTGGCCCTGAACACGCGTGCATTTCGCTCTTTCCAGAGCTCCCAACTTACAAGGTGGAGAGCGGAGGCCAAGGCTCTCCTTGGGTGCGCATTGTTGGCGAGGACTCCATCCCACCAAAGCCTTACCGTGCCAAAGTTCAACCAATTGTCAGTGTCAACATCGAGGTGCAGCCATGCGAGGATCTCCTTCCATACCCGAATGGAGTAGCGGCACTTGAACAGAAGGTGTGCCGCGGATTCACGCACTTGATCGCAAAGCGGGCAGCGATCACAATTTGGCCACCCGCGACGTTGAAGCCTGTCCGCCGTCCAGATCCGATTTTGAGTGACCAACCATGCGAAGAATTTACATTTTGGAGGCGCCCAAGCCTTCCAGACAATGCTTTGTAAGTTGGATTGAACTAGCCCAGCAAATTGGGCCAAGTAGTCCGTCTTGGCAGAGTAAGACCCATCACTGGAAACTTTCCAAAGGATGATGTCAGGGACCCCTGGTTGGAGGTTGATAGGTAGAAGCATGTTCCACAGAGCAATGAACTGTTCAAGGTGGGCTAAAGTTAATCCTGCGCTTATGTCAATCCAATTCACCCAATTATCATCCCTGAGAGCCAAAGCAACGGTGCCATGCTTCTTTCTGGAGAGCTCGAAGATTTTCGGAGCGATGTCTTTGGGACGGATGCCCTCTAACCAAGAAGACTCCCAGAAGGTGGCCTTGGAGCCATCCCCAATTGTGACCCTGGTGAGAGCTGCAAAGATGTCTCGGTCTTCCTTTTTACAAGGGAGCTCAGACCCACACCATGCCCTTGGTGGGTCGTCCCACTCAAGCCAAAGCCATCTAAGGCGGTGTGCGGCGACGAACTTTTTCAGATTAAGGATACCCAGGCCCCCAAATTGCTTAGGTCTGCAGACGTGTTCCCAGTTAATTTTGCATTTGCCACCAGACACGGTGTCAGTTCCAGCCCAGAGGTAGGCTCTCCGCATGTTGTCCAATTTCAGAAGAACCTCCACCGGGATGTCCAGCGGGGTGATATGGTAGATGGCGACCGCCGTGAGGACGACTTTGACCAAGGCCATTCGGCCCGCAATAGCCACATGTCTACCTCTCCAAGGTGCAAGCTTCCCAGCTGCCTTGTCTTCAAGGTGTTGCAAGTGCATCCTTTTGAGCCGTCGGATCGCAAGCGGAAGGCCTAGGTAGCGGATTGGGAACGATGATCGGCAGGCCGGGAAAAGCTGCAGGATGTCATCGAGGTCTAGACTTGCACACAGGATGGGGGCAACCAAGCTCTTCGCACGGTTAGTGATCAGCCCCGTTGATTCACCAAAGGAGGAGAGCGTGCTTGCAATGAAGTTGACATCCTCCTTGATAGGGGCGCAGAAAATCGCTGCATCATCAACATATAAGGAAGCCCTAATGCCCGAGAAGCGTCTGCCGAGCGGGTGCAGCAGGCCTTGGGAGGTGGCCTTTTCCAAGATGTGGTGCAAAGGGTCAATGGCCAGCACGAAGAGCAACAGCGATAGAGGGTCACCCTGTGGAAATCCACATCCATGCTTGATCGGGTCCCCAGCCACACCGTTGAGCAAGACCCTGGAGGAGGCCGTGGAGAGGAGAGTCGAAACCCACCCTTTGAAACGACTCGGGAAGCCATGGTGGGTTAGCAGCTCCATTAGGTAGTCCCATTTTACCGAGTCAAAAGCCTTCTTAATATCAAGCTTGAATAGGAGCATAGGAGTTTCTTTGCGGTGAAATTTCCTTGCCAAGTTGCGGACATACAGAAAGTTGTCATGGATACTCCTTGTTTTGATGAATGCACTTTGCGCAATGGAGACAATATTGTTCATGTGACCGGCTAGCCGAGTTGCAAGGATTTTGGCAATGAGCTTTGCAACGGCATGGATCAGGCTAATGGGTCTGAAGTCCGATATGTCTTCAGCACCCTCTTTTTTAGGGATGAGGGCGATATTCGCCGAATTGAGCCTGTGGAAGTTTTCCGCATGCAGGTTTGAGAACTTGTTGATCACCAACATGACATCATCTTTGATAATGCCCCAACAGACCTTGAAAAATCTCCCGGTGTAACCGTCAGGGTCCGGGGCCTTGTCTCCAGGAAGAGCCGAGAGTGCATTTTTGACTTCATCCTCTGTGATGGGCTCTCCAAGGTCGGAGAGGTCATGGGTCGTAGGTGGAAAGGCGCCCAGTTGATAGTTTTGGAGCGTGGCGTACCCCTCTTTATAATGTTGGCAAAATGGGTCTGGACAATGGTGCTTTTATCATCATGACTAGTCACCCAGCCAGCTCCGTGCTTGAGCTTATGAATAAGGTTTTTCCGGCGTCGCCCATTGATCCGGAGGTGAAAGAAACGAGTGTTTGCATCGCCCTCTTTGACGTTTTGTATCCGAGAGTTTTGCTTTTTCCTAGCCCTTTCCATTACAGCCAGCCCGATCACTTTTCTCTTCAGTCTTCTACGAAGGTCCACCTCCTCCGCGCTAAGCTCTCTATGGTCTTGAGCCTCATCAAGGCGCAAAATGATGTCCAGAGCCATGTGAAGTTGTACTCTGGCCTGAGAAAAAAAGGGTCTTGCTCCATGACCTTAGCCTCTGACTAGTACGCTTAAGCTTGTGGAAAAGCCTTTGGTATGCTTCGGAGTGCATGGAGGGCTCATTCTAGGCCGCATGGACGGTTTGGTGGAAGCCAGGCATACTTGTCCAGAAGTTCTCAAATCGGAAAGTCTTCGGTCGTCGGGGCCCATCATCATTAGCTAGCAGAAGCGGGCAGTGATCCGAGAGGGAGGATGACAGGGCCTGGAGGATATGCTTATCAAAATTAATGTCCCAATCCTCATTGCAGAAGAAGCCATCAAGCTTGCACATGATTGGGTTGTTTTGTTCATTGCTCCAGGTGAACTTCCTGTTTTGTAGGTGTATTTCATTGAGCTCACAGAAATTGAGTGCGTCCCGGAAGCGAGTGATGCGGCTACGGTTTGCATTGGAGTGGTTCTTGTCTTGAGCTCGGTAAATTTGATTGAAATCGCCGGTGACTAACCATCCAACGCCGCTAGGCGGCTTCTCAGCCATCAGCTCATTAAAGAAATCGTCTTTCAGGTTATATCTTGTTGGCCCATGATGGGGGGATCCTTCTGCTTTGGGATGAAGACCACTTGCTGCTTGAAAACGTGCATTTTGGAACCTACACCCTATCGGCGAAGATCACCATCATTAACTCCGGTACATGCTTCAACATCACGAGCACCTTTGGTTTGTAGTTGGATTCCCTCGCCAGATGGTCTTGCTAAACTGAATGTTGGTGGGATGGTGTACTCGCTAGGACAGAAAGGAGTGGTAGCAGCAGTATGCAGGGATCGAGATGGTAAGTATCTGGGCTCTTCTATTGTGGTGTTCGCAAACTTCACCAATCCTTCTACACTTGAGGTTTACGCGGTTCGAGAGGCACTTGCACTAGCAGCAGACCTAAACTTACAAAGGATCCACACTGCTTCTGAATGTGATAAGGTGATCAAGGATATCCGGGATGGATCAGGTGGAGAACAGAGCGCCATCATCAAGGAGATTATTATCACTAGAAATACTTTTGCTTTTTGTAGTTTTAATTATGAACGTAGCTTGTTTAATGTTGAATCTCATAATCTCTCCAAGTTTGGTTGTAATCTTGGGCATGGCCGACACCTTTGGTTGGGATCACCCCATGACCAAAACCTTGTACCAATGAACATTGAGATGAATCAATAAAGTGGGCAAGATTTCTCAAAAAAAGGCAACGACTAGGAGGTCTCATGTCACCTCAACAAGAACAATTAACTGGAGGTTACCCGTTGCGGGGCGTGGGCCTTTAAGGGTCACTTTTGCTAGCCTCTAGCCATGCCACATATAGCTTGCTGGGCGCTCCCTCTAGATTTCTTTTCAAATTTTTTGTATACGTGTTTTCGATGATTTTTTGTTTTCAAGTTTTCGCCTTGTTTTCCCTAGGTTTTGGAGAAAAAATAATTCGCGAATTTTTTCTAGCAAAGAAAATTTACGCTTCCACAAGAAACATAGATTTGCTTCCGCAAGAAACACACCCATGCTTATAAAAAAACAGTTATGCTTTCACGAGAAGTATGAATTTGCTTCTGCGAGAAGCACAACGAAGAAAAAAAAGTGCATCCACGAGAAGCACAGTTGTCCTCCTCGAAAAAGGAAAAAAAATATGTGCTTACACGAAAGAAATATATTTGCTTCCACGAGTTGTGCTTCTTTGGAAAATATTGGTTAATTCTCGTGCAAGCGAAGTTTTTCTACCACGAGAAGCACATATTCTCCAAAAAAATGGGAAAAGCAATGTGTGTGCTCCAAAAATATGGGAAAACCGCAACCATGCTTACGGACTCCCTTTTTTCTTCCGTTTTCTGGTGTTCATTTTTTGTGAACCATTTTTTTCTTGCTTTGGGATTTATTTGTATCCTTTTTTAGTTTATTTATTTTTGGATTTTTTTAATTAAAAACGTCGAAACATAATGGCATGAGTTCTACCTAAAATGATTTCAACTTAAAAGATCCAACATTGAACACAGTTCAGGATTTAAACGCAAGGTTTAAGAGATAAAATGTTTTAAATAAATAAATCTCAAAAAAGAAAGACACCAGGTTGCAACAAATAATGCATATGCAGTGTGCCACTTATCAGCGCTAGAGAAGGTGGGGGTTAGAGCATCTACATCTGCACTTTACAAATCTCACCCCTCAAACGTAAGCGAACTCGCCCGGTCAGTACCCGGGTGCGTCCGCTCTGACCCCCTACTTTTTCTGTCACACATCCGCAGTCCCTAAAATTGTCGTCCTTACTTTAAACATTTCAACAAACAGGTCGCGGACGACACTGCAGAGCATGCACACAGCACACTCGGACGCCACGACAACCATGGATGGAGGTGCCGCCGCCCCGAGCATGCCATGCACCACCGCCACGCAGTCATCGTGCCACCGACGCGCGCCTACGCCATCGCCCCTGCCCCACGCCATGATGCCCTGCATAAGCATCGCGCTTACACATAGTGGTTGCATCCCGCATCGCTACCGCCCAAGAGAAAGTGAAAGGGCACCCCGCTGGTGCCGGCGTTCGTCTGGTCGCGCCCTTTGGCGGGGATGAGGGGGCAGGAGCGGAGCGGGTCGGACAGTGTGAGGCGGCTGAGTCGTGGGTCGCCTCGTTTCCCAATTACCCAATATGATTTCAAATTAAGAGCATATATAGCCGGGGGCCTCAAACCCGCCTCAGAAGCCGAGCATATATAGTCGGACGCCTCAAACCCGCCTCATAAGCCCGGGCGGGCCGCCCGGTCACTCACCGGTCACAAAATTTTGACCCAGACGGGCGCCTCAAACGGGTCTCAAACACCTAGGCTGACCAGCAACCCTCATATCCAGCCCAAATATGGGGCGGATATGGGGCCGCCCGGGCGTGTTCGCCACATCGTCCCCGACAACCTGACCCCACCGCAAATTGCACCAAATCCACCAAATCGACCTACCAGATCCATTTACTCTCTCCTTTCTTCTTCCTCCTCCTTGACGTTCGTCTCATCGCTCTGTCGCGCGCGCCCCGCATCCATTCCTAGCCTCTGCGCCGCCACCTCCGACGGAGCAATCCTCTCTCCCGTCCTCGCAGTCGGGGACGGGGGCGGCAGCCTAGGCCCCACCACAGTAAGTCTTGCAACTCTCTAGCTTCGCCTTGCGCTCTATGAGTTCGGTACATTGTCTGGACGGATTTTTTGTGATTTTTAAAGGGTCACCCCTGAATTCCGATGCTTCGTCGGACGAGGAGTATGGACCAACGGAGCTTGATCAAATGATTCAAGATGAGTTTCTCGATTCCTCGAATTCGGACAAAGAAGTGGACATGATCATGCTCATGAGCATGCAAGAGGAAATGGACCGGCATGTGGAGCATATTCTCAACTTGAAGAGCTCAATTAAAGGGAGAAGAGTGATCTATCGGGGTAGGGTGTCCGGAGCACGGCTATTGCAGAAGGACTACTTTGCTCTGAACCCAACTTTCCCAGACGATTCATGGTTTCGTAGCCATTTCCGCATGCGTAAC
Organism: Secale cereale; assembly: GCA_902687465.1. Classification (NCBI taxonomy): domain Eukaryota; kingdom Viridiplantae; phylum Streptophyta; class Magnoliopsida; order Poales; family Poaceae; genus Secale; species Secale cereale. Next base: position 103,370,645 of record LR738712.1, read on the forward strand.
CCATTGTTCTTTTGCGTTGTGGACGGAGTGGAGGGACATGATGACTACTTTAAGCTCAATATGGATTGCTACGGCCAACTTTGTTTCTCTGCTAAGCTGAAATTCATGGCTGCTCTGAGGATGCTTGCACTTGCTACTGCCGCAGATGACATTGGTGAGATAGTCAGGATGGGGAAGAGCACATGCCTAAGGACTACTATTAAGTAGCCCGCGCCGTGGTGCACGTGTTTGGAGGAGAGTATTTGAGAGAACCAAATTGTGACGCCCGGATACTTAAGCTACAGTAAACCTATGCTAATGATGCCACGTCACCACGATTACTGTTGATAATCTCGCGTTGCTTCAAAACCGATTCGAAATTCAAATTCGAGATAAAGGCAAACAACAAAAGATTTCAAATATCAAACTAAAATGTCCGGAGTGGACCAAATAATGCATAAACAATTATGGTGGAGAAACCACACTTTTATAAAATGTTTAAATACTCTAAAATGAATAAAACAGTAGCTAAAACAAATAATTAAATGCCATCTATATTGGTAGAATACTAACCTATATTATTTTGGGGTGAAACTTTTATGGCTGTGACATATGTTGTAACATCAAATTAGGTGCCACTTGGTATTTTATTAAAACTAAAATAAATAGGAACTAAATAGAAAACAGGAAGGATTTAAAAAAAAAAGGGAAATACAAAAGAACAAAGAAAAGGAATTAAACAGGGCAA
>LR738712.1:103381716-103422053 GCA_902687465.1 Secale cereale
CCGTCGCTCCCCTGGGCCGCGCCGGTGCCCTCGGGCTGCCCTGGCCGGCGCCCAGGGCTGAGCCCCCTCCCCCCGTGGCCAAGGCCTCCTCGGCCGGCGACCAGCGCCGACGCCCCGCCGGGCTCCCTCGGCCTCGCCCGAGTCGTGCGGCAGCAAGCCCCAGCGCCCGACCCGCCGCGCTGGGCGCCCGAACCGCTTGGCCCCTATGGGCCTATGACAAACGGGGCCCGCCCCCAGAAACGTTAAACAAAAAAAAGGGTTTAAAAAAATAATAATAATAAAAAAATAATAATAAAAATAATAATAAAAATAAAAATAATAATAAATATATTAATTAATTAATTAATTAACAAATTAATTAAGTTAATTAATCACCTTTAGATTAATCTAATCTTTATTTAACCTAATCTGTAATTAACTAAAACCTAATTAAACTAACTAAACTATTAGTTAGTTTACTGCTTATGACACACGGGCCCCACTGGTCAGTTTGACCAGTCAACCCTGTTGACGTCAGCATGATGTCATGCTGATGTCATAAATCATTTTTCGAATTAATTTAATTAATATTAAATTCCAGAAATTAATAAAACCTTTAGAAAATCATATCTTTTAAACCGTAACTCGGATGAAAATAATTTATGTATGAAAGATGCTCAGAATTTCGAGGCGCATCCGAATACGCAGACCGTTCGTCCACCACACATCCCTAGCATACCGAACCCGTAACTTTCCCCCTCCGTTTCATCCGCCCGAAAACGCGAAACGCCGGGAATACTTTCCCGGATGTTTCCCCCCTTCGTCAGTATCACCCGATACTGCGTTAGGGCACAATTAACATCGTTACTTGTCATGTCATGCATCGTCATGCATCTGTTTGCATTGTATTCACTGTTTCTTCCCCCTCTTCTCTCCGGTAGACTACGAGACCGACACCGCTGCTGCCCCGATCGACTACGGTGCTGACGACCTCACCTTGGCTGCCGAGCTTCCAGGCAAGCCCCCCCTTTGATCACCAGATATCGCCTACTCTTCTCTCTACTGCTTGCATTAGAGTAGTGTAGCATGTTACTGCTTTCGATAATCCTATTCTGCTGCATAGCCTGTCATTGTTGCTACCACTGTTGATACTTTACCTGCCATCCTAAATGCTTAGAATAGGATGCTAGTATTCCATTAGTGGCCCTTCACCCTTGTCCGTCTGCCCTGCTATTCTATCGGGCCGTGATCACTTGGGGGTGATCACGGGTATATATTACATACACATATACATGATACTTGATGTGACTAAAGTCGGGTCGGCTCGTTGAGTACCCGCAGTTGATTCACGGATTGGGGGCTGAAAGGACATACTTTCCCGACGGCCCTCTGTGTGGATCTTTGTGGCGGAGCGACAGGGTAGGTTGAGACACCTAGGAGACAGGTGGCCTGGCCCTGGTCGTTGTCCGCGGATATTTCATAATAACCCGCTTAACGAGTTTGGATATTTGATCTGAGTCTGGCCATTTGGTCTATACGCACTAACCAGCTACGTGGGAATAGTTATGGGTACTCGACGTCGTGGTATCAGCCGAAGCCTTCTTGACGTCAGCGGTTTAGCGGCGCGCGCCGGATTGGACTGGAAGCCTACTCTGGTATTAGGAGAGGCTAGGTCTGCTTACCGGCCGCCCTCGCAACGTGCAGGTGTGCATTGGGCGATGGGCCCAGACCCCTGTGTGCTTAGGACTTAGACCGACGTGCTGACCTCTCTGCTGTGCTTAGGTAGGGCTGCGACGTGTTGATCTTTCGAGGCCGGGCATGACCCTGGAAAGTGTGTCCGGTCAAATGGGATCAAGCATGCTGGGATATGTGGTGCACCCCTGCAGGGAAGTTAATCTATTCGAATAGCCGTGTCCCTCGGTAAAAGGACGACCCGGAGTTGTATTCCGACCTCATGATAACTAGAACCGGACACTTGATAAAACACACCCAGATGAGTTCCAGATATAACTCGGTGATTGCTCTCTCACAGGGTGATGTGCGGGAGGATCGCCGAGTAGGATTATGCTATTCGTTGTTACTTGGTGAACTTACCATCTATTCTCTTCTACTGCTGCAAGATGGAGGCTGCCTGAAGCGTAGTCTTCGTTCGGATTAGCTATCCCCCTCTTATTCCCGCTTGCTGCAGTTCAGTCCACCGATATTACCCATATCATTGTTACCATTGCATATGTAGTATAGATCCTTGTTTGCGAGTACTTTGGATGAGTACTCACGGTTGCTTTGCTCCCCCTTTTCCCCTTCTGTACCTTCTTCTCGGATGATGCAACCAGATGGTGGAGCCCAGGAGCCAGACGCCACCTACGACGACTCCTACGACACCGGAGGTGCCTACTACTACGTTCAGTCTGCCGCCGACGACCAGGAGTAGTTAGGAGGATCCCAGGCAGGAGGCCTGCTCCTCTTTCGATCTGTATCCCAGTTTGTGCTAGCCATCTTATGGCACCTTGTTTAACTTTATGTCTGTACTCAGATATTTGTTGCTTCCGCTGACTTGTCTATGATCGAGCACTTGTATTCGAGCCCTCGAGGCCCCTGGCTTGTAATATGAAGCTTGTATGACTTATTTTACTTTTAGAGTTGTGTTGTGATATCTATCAGTGAGTCCCTGATCTTGGCCGTACACATTTGCGTGCATGATTAGTGTACGGACAAATCGGGGGAGTCACACAAATGCGCGGGGCACAAAAGGTTGTTGGCTATTGGAGAGGCCGGAGGGTTTGCAGGAACTCTCGGATCAATTGATTGCATGCATTGGCAATGGAAGGATTCCTCCAAAGGTTTGTGAGGAATGTATCAAGGTCACACCAAAGAGGTCACCATCATACTTCAAGCGGTGGCATCACATGACTTGTAGATTTGGCATGTTTTGTTTTGAATGTCGGGATCTCACAACGACATCAACGTGCTTCAAGGATCTCCGGTGTTTAGGAGGCTTTGCCATGGGAAATCGTCACAGTGCAACTACAGTGTCAACGCCCGTGAGTGCAACATGGGGATACTATCTTACCGACGACATCTATCCTCAATGGGCGGCGTTTGTGAAGACCAGATCCGAACCATAAGGCAACAAACAAAGCCACATTGGAACAATGCAGGAAGCGGCTAGGAAGGATGTGGAGAGGACATTTAGAGTACTTCAAGCTCGTTCGTGGAGTTCTAATGATGTGAGAATCAGAGAATTTATGGTAGCTCATGACATATTGTGTTATTTTGCACAATTTGGTTGTCAAGAATGAGAGTGATAGTGTAGACCAAACCAATAATTTTGAAGCACCTATAGAACAAGTTCAAATCCCGAAAGATCTAGATGGAACTCAGCTTATGAACATTCCGCATGTGCATCAAAATCTTCGAAATTATCAAGTGCACACGCAGGTATTAAAATACTCAATTATGTCGTGAAGTATATGTGAACCCATGATGAAAATTAGGGCATGTACAATGATGGCATATGGATATAGATGCCCCATGACAAAAAAAGTAGCTTAAAGCATCTGCATTTATTTATTTTCCTCAATGCAAACTATCACTAGTGGGCCACTTTAACAAATACTCCCTCCGTTCCAAATTACTCGTCGTGGTTTTAGTTCAATTACTGGTCGTGGTTTTAGCTCAAATTTGAACTAAAACCACGACAAGTAATTTGGAACGGAGGGAGTAGAAAGTAAAGAATCTACTACACATGCTTCTTTACTTTTCACTTCAACATTTTCAGCTTTTGTTCCCGAACCACATTTTTTCTTTCCAAGCACCCGTCTTCTGCAGAGGATATCGCTTCCCTATCCGAACCTACTTTACCTTATATCCGATTCTATATGGCATGCGAAGCATCACCCTGGGGCTATGCATTGTACATGCCTTACAGAGCACGCTGGCCATGATCACCATAATCCAGGGATATCTGTCACGTACGATTACCGTACACACTTCAAATTTTCCTTTGAAGGGTTGTACACAGTTCAACTTAGAAAACAGTTTGCACTCAGACATCTAAACAAGTCAACTGTACGCAGGCTTGACTGTACGTACTCCTACCATCGTTCGCTGTGATCCCCTGTCAGACTCGGCTGCGAACTATAGTCCTAAGTAGAAACTCTTCCCGTCTCGGCTTTGCGCGCCCGTTCGCGACACTATACCTCTCTATATAGTAGGAGTATCTTGTACGTACATCACCGGCTGAGTAAATCGCAAGAACCTGTGGAAATCACGGCGCGAACGACTCATCGTCGCTCTAGACATCGATCGAGTACGAAGTAACGCGCGCTGTGTACGAGGCACGCATGGCAGCTCTCGACAAGGTCCACCAGCACAATGAGCGCGACCTCGAGGCAGGGCACGCTACGCCGCCGTCATCCCTCGTCACGGCCAAGGCCCCTCGGCGGGAACGCGATCGCCGGCGCAGCAGCTGCCCCCGGTTCGCCTGCGTCGCCCTTCTCGTCGTGGCAGCCGTCGGCATTGCCCTCGCGGCCTTCCTTGGGGCTCTTTACGTGGCGCTCGACCCGAAGATGCCCCTCTACACGGTGCACGCGCTCAACGTGACGGCCTTTGGCATGGACGACGACCTCACCGCGCGCGCGCGGTTCGACGCGGCGGTCCGGTTCGAGAACCCGAACCGCGCCATCGGCATCTCGTACGAGGAGGGGTCCAGCCTCGCCGTTTGGTACGGCGAGTACCGGCTGTCCGAGGGCGCGCTCCCGGCGTTCTATCAGGGCCACCGCGACGCCGCGGTCGTGCACGTCGCCATGAGCGAGGCGCGGCTGCGCGGCACCGGGGTGGTGGAGGCCATGCGGCACGTGAACGCGGTCGGCGGCGAGCTGCCGCTGGTGTTCCGTGGCGAGGTGCCGGTGCGGGTGAAGGTCGGGCCGGTGACGACCGGCAAGGTGACGCCCCGTGTCCGCTGTGACCTGGTGCTGGACAGGCTGAGCACCGAGGGCGGGATCGGGGTCAAGAAGATGAGCTGCAAGTTGAAGTTATGGTGATCCGGGGCTTTGTTGCCGTTCGATGGTTCAAATCGCACACAACACACTAGTAAATGTGAAGCGTACGATGAGTTATGTACTGTATATAGTAACTTTCTTCTTTCTATGATACGAATTTTGTTTATACACCGGCAAGAAAAAAAATGTTTATACAAGAATATCCTCTGGCTTGTATCGATAGTTCAATCAGCAAAAACACATAAATATATGCATCGTGCCATCGCCTATATATCCATCAAGGGATTGAAAACGTTTCGTGTGTCAATCGATTCTTCCCCCTTCCCTCGAACAGTCAAATGTCAATCCAATGTCTGCAAAGAGGTGGGTTGTTTATTTTCTTCCTCCCACATGTTGTTTTTCTTCCCACGACATGGCCCCCTTCTTCCTTCTCCCCCCGCCTCACCCAGCCCCGCTCTGCGCTGGCCAAAAAGTTGTTTGTTGCCACCCACAGCCGGCGGGCACCGCTACCCGCCGCCTCGCCACCCCGCTCTGCTCGATTCACAGTCTCTATCATGCCTCCAACACACTCAACCATCCTTCTAAAACCGCAGGGAGAAACTAGAGGAAGAGGCAGCCTAGCGATGTTCAGTCTAGATGAGATCTAGACCGAGATAGAAGGGGCGCAATTGGTAGGGAGAGTGCTCGACCAGGTGGGGGTGGTCTGTGTATCCTCCTGGTTTGCCCCCAATCTATATTTATATAGGTGGAGGGGGATCGACCCTGCTACGGTTGCCTTGCCCCCCCCCCCCCCAAGTAGGGGGTGTGTGCCCCTAGGGTTGTCTTTGCGCCCAAGCATGGGGTGCGTGACCCCCACCCACCTGGGCCGTCTTGCCCCCAAGCAAGGTTGGGTGCTGCTACTTCTCGAGCTTATAAAAAACAGCTATGCTTTCACGAGAAATATGAATTTGCTTCTGCGAGAAGCACAACGAGGAAAAAAATATGCATCCACAAGAAGCACAGTTGTCCTGCTCGAAAAAGGAAAAGAAATGTATGCTTACACGAAAGGAACATATTTGCTTCCACGAGTTGTGCTTCTTCGAAAAATATTTGTTAATTCTCGTGGAAGCATAGTTTTTCTACCGCGAGAAGCACATATTCTCCAAAAAAAATGGGAAAAGCAATGTGTGTGCTCCCAAAAAAATATGAAATCCGCAACCATGCTTACGGGCTCCCTTTTTTCTTCCGTTTTCTGGTGTTCATTTTTTGTGAATCATTTTTTCTTCTTGTTTTGGGATTTATTTGTATCCTTTTTTAGTTTATATATTTTTGGATTTTTTTATTAAAAAACGTCGAAACATATTGGCACGAGTTCTACTTTCAATGATTTCAACTTAAGAAATCCAACATTGAACATAGTTTAGGATTTGAGCGCAAGGTTTAAGAGATAAAATGTTTTAAATAAATAAATCTCAAAAAAGAAAGACACCAGGTTGCAACAAATGATGCATACCACTTATCAGCTCCAAAGAAGGTGGGGGTTAGAGCACCTACATCCGCACTTTGCAAATTTCACTCCTCAAACGTAAGCGGACTCGCCCGGTCAGTACCCGGGTGCGTCCGCTCTGACCCCCTACTTTTTCTGTCACACATCCGCAGTCCCTAAAATTGCCATCCTTAATTTAAACATTTCAACAAACAGGTCGCGGATGACACTACAAAGCATGCACAGAGCACACTCGGACGCCACGACAACCATGGATGGAGGTGTCGCCGCCTCGAGCATGCCATGCACCACCGCCACGCAGTCATCGCGCCACCAACGCGCGCCTACGCCATCGCCCCTGCCCCACGCCGCCATGCCCTGCATAAGCATCGTGCTTACACACAGTGGTTGCCTCCCGCGCCGCTACCGTCCAAGAGAAAGTGAAAGGGCACCCCGCTGGTGCCGGTGTTCGTCTGGTCGCGCCCTCTGGCGGGGATGAGGGGGCAGGAGCGGAGCGGATCGGAGGGTGTGAGGCGGCTGAGTCATGGGTCACCTCGTTTCCCAATTACCCAATATGATTCCAAATTAAGAGCATATATAGCCGGGCGCCTCAAACCCGCCTCATAAGCCCGGGCGGGCCGCCCAGTCACTCACCGGTCACGAAATTTTGACCCAGACGGACGCATCAAACTGGTCTCAAACGCCTAAGCTGACCAGCACCCCTCATATCCAGCCCAAATATGGGGAAGATAAGGGGCCGCCCGGGTGTGTTCTCCACGTCGTCCCCGACAGCCTGACCCCACCGCAAATAGCACCAAATCCACCAAACCAACCTATCGGATCCATTTACTCTCTCATTTCTTCTTCCTCCTCAACGTTCGTCTCATCGCTCTATCGCGCGCACCCCGCAGCCATTCCTAGCCTTTGCGCCGCCACCTCTGGCGGAGCAGTCCTCTCTTCTGTCCTCACAGCGAGAGACGTCGGCGATGGCCTGGGCCCCACCACGGTACGTCTTGCAACTCTCTGGCTCCGCCTTGCGCTCTGTGAGTTCAATACATTGTCTGGACGGATTGTTTTGTGATTTTTTAAGGGAAAACGGTGAATTCCGATGCTTCGACGGACGAGGAGTACGGACCAACGGAGCTTGATCAAATGATTCAAGATGACTTTCTCGATTCCTCGGATTCAGACGAAGAAGTGGACATGACCATGCTCATGATCATGCAAGAGGAAATGGACCAGCAGGTGGAGCATATTCTCAACTTGAAGAGCTCAATCAAAGGGAGAAGAGTGATCTATCGGGGTAGCGTGTCCGGACCACGGCTATTGCAGAAGGACTACTTTGCTCTGAACCCAACTTTTCCCAGATGATTCATGGTTTTATCGTCGTTTCCGCATGTGTAACCCATTGTTCTTTCGCATTGTGGAGGGAGTGGAGGGACATGATGACTACTTTAAGCTCAATAGGGATTTCTATGGCCAACTTTGTTTCTCTGCTAAGCAGAAATGCACGGCTGCTCTGAGGATGCTTGCACTTGCTACTGCCGCAGATGACGTTGGTGAGATGGTCAGGATGAGGGACAGCACATGCCTAAAGACTACTTTCAAGTTAGCCCACGCCGTGGTGCACGTGTTTGGAGGAGAGTATCTGAGAGAACCAAATGCGCATGGCACAGAAAAGTTGTTGGCTATTGGAGAGGCCGGAGGGTTTTCAGGAATTCTCGGATCAATTGATTGCATGTATTGGCAATGGAAGAATTCGTCCAAAGGTTTGCGAGAAATGTATCAAGGTCACACCAAAGTGGTCACCATCATACTTCAAGCGGTGGCATCATATGACTTATAGAATTGGCATGTTTTCTTTTGAATATCAGGATCTCACAACGACATCAATGTACTTCAAGGATCTCTGGTGTTTAGTAGGATTTGCAATGGGAAACCGTCACAGTGCAACTATAGTGTCAACGCCCGTGAGTGCAACATGGAGACACTATCTTGCCGACAACATCTTCCTCAGTGGGCGGCATTTGTGAAGACCAGATCCGAACCACAGGGCAGCAAACAAAGCCACAATGCAACAATGCAGGAAGCAGCTAGGAAAGATGTGGAGAGGGCATTCAGAGTGCATCAAGCTCGTTCGTGGAGTTCTAATGATGTGAGAATCAGAAATTTTGTGGCAGCTCATGACAAGTTGTGTTATTTTGCACAATATGATTTTCGAGAATGAGAGTGATGGTGTAGATCAAACCAATAATTTTGAAGCACATAGAGAACAACTTCAAATCCTGAAAGATCAAGATGCAGCTCACCTTATAAACTTTCCGCATGTGCATCAAAATCTTTGAAATTATCAAGTGCACGCGCAGCTACTAATAAAATACTCAATTATGTTGTGAAGTATGTGGACCCATGATGAAAAATAAAGAGCACACTGGCCATGATCACCGTAATCCAGGGATATCTGGCACGTACGATTACCGTACACACTTCAAATTTTTCTTTGATGAAGGTTTGTACACAGTTCAACTTAGAAAACAGTTTGCACTCAGACACATAAACAAATCAACTGATGCGGAGCATCCCAAGGTCATCCCCATGGACCTACCTTCGCCTCACCAAGTGCCAAGTGGACCCATGACACGTGCTCGAGCACAAGCTCTCGAGACTGAGGTGACTTCGCTCCTCTCTCTACGCCACTTTGATTCACATGAGACATGGCTGCTACCCTCATCACAGACTCTTTGCATACTCAGGCACCTCGGGAGCAACCATGGAGAAGCCAAGGAACAAGAAGAATCGAAGGAGGAAGAAGGAGGAGAAAAACAGCCAAGACTCAGCCTGCCGAGACGATCCGGACGATGTCCCGGATGATCCGGCCGAGGCCCAGATGATCCGGACAAACGTCCGGACGATCCGGCCAAAGTGTCCGAGGACACCCGAGAGCTCAAGCTGAAGCCGGATCATCCGGACCCCAGCCCGGATCATCCGGACGAACCCGGACGTCCGGACCAAGTCCCGAATATCCGGACCACCCGCGTCAGATCAGACACGTCCGAATCATCCGAACGCCACCCCGGATCAGCCGGACCCCCGAAGCCCGGGTCATCCGGACAAACGTCCCGATCATCCGAACAGTGCCTGCGTGCATGATGTTCGGGCCGAGGCCCATGTACCCCTTCGCCCCTCCTAGCATATATATAGCACTCTACCTAAACTATCTAGGGTTAGCTTTGTGTTAGCTCATACCAAAAACCTTAGTGGTTCCTCTCCTACGAGACCGCGGCCTCTTCGGAGAAGATCCACCGGATTCAAGACCTCCGCTACGGAGAAGATCCCACGGGATACCATCAAGACCTCCTCACGGAGATGACTACCGCCACTTGTATCGTCCTTAGTTGATCGTGTATCGTGTATCGCACTTTGTGTACCCGGATCTAGCATTTGTGTGACCTAAGTTGGTTGATTTGAGTGTTTTCCCCTTATCTCTCTTGTGTTTTTCCTCGTGCCCTCGTGTTCTTTCTTGGGATCCCTTCTTTTCGTGAAAGATCGTCCACGTAGGGTTGGCTATCTCGGAGCCTTGTTTGATCACGAATTTGGAGCCCCACACCTTGTTTTCTAGCTTGTTTTGTTGTTTTTCGTCCAAATTCGAAAATCCCCACAAAAATAGCCCCACATTTTTTTGTGATTTGTGTGTTTTGATGAGATTTTGTTGATTGTGATCCGTGGTTGAGTTGTGTGACAAGTGATTTACCCTGTTCCCCACCTTTCCCACCTTCAAAAACCACCGAAAATCCGAGAAAAAAAAATCATTTTCCCCCCAGTTTCTCCCCACCTCCACGAGCTCATCCCGACCGGATTGACCCACGCGGATCATCCGGCTGATCACCCGGATCATCCGGCCGAACGTCCGGATCATCCCGCTCCGCCTGACGAAACTGCATTTGGCAGTATTTCGCACCCCGTTTCCGCCACCGCATAAACCCTAGACACCCCTTTCGCTATACCCTCGACACATCCATCCCCACCACCATTACCTAACCAACATCACTACGGTTTTACCTCTTTGTGTCTTGGATCGTTTGAGTTGTGGTTTACTCCGTTTTCGTTTGTGTGTTGGCTATCTCGGAGCGAAACGACATCGACAAGACCACCTCTCAACCTCGATAAGGACGGTAACATCGACGACACCTCGTTTACTACCTTGCAATTGCATTGATAGACCCTCATCGACCATTTTGCGTAGCTTTCCTACCGAGACTAGCCATTTGAGTATTGCCGGGCCACGACACTTGTGCACATTAGTGATACTCATAGACGTTGCATACTACATACTTGATCATAACATCTAGTGTAGTTGAGTGGTACTACATCATCATATCTACGTGTGACACAAGAGTGTTCTGCATACACAATAGCTACCTTGATCCGAGAAGCATGCATAAGTGGCCAAAGAAAGAGCTCAAAAGCTTTTAAGCAAAAGAGCTAAACAAAGCTTATAAGTGTTGGGGAACGTAGCATAATTCAAAATTTTCTACGTCTTCACCAAGATCCAACTATGGATACATCTAGCAACGAGCAAGTAAGAGTGCATCTACATACCGTTATGTAGATCGCGAGCGGAAGCTTTCAACGAAGTGGGGATGAAGTAGTCGTACTCTTCACGTTCTTCGTCACCGATGATCTAGCGCCGAACGGACGGCACCTCCGCGTTCAACACACGTACGGTGCAGCAACGTCACCTCCTTCTTGATCCAGCAAGGGGGGAGGAGAAGTCGTTAGAGATCCGGCAGCAGAATGGCGTGATGACGGATGCAGTGGAGATCGCAGCAGGGCTTCGCCGGGCGCCCTACGTTGGGAGTATGGAGGTGTGACGGGAGGGGGAGAGGCGCCAGGGCTTGGGTGCGGCTGCCCTCTCCCCCCCACATATATATAGGGGGCCAGGGGGGCGCCAGCCCCCTGCAGATCCAATCTGCAAGGGGGGGCGGCGGCCAGGGAGGAGTCCTCCTTCCCCAAGGCAAGTGGTGGCCCCCCTCCCCTTAGGGTTTTAACCCTAGGCGCATGGGGAGGTGGGCCACCTTGTGGTGCGCCAGCCCAGAGGGCTGGACACTTCCCCTCGCGGCCTAGGGGCCCCACCGGGATGGGTGGCCCCACCCGGTGGACCCCCGGGGCCCCTCCGGTGGTCCCGGGACGCTCCCGGTGACCCCCGGAGATCACCCGTTGGCCGAAACTAGACTTCCCATATATCAATCTTTACCTCCGGACCATTCCGGAACTCCTCGTGACGTCCGGGATCTCATCCGGGACTCCGAACAACTTTCGGGTTTCCACGTGCATTTATCTCTACGACCCTAGCGTTACCGAACCTTAAGTGTGTAGACCCTATGGGTTCGGGAGACACGTAGACATGATCGAGACCACTCTCCGGTCAATAACCAACAGCGGGATCTGGATACCCATGTTGGTTCTCACGTGTTCCTCGATGATCTTCATCGGATGAACCATCGTGTCAAGGATTCACTCAATCCCGTATGTTATTCCCTTTGTCCATCGGTACGGTACTTGTCCGAGATTCGATCGTCGGTATTCCCAATACCTTGTTCAATCTCGTTATGGCAAGTCTCTTTACTCGATCCGTAATCCTTCATCCCGTGACTAACTACTTAGTCACATTGAGCTCATTATGATGATGTATTACCGAGTGGGCCCAGAGGTACCTCTCCGTCATATGGAGTGACAACATCCCAGTCTCGGTTCGTACCAACTCAACAGACACTTTCGGAGATACCCGATGCGTACCTTTATAGCCACCCAGTTACGTTGCGACGGTTGGCACACCCAAAGTACTCCTACGGTATCCGGGAGTTGTACAACCTCATGGTCTAAGGAATAATTACTTGACACCGAAAAGCTTATGCATTACGAACTATACGATCTCGTGTTATGCTCAAGTTTGGGTCTTGTCCATCACATCATTCTCCTAATGATGTGATCCCGTTATCACTGACATCCTATGTCCATGGTCAGCAAACCGTGACCATCTGTTGATCAACGAGCTGGCTACTAGAGGCCTACCATGGACTCATTGTGATCTATGTATTCACACATGTATCGCTGTTTCCGTACAATACAATTCAAGCATGAATAACAGACAATTATCATGAACAAGGAGATATAATAATAATGCTTTTATTATTGCCTCTAGGGCATATCTCCAACAGTCTCCCACTTGCACTAGAGTCAATAATCTAGTTACATTGTGATGAATCGAACACCCATAGAGTTCTGGTGTTGATCATGTTTTGCCCGTGAAAGAGGTTTAGTCAACGGGTCTGCTACATTCAGATCCGTATGCACTTTACAAATATCTATGTCTCCATCCTGAACATAATTCCGGATGGAGTTGAAATGGCGCTTGATGTGCTTGGTCTTCTTGTGAAACCTGGGCTCCTTGGTAATAGCAATAGCACCAGTGTTGTCACAGAAGAGAGTCATCGGGCTTGACGCGCTTGGAATGACTCCTAGGTCGGTGATGAACTCCTTCATCCAGACTCCTTCCTGTGCTGCTTCAGAAGCAGCTATGTACTCCGCTTCACATGTAGATGCTGCCACCACGCTTTGCTTGCAACTGCACCAGCTGACTGCCCCTCTATTCAAAATATACACGTATCCGGTTTGTGACTTAGAGTCATCCAGATCTGTGTCGAAGCTAGCATCGACGTAACCCTTTACGACGAGCTCTTCGTCACCTCCATAAACGAGAAACATATCCTTAGTCCTTTTCAGGTACTTCAGGATGTTCTTGACCGCTGTCCAGTGTTCCGTACCGGGATCACTTTGGTACCTCCCTACCAAACTTATGGCAAGGTTCACATCAGGTCTGGTACACAGCATGGCATACATGATAGAACCTATTGCCGAGGCATAGGGAATGACACTCATCTTTTCTCTATCTTCTGCCGTGGTCGGCGACTGAGTCTTACTCAATCTCATACCTTGCAAAACAGGCAAGAATCCTTTCTTTGACTGATCCATATTGAACTTCTTCAATATTTTGTCAAGGTATGTACTTTGTGAAAGACCAATGAGGCATCTCGATCTATCTCTATAGATTTTGATGCCTAATATGTAAGCAGCTTCTCCAAGGTCCTTCATTGAAAAACTTTTATTCAAATAGGCCTTTACATTTTCCAAGAATTCTATATCATTTCCCATCAGCAATATGTCATCCACATATAATATGAGAAATGCTACAGAGCTCCCACTCACTTTCTTGTAAATACAGGCTTCTCCATAAGTCTGTATAAATCCAAACGCTTTGATCACCTCATCAAAGCGAATATTCCAACTCCGAGATGCTTGCACCAGCCCGTAAATCGAGCGCTGGAGCTTGCATACCTTGTTAGCGTTCTCTGGATCGACAAAACCTTCCGGTTGCATCATATACAACTCTTCCTTGAGGAAGCCGTTAAGGAATGCTGTTTTGACGTCCATTTGCCATATCTCATAATCATAGAATGCGGCAATAGCTAACATGATTCTGACTGACTTCAGCATCGCTACGGGAGAGAAAGTCTCGTCGTAGTCAATCCCTTGAACTTGTCGATAACCCTTAGCGACAAGCCGAGCTTTATAGATGGTCACATTACCATCCGCATATGTCTTCTTCTTAAATATCCATTTATTTTCTATGGCGTGCCTATCATCAGGCAAGTCCACCAAAGTCCATACTTTGTTTTCATACATGGATTCTATCTCGGATTTCATGGCTCCAAGCCATTTATTGGAATCTGGGCCCGCCATCGCTTCTTCATAGTTCGAAGGTTCACCGTTGTCTACAACATGATTTCCAGGACAGGGTTGCCGTACCACTCTGGTGCGGAACGTGCCCTTGTGGACCTTCGAAGTTCAGTAGTAACTTGATCTGTTTCTTCATGATCATTATCATTAACTTCCTCCCTTGTCGGTGCAGGCACCTCAGGAACAGTTTCCCGCGCTGCGCTACTTTACGGTGCAGGAGGGGTGACTGTCACCTCATCAAGTTCTACTTTCCTCCCACTCACTTCTTTCGAGAGAAACTCTTTCTCCAGAAAGCATCCATTCTTGGCAACAAAGACTTTGCCTTCGGATCTGTGGTAGAAGGTGTACCCAATTGT
The DNA here is from genome assembly GCA_902687465.1 of Secale cereale. Taxonomy (NCBI): domain Eukaryota; kingdom Viridiplantae; phylum Streptophyta; class Magnoliopsida; order Poales; family Poaceae; genus Secale; species Secale cereale. The sequence continues at coordinate 103,396,314 of LR738712.1, forward strand.
TTCCTTTGGGTATCCTATGAAGACACATTTCTCCGATTTGGGTTCGAGCTTTTCAGGTTGAAGTTTCTTGACATAAGCATCGCAACCCCAAACTTTTAGAAACAACAGCTTCGGTTTCTTGCCAAACCAAAGTTCATACGGAGTCGTCTCAACGGATTTCGACGGAGCCCTATTTAAAGTGAATGCGGCAGTCTCTAAAGCATAACCCCAAAAAGATAGCGGTAAATCGGTAAGGGACATCATAGATCGCACCATGTCCAACAGAGTACGATTTTGACGTTCGGACACACCGTTACGTTGAGGTGTTCCGGGTGGTGTCAATTGTGAAACAATTCCACAGCTTCTAAGGTGTGTGTGCCAAATTCATGACTTAAATATTCACCCCCACGATCCGATCGCAAGAACTTTATTTTTCTGTCACGTTGATTCTCAACCTCATTCTGAAATTCCTTGAACTTTTCAAAGGTCTCAGACTTGTGTTTCATCAAATAGATATACCCGTATCTACTCAAGTCATCCGTGAGGGTGAGAACATAACGGTAGCCTCCGCGAGCCTCAACACTCATTGGACCGCATACATCGGTATGTATGATTTCCAACAAGTTGGTTGCTCGCTCCATTGTTCCGGAGAACGGAGTCTTGGTCATCTTGCCCAAGAGGCATGGTTCGCACGTGTCAAATGATTCATAATCAAGAGACTCTAGAAGTCCATCCGAATGGAGCTTCTTCATACGTTTGACACCAATATGACCAAGTCGGCAATGCCACAAGTATGTGGGACTATCATTATCAACTTTACATCTTTTGGCATCTACACTATGAATATGTGTATCACTACGTTCGAGATTCATCAAAAATAAACCATTGACCAGCGGGGCATGACCATAAAACATATCTCTCAAATAAATAGAACAACCATTATTCTCCGATTTGAAAGAATATCCATCTCGCATAAGACGAGATCCAGAAACAATGTTCATGCTCAAAGCTGGTACTAAATAACAATTATTGAGGTTTAAAACTAATCCCGAGGGTAGATGTAGAGGTAGAGTGCCGACGGCGATCACATCGACCTTGGAACCATTCCCGACGCGCATCGTCACCTCATCCTTCGCCAGTCTCCGTTTATTCCGCAGCTCCTGTTTTGAGTTACAAATGTGAGCAACTGCACCGGTATCGAATACTCAGGAGCTACTACGAGTGCTGGTAAGGTACACATCAATAACATGTATATCATATATACCTTTGACGTTGCCGGCCTTCTTGTCTGCTAAGTATTTGGGGCAGTTCCGCTTCCAGTGACCCGTTCCCTTGCAATAAAAGCACTCAGTCTCAGGCTTGGGTCCATACTTTGGCTTCTTCCCGGCAACATGCTTGCCAGGCGCGGCAACTCCCTTGCCGTCCTTCTTGAAGTTCTTCTTACCCTTGCCTTTCTTGAACTTAGTGGTTTTATTGACCATCAACACTTGATGTTCTTTCTTGATGTCTACCTCCGCTGATTTCAGCATTGAATACACCTCGGGAATGGACTTCTCCATCCCCTGCATATTGAAGTTCAGCACGAAGCTCTTGAAGCTTGGTGGGAGCGACTGGAGGATTCTGTCAACGACCGCTTCATCTGGGAGATTCATTCCCAGCTGAGACAAGCGGTTGTGCAATCCTGAAATCTTGAGGATGTGCTCACTGACAGAACTGTTCTCCTCCATCTTACAGCTGTAGAATGCGTCGGAGACATCATATCTCTCGACTCGGGCATGAGCTTGGAAAACCATTTTCAGCTCTTCGAACATCTCATATGCTCTGTGGTGCTCAAAACGTTTTTGGAGCCCCGATTCTAAACTGTAAAGCACGCCGCACTGAACCAGGGAGTAATCATCACTACGCGACTGCCAGACGTTCAAAACGTCTTGGGCCGCATCGGGAGCAGGTGCATCACCTAGCGGTGCTTCTAGGACATATGATCTCTTGGCAGCTATGAGGATAATCCTCAGGTTACGGACCCAATCCGTATAGTTGCTACCATCGTTTTTCAGCTTGGTTTTCTCTAGGAACGCGTTGAAGTTGAGGGAAACTGGAGCGTGGGCCATTTGATCTACAAGAGATATTGTAAAGAATTTAGACTAAGTTCATGATAATTAAGTTCATCTTAATCGAATTATAATGAACTCCCACTCAGAATGACATCTCTCTAGTCATCTAAGTGATACACGATCCGAATCGAGTAGTCCGTGTCTGATCATCACGTGAGACGGACTAGTCATCAATGGTGAACATCTTCATGTTGATCGTATCTTCTATACGACTCGTGTTCGACCTTTCGGTCTTCCATGTTCCGAGGCCATGTCTGTACATGCTAGGCTCGTCAAGTGAACCCTAAGTGTATCGCGTGTGTAAATCTGTCTTACACCCGTTGTATGCGAACGTTAGAACCTATCACACCCGATCATCACGTGGTGCTTCGGAGCAACAAGCTTTAGCAACGGTGCACAGTTAGGGGAAACACAATACTTGAAATTTTAGTGAGAGATCATCTTATTTACTACCGTCGTTCTAAGTAAACAAGATGCATAAACATGATAAACATCACATGCAATCAATTAAAGTGACATGATATGGCCAATATCATCTTGCTCCTTGGATCTCCATCTTCGGGGCACCATGATCATCTTGTCACCGGCTCGACACCATGATCTTCATCATCATGAACTCCATCATCGTGTCTTGAAGAAGTCGTCACGCCAACTATTACTTCTACTACTATAGCTAACGTTTAGCAATGAAGTAAAGTAATTACATGGCGTTATTCAGTGACACGCAGGTCATACAATGATAAAGACAACTCCTATGGCTCATGCCGGTTGTCAAGTTCATCGACATGCAAGTCGTGATTCCCTATTACAAAAACATGATCAATCTCATACATCACATATATCATTCATCACATCTTCGTTCTTGGCCATACCACGTCACAAAACACATGCTGCAAAAACAAGTTAGACGTCCTCTAATTGTTGTTGCAAGTTTTACATGGCTTCTATAGGATTTCTAGCAAGAACGTTTCTTACCTACGCCAAAACCACAACATGATTTGTCAACTTCTATTTACCCTTCATAAGGACCCTTTTCATCGAATCCGATCCGACTAAAGTAGGAGAGACAGACACCCGCCAGCCACCTTATGCATCTAGTGCATGTCTGTCGGTGGAACCAGTCTCACGTAAGCGTACGTGTAAGGTCGGTCCGGGCCGCTTCATCCCACAATACCGCCGAATCAAGATTGACTAGTAACGGTAAGAAAGTTGAACAAGATCATACGCCCACAACTGCTTTGTGTTCTACTCGTGCAAGATGCTACGCATAAAACCTAGGCTCTGATACCACTGTTGGGGAGCGTATCATAATTCAAAATTTTCTACGTCTTCACCAAGATCCAACTATGGATACATCTAGCAACGAGCAAGTAAGAGTGCATCTACATACCGTTATGTAGATCGCGTGCAGAAACTTTCAACGAAGTGGGGATGAAGTAGTCGTACTCTTCACGTTCTTCGTCACCGATGATCTAGCGCCGAACGGACGGCACCTCCGCGTTCAACACACGTACGGTGCAGCAATGTCACCTCCTTCTTGATCCAGCAAGGGGGGAGGAGAAGTCGTTAGAGATCCGGCAGCACAATGGCGTGATGACGGATGCAGTGGAGATCGCAGCAGGGCTTCGCCGGGCGCCCTGCGTTGGGAGTATGGATGTGTGACGGGAGGGGGAGAGGCGCCAGGGCTTGGGTGCGGCTTCCCTCTCCCCCCCACATATATATAGGGGCCCAGGGGGGGCGCCAGCCCCCTGCAGATCCAATCTGCAAGGGCGGGCGGCGGCCAGGGAGGAGTCCTCCTTCCCCAAGGCAAGTGGTGGCCCCCCTCCCCTTAGGGTTTTAACCCTAGGCGCATGGGGAGGTGGGCCACCTTGTGGTGCGCCATCCCAGAGGGCTGGACACTTCCCCTCGTGGCCTAGGGGCCCCACCGGGATGGGTGGCCCCACCCGGTGGACCCCCGGGGCCCCTCCGGTGGTCCCGGGACGCTCCCGGTGACCCCCGGAGATCACCCGTTGGCCGAAACTGGACTTCCCATATATCAATCTTTACCTCCGGACCATTCCGGAACTCCTCGTGACGTCCGGGATCTCATCCGGGACTCCGAACAACTTTCGGGTTTCCACGTGCATTTATCTCTACGACCCTAGCGTTACCGAACCTTAAGTGTGTAGACCCTACGGGTTCGGGAGACACGTAGACATGACCGAGACCACTCTCCGGTCAATAACAATAGCGGGATCTAGATACCCATGTTGGTTCCCACGTGTTCCTCGATGATCTTCATCGGATGAACCACCGTGTCAAGGATTCACTCAATCCCGTATGTTATTCCCTTTGTCCATCGGTACGGTACTTGCCCGAGATTCGATCGTCGGTATTCCCAATACCTTGTTCAATCTCGTTATGGCAAGTCTCTTTACTCGAGCCGTAATCCATCATCCCGTGACTAACTACTTAGTCACATTGAGCTCATTATGATGATGTATTACCGAGTGGGCCCAGAGGTACCTCTCCGTCATATGGAGTGACAGCATCCCAGTCTCGGTTCGTACCAACTCAACAGACACTTTCGGAGATACCCGATGCGTACCTTTATAGCCACCCAGTTACGTTGCGACGGTTGGCACACCTAAAGTACTCCTACGGTATCCGGGAGTTGTACAACCTCATGGTCTAAGGAATAATTACTTGACACCGAAAAGGTTATGCATTACGAACTATACGATCTCGTGTTATGCTCAAGTTTGGGTCTTGTCCATCACATCATTCTCCTAATGATGTGATCCCATTATCACTGACATCCTATGTCCATGGTCAGGAAACCGTGACCATCTGTTGATCAACGAGCTGGCTACTATAGGCCTACCAGGGACTCATTGTGATCTATGTATTCACACATGTATCGCTGTTTCCGTACAATACAATTCAAGCATGAATAACAGACAATTGTCATGAACAAGGAGATATAATAATAATGCTTTTATTATTGCCTCTAGGGCATATCTCCAACAATAAGCAAAAGCACAATAGCATCAAGCACCTTGCATCCAAAGAGATCATATGAGATAGCAATATATCATCTTGTGCAAAAGCAACGGCACATCATACACTCATAGCATACTTGTGATAGGAATTCATTACATTGCTCTTATAGGTCGTGCACAAGTGTGTATCCGCCTATTAAGCAATCGGTTAGCGTCTCTCTAGTGTTGTGCAACACGAGCATTTTCCGTGGATTCCACATTTTCGCTCACTTTTGGTTGCACAACCACATTTATCTATCTGTGCGTGTGTTCCGTGTGCTACCTTTGCTTGTGATCTACTTGTTGCATGAGCCAATTGTGAATCATTTTCAACATCATTGAATCTTACTCACTTTTTGCATTGAATTTTTCCACCATCCTAACCAAGCTCCTTTCAAAGCTTTACTTGTGTAGGTGTGAGAATCGATATGACTTGGTACCAATAGTGCTATTTCCGGGTTACATTATTGAGTGATCATTAATCCATTGTCAACTTCGGTCAAGGTACATTTGGTATTGTCTTCTCCTTTCCCCCACTCACATACTTGCTTGTGACGATGGATAGGCCAAGTACATCTACGAACCCGCTTTTCGACGATCCTCAAGAATCGAACAACTACGTCACCAAACTACATCTCTTCGGTCTCCAACGAGCTCTCCATCGAGAAAGTGAAGCTATGCGTGAACACATTGAGCAAGTCGCCGCCGACGCGCGCCAATTTGAAGCACGAACAAGAGAGCAATTCGACATCATCAACACCAACATGGCTACTCAATTCGATGCGCTACGGACTTTGATAGTCAATCGACGCTCTTCTTCCACATCTTCTCAAAGACGAAGCCGCTCAAGTCGCCACATCGACTCAACGGACGGCTCAAGTACCCCTACATCCAACACTCTTCGTCAAGCCGCACGTCAAGCTCGACATGACAACCGGAATCACTTCATGACAAGAGCTCCCAGGACTTACTCGACGAACAAGAAAGTCGACATCGTCAAAACCAACATACACTTGAGCAAGCTCAAGAACGGCAAAGACTACGCCAACAACAACAAGAGCGAGCACGTCAACACCAAGAAGAACAAGATGTCGAAGCTCATCGTCAAGCACAACAACGCCGAGAAGCTCAAGCTCTTGAGGCGCAACGAGAATTACGTGATGCACATTGCAATGTGACAACTCGCAATCAACACACTCGTCAAGAAGAGGATTTCCTTCGTGATGAGATGCAAGAGAGGCGCCACGAAGCACGAAAGCAACAAGAAGTTCCTCCTCAAGCACGACAAGAGCAACAACCTCAACAAGAACCGCAAGCTCGGCAAGTACACCATGACAATGAACATCTACTACGCCAAGAGCAACATGAGGTTGACAACCGTCCAAATCACGAACGCCCTCCCAATAGGCAAGCAAACAATGAAGAGCATCGCTATGGCAAGCTTAAGTTCACCATGCCAAAGTTTTCCGGAAGCATTGATCCCGAAGACTATCTCTCATGGGAATTGAAAGTTGATAAAATATTTCGCCTCCACAACTTTGATGAAGAGAAGAAAATTGCTATGGCCGCCCTTGAGTTCCAAGACTATGTGCTCATTTGGTGGGAGCAAATCATTGAAAGAAGAGAAGCAAAAGGCGAACCTCCTATCACTACTTGGGCTCAAATGAAGGAAGTCATGAGAGCACGCTTCGTGCCAACACACTACAACCGTGACTTGGTCAAGAAGCTACAACTCCTCAAGCAAGGTACCAAGTCCGTTGAAGAGTACTACAAAGAGATGGAGATTGCCATGATACAAGCAAACATCACGGAAGATGAAGAACAAACGATGGCGAGATTCTTGAATGGACTCAACTATCCTATCAAGAATATTGCGGACTTTCAACCATACACCAATCTCCTCGAGCTAGTACATCAAGCTAGCAAAGCGGAGCGACAAGTTCAAGAGGACTACAAGTACTCCAAGTTCGCCTCCAAGAACTTCGGCTCCTACAACCAAGCTTCAACGACTTCGGCTACTACTACCTCTACCAAGCCATCTACAAACTTCGGTGACAAGTCCAACTACAAGAATGCGACTACATCAAGTCGGCCACCTTCTACAAACAACTTCAAGCCAAAAGCTTCATCATCTACAACTCCAACCGAGGACAACTCCAAGACGAGTTCCATCAATTGCTTCAAGTGCCAAGGACGAGGCCACAAGTCTTTTGAGTCCAAGACCGTTCGTACCATGATCATCAACGACGACGGATCTTATGACTCAATGAGCGACGATGAAATGGAAGCCCTCGAACATGTAGCTATGCATCGCCAAGTGAATGAGGATGAAGACCATCAAGTCTTTTGCGACAATGACTCGAGTCCCAACCTCGTTGTCTCCAAGGTCTTGACACTCCAACATCAACAAGATGACGACCAAAGATGTCATATCTTTCATACCAAGGCCGGCATAAATGGACGCTCCGTCAAGGTTATCATCGATGGAGGAAGTTATCACAACTTGGCAAGCGAAGAGCTTTGCAACAAGCTCAACTTGGTGAAGTCAAAGCATCCTCATCCCTACAAGGTCCAATGGCTTAACGACACCGAAACACTTCGAGTCGAGCACACCGTGCAAGTACCCTTCAAGATAGGCGCCTACGAGGACACACTTGAGTGTGATGTGATCCCCATGTCCGTATGTCACCTTATTCTTGGACAACCATGGAAATATGATCGTGGAGTCACACACAATGGACGGACGAACCACTATAGCTTCAAGATGAAAGGAAAGGAGTTCATGCTACGCCCAATGTCTCCAACTCAAGTAGCCACCGACAAACACTTACCTTCCAACCATTGTGGAGAGAATGGTGAGAGAGTGAGCCACCAAAAGGAGAGTGGGAGCCACAAGCCAAATATGAGCGACTCCACGATGAGTGATAAGAAACAACTAGTGCTATTCGCCACAAAAGTGAGATGAGAGAAGTGTGTGAGAACCCATCAAGTGTCTTTCACCTTGTGCTTTTATGCAAAGGGGAAGCCAAACCTACTAACACTTCACCACCTCCACCTTTAGTGTTGTCTAATTTTTTGCAGGAATTCTCGGACGTCTTTCCCGATGAGCTACCTTCGGGTCTACCTCCACTTCGCGGAATCGAACACCGCATCGACCTCATACCCGGCGCACCACTTCCGAAGAAGGCTCCCTACCACGTCAACCCCGAGGAAACCAAGGAGATACAACGGCAAGTACAACAACTCATCGACAAAGGTCATGTACATGAAAGCTTGAGCCCTTGTGCCGTTCCGGTTATTCTCGTGCCTAAGAAAGATGGAAGTTTTCGCATGTGCTCCGATTGTAGGCCGATAAACGCTATCACCGTTAGATACCGTCACCCTATCCCATGCTTAGACGACATGCTTGATGAATTATGTGGTGCCACCATCTTTTCAAAAATTGATCTTAAAAGTGGTTACTACCAAATTCGCATTCAAGAGGGTGATGAGTGGAAAACGGCTTACAAAACCAAGTTTGGGTTATATGAGTGGCTTGTCATACCAATGGGTTTATCGGAAGCACCCGGTTCTTTTATGCGTCTTATGCATTTTGTTCTACGATCCTACATAGGCGTCTTTGTAGTGGTTTACTTTGATGACATCCTCGTTTTTAGCAAGTCACTTGAGGACCATGTGACACACATCCGTATGGTTTTGCAAACCCTTCGGAAAGAGCGCTTATATGCTAATATGGAAAAGTGCACTTTTGGCGTTGACAAGGTCGTTTTCTTAGGATTCGTCGTTTCTTCCCAAGGTGTTCACGTTGATGAAACTAAAATTGAAGCAATTAAAACTTGGCCTCAACCAACGAATCTCCAACAAGTGCTTAGCTTTCTTGGTTTAGCCGGTTTCTATCGACGTTTCGTGAAGGACTTTAGCACCATTGCTATGCCTCTACACGCCTTGAGCAAGAAGAACGCACCCTTTGTTTGGGGTCCTTCGCAAGACACCGCGTTCATTAAGATCAAAGACTTGCTCACGCACGCACCACTTCTTGCCCTACCGAACTTTGATAAACCTTTTGAGATTCATTGTGACGCTAGTGGCACCGGCATAGGTGGCGTGCTCATGCAAGAAAAACACCCAATTGCGTACTTTAGCGAGAAGCTATCCGGAGCGCAACTTAACTACCCCATCTATGATAAAGAGCTATATGCCTTGGTGCAAGTTTTGCGTGTTTGGGGACACTATCTTCGACCTCATGAATTCATTCTTCATACGGACCATGAGACTCTCAAGTATCTCAAGGGTCAAACTAAGTTGAACAAGCGTCATGCTAAGTGGAGTGAGTTCATTGAGTCTTTCCCTTATGTCATCAAGTACATCAAAGGCAAAGAAAATGTTGTGGCGGATGCGCTTTCCCGCAAATGCATGCTCGTCACAAAACTTGAATTGAATGTTATTGTCTTTGAGCACATAAAGAACTTATATGAGCATGATCCTTTCTTTGCAAACCCTTATGCTAAGTGTTTGACTCACACTTCTTGGGAACACTATGAAGGAAATATGCCCTAGAGGCAATAATAAAGTTCTTATTTATATTTCCTTATATCATGATAAATGTTTATTATTCATGCTAGAATTGTATTAACCGGAAACTTAGTACATGTGTGAATACATAGACAAAACAGTATGTCCCTAGTATGCCTCTACTAGACTAGCTCATTGATCAAAGATGGTTATGTTTCCTAGCCATAGACATGAGTTGTCATTTGATCAACGGGATCACATCATTAGGAGAATGATGTGATGGACAAGACCCATCCGTTAGCATAGCACTATGATCGTTTAGTTTTACTGCTATTGCTTTCTTCATGACTTATACATGTTCCTATGACTATGAGATTATGCAACTCCCGAATACCGTAGGAACACCTTGTGTGCTATCAAACATCACAACGTAACTGGGTGATCATAAAGATGCTCTACAGGTGTCTCCAAAAGTATTCGTGGTGTTGGCATAGATCAAGATTAGGATTTGTCACTCCGAGTGTCGGAGAGGTATCTCTGGGCCCTCTTGGTAACACACATCATAATAAGCCTTGCAAGCAAAAGACTAATGAGATAGTCATGAGATGATGTGTTACGGAACGAGTAAAAGAGACTTGCCGGTAATGAGATTGAACTAGGTATAGAGATACCGACGATCGAATCTCGGGCAAGTAACATACCGATGACAAAAGGAACAACGTATGTTGTTATGCGGTTTGACCGATAAAGATCTTCGTATAATATGTAGGAACCAATATGAGCATCCAGGTTCCGCTATTGGTTATTGACCGGAGATGAGTCTCGGTCATGTCTACATAGTTCTCGAACCCGTAGGGTCCGCACGCTTAACGTTTGATGACGATCGGTATTATGAGTTTATGAGTTTTGATGTACCGAAGGAGTTCGGAGTCCCGGATGAGACCGGGGACATGACGAGGAGTCTCGAAATGGTCGAGACGTAAAGATCGATATATTGGACGACTATATTCGGACATCGGAAAGGTTCCGAGTGATTCGGGTATTTTTCGGAGTATATGGGCCTTATTGGGCCATACGGGAATAGAGGAGAAAGGCCAAAAGGAAGGAGGCGCGTGCCTCCCCTCTGGTCCGAATTGGACAAGGGGTGCAGCCCCCTTTTCCTTCTCCCTCTCCACCTCTTTCCTTCTCTCCTACTCCGGAAAGGAAAGGGGAATCCTACTAGGACTTGGGAGTCCTAGTAGGACTCCCCACACTTGGCGCGCCCCCTCTAGGGCCGGCCTCTCCCTTGCTCCTTTATATACGGGGGTAGGGGGGCACCCTAGGACACACAAGTTGAATTGTTCTAGCCGTGTATGGTGCCCCCCTCCACAGAAACATACCTCGGTCATACCGTTGCAGTGCTTAGGCGAAGCCCTGCGCCGGTAGATACATCATATCCGTCACCACGCCGTCGTGCTGACGAAACTCTCCCGTGAAGCTCAACTGGATCAAGAGCTCGTGGGACGTCATCAAGCTGAACGTGTGCTGAACGCGGAGGTGCCGTACGTTCGGTGCATGATCGGTTGGATCGCGAAGAAGTTCGACTACATCAACCGCGTCACTTGACGCTTCCGCTCCTGGTCTACGAGGGTACGTAGACACACTCTCCCCTCTCGTTGCTATGCATCTAGTAGATAGATCTTGCGTGATCATAGGAAAATTTTGAAAATACTATGTTACCCAACACACTACTACATAAAGGATAGATATCTTATGAGAGCTAACAAACTTTGCATTCCCGAGTCTTCGCTTTGCTTGCTCCTTTTGCAGGAATCACATGGAGGAGGACTCATGGGACACTTTGGTCGCGACAAAACATTTGCTACGCTCTTCAAGAACTACTTTTGGCCCAAGATGCTACGTGACGTCTCACGCCTCACCAACCGATGCTCTACATGTCGCAAAGCTAAGTCAAAAGCTCAATCCCATGGTCTTTACATGCCACTTCCTATTCCATTCCATCCATGGGAAGACATAAGCATGGACTTTGTACTTGGATTGCCTAGGACTCAAAATGGAAAAGATTCCGTGTTTATTGTCGTGGATAGATTCTCCAAAATGGCTCATTTCATTCCTTGTAACAAGATCGACGATGCTTCACATGTGGCAAATCTCTTTTGTAGGGAAATCATTCGTCTACATGGAGTGCCCAAGACGATCGTGTCGGACCGGGACGTCAAGTTCTTGAGATATTTTTGGAAGACTCTATGCGCCAAACTCGGCATCAAGCTACTCTTCTCCTCGGCATATCATCCACAAACCGACGGCCAAACGGAGGTGACGAACCGCACACTTTCGACGCTTCTTCGCGTGTTGATCAAGAAGAACATCAAGGAATGGGAGCAATGCTTGCCCATCGCCGAGTACGCCTACAACCGCGCAAGACATTCGACTACCGGCAAGTCCCCTTTCGAGGTCATCTACGGCTTCAACCCTTTGTCTCCATTGGACATTCTACCTCTACCTCTACAAGAACGCACAAACTTGGATGCAAGTGCTCGAGCAAGCTATCTCAAGAAGGTGCATGAAGATACAAGAGCAACGATCGAGAGGCAAGTATATCGTCTAGCGTCCAAGCTCAACGCCAACAAGAAGCCTATGGTGTTCCAACCGGGAGATCTCGTATGGCTACATCTTCGCAAGGACCGTTTCCCCCACGAGCGCAAATCCAAACTACTAATTCGAGCCGACGGACCCTTCAAGGTGCTAGCACGCTACAACAACAATGCATACAAACTCGACCTTCCACGCGAGAAGTACAACGTGAGCGATGTCTTCAACGTCAAGGATCTCTCCACTTTCCATGGTGATGAAGATTTCGATCCGAGGTCGGATCTTTCCCAAGGGAGGGGAGATGATGCGGAGCACCCCAAGGTCATCCCCATGGACCTACCTTCGCCTCACCAAGTGCCAAGTGGACCCATGACACGTGCTCGAGCACGAGCTCTCGAGACCGAGGTGACTTCGCTCCTCTCACTACTCCACTTTGATTCACATGAGACATGGCTGCTACCCTCATCAGAGACTCTTTGCATACTCAGGCACCTCGGGAGCAACCATGGAGAAGCCAAGGAACAAGAAGAATCGAAGGAGGAAGAAGGAGGAGAAAAACAACCAAGACTCAGCCTGCCCGGACGATCCGGACGATGTCCCGGACGATCCGGCCGAGGCCCGGACGATCCGGCCAATGTGCCCAAGGACACCCGAGAGCTCAAGCTGAAGCCGGATCATCCGGACCCCAGCCCGGATCATCCGGACGAACCCGGACGTCCGGACCAAGTCCCGGATATCCGGACCACCCGCGTCAGATCAGACATGTCCGGATCATCCGGACGCCGCCCCGAATCATCCGGACCCCCGAAGCCCGGATCATCCGGACAAACGTCTGGATCATCCGGACAATGCCTGCGTGCATGATGTTCGGGCCGAGGCCCATGTACCCCTTCGCCCCTCCTAGCCTATATATAGCACTCTACCTAAACTATCTAGGGTTAGCTTTGTGTTAGCTCATACCAAAAACCTTAGTGGTTCCTCTCCTACGAGACCGCGGCCTCTTCGGAGAAGATCCACCGGATTCAAAACCTCCGCTACGGAGAAGATCCCACGGGCTACCATCAAGACCTCCTCACGGAGATGACTACCGCCACTTGTATCGTCCTTAGTTGATCGTGTATCGTGTATCGCACTTTGTGTACCTGGATCTAGCATTTGTGTGACCTAAGTTGGTTGATTTGAGTGTTTTCCCCTTATCTCTCTTGTGTGTTTCCTCGTGCCCTCGTGTTCTTTCTCGGGATCCCTCCTTTTCGTGAAAGATAGGCCACGTAGGGTTCCACCCTACATCATCAACTGTACGCAGGCCTGTCAGTACGTACTCCTACCCAGGGCCGGTCTGGAGATTTCGGGGGCCCGGGGCGAAACTAGAACCCGGGGCCTCTTAATACAAATCGCTCTTGTGATATTGGTAAGCCTCACATTGATTTACATAAATAGGTGGATATCTTAAATATGCATATGCTTCTTATAGTATGAAAATAATAATCAAATAAAGCAGCAATGCATACCTTGGTCATCATCAACACATCCTGTGCCTCCTTATACATGTTCTTCTTGATAAGTTCTTTTGTTTTTTATGAAGCATTAGAACCATCTTGTAGATATAATGAGAACCGTGAGTCAAATTTCCTTAACACTGAGAAAATCATTGAATAGAAAATTCAGTACTATATTACGTACTTGTTATCATATGCAGATCCAAAAACATCATGCCCACTTCTATCCTCAAGTTCGAAGATGATTTTGCTATGGAGAAGAACCATATGAATGGCTTTGAGATAATGCTTTTCGCAGCACATCATACAAAACCAAAAAAATGATTATCCAGTTAAACAAACGAGTCTAGAATTCGACACAACTTAGTGGTTAATCACACTTCAGTAGACATCATCTCATGCTTCTAATTTTCGTAATCAAACAACAACACCATGTATCCTAATTTTCGGATGCAAAGTGTAGATCCTGTTCATAGTGACTACAGTTTTTTCCCGCGGGTAACAAGGAGGAGTATAAATCTCAAAATCCATACAGCCCTAGAGGATCCAATCAAGAACCAAAACGATCCTTACCAGAACCTGAGAGCATCTCCAACAGCCGCGCGACGCGCCGCGCCCAAAAAAACCATATACCGCGCGCGCTTAGGCTGTTTTTCCGCGCCGCGCAGCGCTGGCTCCAGCAACAGCGCTATAATGCAGCGCGCGCGCGCCGCTCCAGCGGTGCGCAAAAATGCAGCGCGCGCAAAGCACATATACAGTTCAACAAATAGAAGAAAAACGATTAAACAAACAAAATAAATCAACAATAAATAGTTTACAACTGAAACAAATAGTTTTATCGTTCACAGTACAACAAATAATGCAATAAATAAACACAACCAATAGTTCATGAACAATACAATACATAAAATGCAATGAAATCATGCTCGTTGTTGTCCATGCCATGCCCACCACTCTTCAATCAGATCCTTCTGAAGATCATTGTGCGTTGCGGGACGCCGAATGGCATGATAGGAGGCAACAAAACGGACTACCCTTTCAGCCCTCTGTCGCACTCGCACGGGATGTCCCAAGAGCTCATACTGTGAGTAGTCTAAATCTTGGCCACGCTCATTCTCGATGATCATGTTGTGCATGATCACACAAGCGTGCATTATGTACCAAAGCATTTTTTGATCCCAAAATCTAGCCGGTCCTCTCACAATAGCAAATTGGGCTTGCAAAATCCCAAATGCTCTCTCGACATCTTTTCTAGCAGCTGCCTGAGCATTGTGGAAATCAAGATTTTTCTTACCTTCTGGCTTTTTCAACGGCTTCACGAAGGTTTGCCACTTTGGATAGATGCCATCCGCTAGATAATAGCCATAGTTGTACGTATGGCCATTTGCTACAAACTGAACCGGTGGCAACTCACCATTCGCAATCTTATTCATCAGTGGTGGCCGGTTGACAACATTGATGTCATTCAAAGATCCAGGCATTCCAAAGAATGCATGCCATATCCAAGTCTCCTGATCGGCCACCGCTTCAAGGATTATAGTGGAACCCTATTTTTGGCCGTGGAATTGCCCATGCCATGCCTTTGGACAATTCTTCCAACTCCAATGCATGCAATCTATTGAGCCAAGCATGCGAGGAAAGCCGCGAGATTTGTTCATCGCCAATAGCCTTGCGGCGTCTTCAGCAGTGGGAGATCTCAAATACTCCTCGCCAAACACTTGCACAATTCCCACTGCAAAGCGCTTGACACACATGATGGCTTGGCTCTCACCCATAGCCAAGTGATCATCAACTAGATCGGCCGGGATACCGTATGCCAACATACGCAAAGCGGTTGTCACCTTCAGAAAGGTGCTATGCCCGAGCTCTCCAGCAGCATTCCTCCTTTGCTGGAAAAAACGGTCATGAATCGCTAGTTTCTCTGCAATGCGCTTGAACAAGTCTGTGCTCATCCTAAACCGGCGACGAAAATATGACTCCGGGTATGTGGGATTCTCCACGAAATAGTTTTTCATCAATCTGTTATGGGCATCAATCCTATCTCTCCAAAAAATTTCCCGACCCATAACCGAACCACCGTGCTTCGGTTTTTTATTGATATGCATTGCTATGATCATTGCAAGATCCTCCTCCTCTTCCATATCAAATTCATCTTCGGATGAATCATGCGACGAACTCATCTACAATGTTCAATACTATGCTATCAAAACTACAATTCAAAATATGCACCAAATTCAGTTTGAAGCAATACATACCTTGTAGGTTTTTTGTCGAACACCTTGCGGGCGCGGCGCGGAAGCGAGCCGTCGGCGCTGTTCCTCGGACGTCGGAGGCGCGCGAGGTCCGGTCGGACTAGGAGGGGGTAGGGCGGAAGCGCAGCGGCGCGGGGAGGCCGGCGAAGCGCCTGAACGGTCGCCGGCGGGCGCGGGAGGCGGGCGCCAGCGGAGGCAGACCGGGAAGCGCGAGTCGCCGGCGGGCGCGGGGGCGGCGCCGGGATAGGCTGGGGAAGAGGTCGCCGGGGCGCGAGCGGCGGCGGCGGCGCGGCCGGATGGGGAGCGAGCGCGGGAGAGCAACGAGCGCGGTAGAAGAAATGAGAGTTCCCGCGCGCGCGAGAGTGTGCCGCGCGCGGAAGTGAAAGCACCAAATCAACAGCGCGGGATGAGGCATTCACCAGCGCGCCCAACTCGTTTTAGCGCGCGCGCGTTTTTTGCGCGCCCGCTGGAGCTGTGCAACGCGTTGCGCGCGCGCTAAAATGGCGTTTTTTCCGGCGCGGCGCTAGTATAGCGCGGCTGTTGAAGATGCTCTGAAGACAAGCATACTGGCGTCCTTCCTCCTCCGTCGCTGCCCTAAGACACTGGCGGCTGCGGCGATTGGGGAATAAAACGTGGGCGTTCTAACTTTTTTTTTTTTTTTTTGAGAATCCACGTGGGCGTTCTAACTAGGGAGGGCTTCGGGAACAACCGCCAGGCCGCCCGTGTGCAGGGTCAGGCCCAGTATCTCCCGCTGCTCTCGGGGGCCCTGTTTTGCGATCGCAAAAGAAACAGCAAGACGTGCATACTGTTCGTGGTGCTGCGTGATGCGTCGCCTGTCTCCTGCACCATGGCCTCTCGTACTAAGCTGCATATACCTGGGAGCATCGCTGTAATCCCCTGACCCCTGTCCGACTCGGCTGCGAACTATAGTCCTAACTAGAAACTCTTTCCGTCTCGGCTTTGCGCGCCCGTTCGCGACACTCATACCTCTCTATAAGTATCTTGTACGTACATCACCAGCTGAGTAAATCACAATAATCTGTGGAAATCACGGCGCGAACGACTCATCGTCGTTTTAGACATCGATCGAGAACGAAATACCACGCGCTGTGCACGAGGCACGCATGGCAGCTCTCGACACGATCCACGAGCACAATGAGCGCGACCTCGAGGCAGGGCACGTTACGCCGCCGTCATCGCTCGTCACGGGCAAGGCCCCTCGGCCGGGACGCGATCGTCGGCGCAGCAGCTGCCGCCGGTTCGCCTGCGTCGCCCTTCTCGTCGTGGCAGCCGTCGGCATTGCCCTCGCGGCCTTCCTTGGGGCTCTTTACGTGGCGCTTGACCCGAAGATGCCCCTCTACACGGTGCACGCGCTCAACGTAACGGCCTTTGGCATGGACGACGACATGACAGCGCGTGCGCAGTTCGACGCGGCGGTCCGGTTCGAGAACCCCAACCGCGCCATTGGCATCTCGTACGAGGAGGGGTCCAGCCTCGCCGTGTGGTACGGCGGGTACCGGCTGTCCGAGGGCGCGCTCCCGGCGTTCTACCAGGGCCACCGCGACGCCGCGGTCGTGCACGTCGCCATGAGCGAGGCGCGGCTGCGCGGCACGGGGGTGGTGGAGGCCATGCGGCACGTCAACGCGGCCGGCGGCGAGCTGCCGCTGGTGTTCCGCGGCGAGGTGCCGGTGCGGGTGAAGGTCGGCCCGGTGACGACCGCCAAGGTGACGCCCCGTGTTCGGTGCGACCTGGTGCTGGACAGGCTGAGCATCGAGGGCGGGATCGGGGTCAAGAAGATGAGCTGCAACTTGAAGTTATGGTGATCCGGGGCTTTGTTGCCGTTCGATGGTTCAAATCGCAGACGACACACTAGGAAATTTGAAGCGTACAATGAGTTATGTATTGTACATATAGTAACTTTCTTCTTTTTATGATACGAATTTTGTTTATACACCCGCAAGAAAAAAAGAATTTTGTTTATACAAGAATATCCTCTGGCTTGTATCGATAGTTCAATCAGCAAAAACACATAAATATATGCATCGTGCCATCGCCTATATATCCATCAGGGGATTGAAAATGTTTCGTGTGTCAATCGATTCTTCCCCCTCCCCCTCGAACAGTCAAATGCAATCGAACAGCAGCAAAGAGATGCCTTGTTTATTTTCTTCCTCTCACATGTTGTTTTTCTTCCCACGACATGGCCCCCTTCTTCCTTCTCCCCCTGCCTCGCCCAGCCCCGCTCTGCGCTGGCCAAAAAGTTGTCCGTTGCCACCCACAGCCGGCGGGCACCGCTACCCGCCGCCTCGCCACCCCGCTCTGCTCGATCCGCAGTCTCTATCGTGCCTCCAACACACTCAGCCATCCTTCTAAAACCGCGGGGAGAAACTAGAGGAAGAGGCGGCCTAGCGGTGTTCAGTCTAGATGAGATCTAGACCGAGATAGAAGGGGCGCAATTGGTACGGAGAGTGCTTGACCAGGTGGGGGTGGTATGTGTATCCTTCTGGTTTGCCCCCCATCTATATTTATATAGGTGGAGGGGGGTCGACCCTGCTAGGGTTGCCTTGCCCCCCAAGCAGGGGGTGTGTGCCCCTAGGGTTGTCTTTGCGCCCAAGCATGGGGTGCGTGACCCCCACCCACCTGGGTCGTCTTGCCCCCAAGCAAGGTTGGGTGCATCCCTGCAGGGGTCTTCCGAAATATTCTCAACCCTTACAAAAACTTTTGTCTCCTTTCGGTATAAACCGAAACACTCGATGGTGACACTAGGCCCCCCAAAATACTATCGAGACCATCTGAAACACATTCGGAACCCTCTCTCTCATTCCCCGTTATCTCATGTTTCAAGTTCGGTAATATGCAGACATGTACGGAACACCTTCTGGTCAATAACTAGTAACGGAGTCTAGACACCAATAATTGTTCCAACATGAGCGAACCACCGCGTCAAGGAAGAGCCGCCCTCAACGTCGCGTAAAGGAGGAGGTCAAGGAGGAGGAGTCCGCGTAGCTCCATGTTCGACATGGCAAGGAGGCAGAGCAGTAATCGCCGTCCCGTCGGCACACCGGGAGCCAGTGGCGCCCGATAAACATGGAGGAGGGGGCGTCCGTCCCAACCATCGCCAACACGCGTGAATGAGTCCTCTACAACCTTGGACGTGGTGACGATGCCTCGTCCTCGCTAATCGTGAAGGCGACAACGCCAACGGAGGGGTTGAGCGTCCGCCACCACGTTCGGATGCCAGACGGACCATACTGCCTCCTGTGAGGCAGCGACGACACACCTAGCGCCGGATCCATGCGTCATTTGGGCAGATGCAATGGATTCCCAATGGAAGGAGTTCGAGCACTTTCGTGCACGGGGAAGCGCAAGCCGGTCGACCATCTCCTTCGGGCTGCGTGGGATGAGCTCAGGGTTGACATGTCTGGAGATGAAGGACTCGGATCCACTGCCCGTCCCTGCCAGAGACGGTCGAAGATCGCCGAACGGGAGCTTGAGTGACAGAGGGGAGTGGAGTGAAGTGGATAGGGTTTGATCCGGCGAACAGATGGGAAGTAATATATGTGGGATTGGGTGTGCCATCGTGAGCAGATGGGAAGTAATATATGTGGGATTGGGTGGGCCATCGTGAGCCGAAACGACGTGGCGAACACGCCCTGACGCCCCGTATCCACCTTATATTTGAGCTGGATACGAGAGTTGCGGGTGAGTCCGGACATTTGAGACTAGTTCGAGCTCCCGTCTCGATCTTATATTTTTTTTTTGACCGGCCAGTGACGAGGCTGTCTGACCGGGCGTCAGACTCTGTAGATACTTTAACCGAATGGGAACAAAGAGAAAAGTGAAAGGTACGGTTGTCCCTGGAATAAAATAAACTATCGGGAGATGGGTGGCCGATGGGTTCTACTTCACGCAACGGTCACACGTTCTGGTTCTGTGCACTGACACTTTTTCCTGCATAATCTTTGGTTGATTGATTTCAGCAACCACAAGTTTGACATAAAAACCAACGCAAATTATATCTTCCAAAGAGGTGAAGTGATTAGCAAAACCAGAAACCAGAGACACGAAACATCACTCAAATCCGTAAATGTCCATCATCCATCACGATAACATACGCAACAAATCTGCAAAAGTCCATTTATTCCAAGCAAAATTACAATATTTTCCGTCGGGCAGCCGCCGCTACGCCGCAGCAGCCATGACGTGGATAGTGTACTCGACGACGGTCTCGCCGGACTTGGCGCCGGAGTCCACGGTGCTCGCCTCGACGTAGCCGCGAGCCATGCGGAACTTGCCCGTGCCCCCGATGATGCTCATCTCCCTCACCGTCGACAGCACCTCGTTGCGGCCGTAGATGGTCAGGCTGCTGCCCTTGTAGTCCCCAGCAGTGAACACGAAGTTCATGTTCATGAGGAGGCCGAAGGTGGCCTGGTCGGCGAACGTGTAGCTCCCCTGCGCGCGGCCCACCTCGTCCTTGGATTTGGCGGAGCCCGTGACGGCGGGGCTGGTGGTGAGCGGGTCGTCGATGGCCACCACCGCGCCGAAGAAGGTGGAGGAGCTGTTGGTGGATGCCGCCTGCGCAATCCGGATCGCCGTCGGGCTCTTCCCCGCTAGCACGTCGTGGAAGTACACCTTGAACTTGGTCAGGTTGTCCGCCGCGGAAGCCGGACTCAGCATCGCAGCAGCAGCCGCTGCCGCGAACAGGAGGAGGAGCAATACCTTGCTGCCGGCCATAGTGGATGGATCTAGCTAGCTGCGAGCTGGTAATGGCCAACGAGGGGAGCGGGCTAGTGTGCTGCATTTGAGGAGAAAACAGGCGAGGAGGGGTGGCCGACAGTGGGAGTGGGTTGGCGCACTGCTCGATCTCTCTTTTTCGGTGTCCACTCGATTCGGCGCTGATACAGGGCACATACCTGTGGTCGGACCGCTAGGCATGATAACTTTTTCTTTACGCACACTAGACCGCTCTTTCTCTCTGGGGAAGTTTTAGTTGAGGAATGGTGATTTCTTGAGTGTGATGCGAACAAAATGATGTCAGGAAGCATGAACTCCTTGTCTCGTTAGCTGAGGCAATGCATGCTTGGAACTCTCTGGTTTCTAGATTGGGATCCTAAGAGCAACTTCAACGCGTCGACCCATTTCGTCCTCACGCGATCGTTTGGGTTGACACAGACTGAAAAGTCGGTTAAACGCGTCGATCCAAACGGACGCGCGTCCGCTTTTCACATGCATGTCGATTCATTCCCGATCCATTTTTTAGCCTCATTTGCGTTGGCACATACGTACGCTTTGCCCGCCTACTCCTTCCTCGGGTCGGCCAGTAGGTGGCACACTGGCCAACCTCTCCCACAACAAACCCTCGCCCGCTTCCTTCATCGCAGACGCCGCCGCCCATTTTTTTCGGTGCCTCTGCCAGCTGCCGGTACCGTTTGCATAGTGTTGCTTGGTTCCCCTACTAGTTCGATAACCTTAGTTTCATAACCGAGGGAAATGCTTACCTCATCGGCACTCTCGTCGGACGCTGGCAGGACAACTAGCTAGTCCGTGCACGCCGCGACTCCCTTCGCCGGCCGTCTTCTTCGTCGACGGCTGCAAGTTGTTCGACAGTTTTCCAAGGTACAAAATGGACTCCGCCGGCAAGTTCCTTTTTCACAATTTTCTTTGCGACTCCGACGATTCGTGGTCCGATGACGAGGAGGAGATATTGGTTGCCATGTTGGTCCATCACTACCTCAATAGCCAGCGACCGTTGTTCTGTGGCTCCATTCTGGGTCACCTTCCGGCGTTGAATCGCGACCGAGTGAGCGGGCATCTCCTTCTTTGGAAGGACTACTTTGATACAACAAATCCGTTGTTCAAACATCAGAAATTCCGCCGTTGTTTTCGTATGAGTAGGCATCTTTTCAACCGTATTAGAGAGGGGGTGATCGGCTACGATGTCTATTTCGAGTGCAAAGAGGACGACGTTGGAAAGATTGGTTTCTCCTCTTGTAAAAAATGCACTGCCGCCATCCAAATGCTTGCATACGGTGTGCCCGGCGATCTCATTGACGAGTACGTCCGTATGAGCGAGTCCACATGCCTAGATTCCATGTATAAGTTCTGCAAGGCTGTTATTGCTGTGTTTGGTCCTGAGTACTTGAGAGAGCCGACTCCTGAAGATACAGCCAGTTTGTTGGCGATGAATGCCAGCAGGGGCTTCCCAGGGATGCTTGGCATTATAGATTGCATGCACTGGGAGTGGAAGAATTGCCCTTCTGCTTGGCAAAGGCAGTATAAGGGGCTTGTCACGGCTTGCGCTATCATACTAGAGACCGTGGTGTCGCAAGATCTCTGGATCTGTCACTCTTTCTTTGGCATGGCCGGATCACGCAATGATATCAACGTGCTTCAGCGCTCGCTGGTGTTTGCTAGGCTTGCCGAAGGCAACAACCCACAGGTGAACTTTACTATCAACGACCACAACTACGACAAAGGATACTACCTAGGTGACGGTATCTATCCTCAGTAGACCACTATTGTGAAGACAATCCCCAACCCTGTCAGAGAGAAGAGAAAAAGATTTGCCCAAGAGCAAGAGAGTGTTAGGAAGGACGTCGAGCGTGCCTTTGGTGTTTTGCAATCTCGATGGGGCATCGTTTGGTATCCTGCTAATACCTGGAGCATACATAAACTGTGGGAGGTGATGACTGCTTGTGTGATCATGTATAATATGATCGTAGAAGATGAGCGACCGGAGCGTCTGTACGACCAAGAATGTTGTGCGTGAGCATGGAGAAGCGGCAACGTTTGAATAGTTCACCTAATTTCATCATGACATGCGTGATTGGAAAAACTCAAGTGCAACTGCAAAATGATTTGGTTTAGTATATTGAGGCTCATGTTAGCAACCAATAGATGCATCTTTTTTATTCGGCTTGTAAAACTATACTATTTTATTCTATTAAAACTAAATGAGCTATTTGTTAAAATAAGGCGGCCAGTTGGCACATATTAATCAACGCGACGCGTCGCGTTGGGCACACTGGCTATCCAAATGTGAAACAGGGCAGACGCTTCGATCCGAACAGATAAAAAACGAATAAAAACACCGTGCGTTTGGGTCGGACCGTTGGAGTTGATCTTATCCTCCCAAAAGTTGACACATCAGTTAGCAAAGCCTAGTTAGCAAAACCACTAATCACACACAGCCAGCACTCAGATCTGTAAACACCCATCATCCATGACGATAACAAATGCAGCAAATCTGCAAAATCCATTTATTACAAGCAAAACCATCTTCTCCGTTAGCCATGGACTGGACATCACTAACTACATTAAGCTCTGGCAGCTGCCGCTGTGCCGCTACGCCGCCGCCGCCTTGACGTAGACGGTGTACTCGACGACGGTCTCGCCGGACTTGGCGCCGGAGTCCATGGTGCGCGCCTCGACGTAGCCGCGCGCCATGCGGAACTTGCCCGTGCCCCCGACGATGCTCATCTCCCTCACCGCCGACAGCACCTCGTTGCGGCCGTAGATGGTGAGGCCGCTGCCCTTGTAGTCCCCGGCGGTGAACACGAAGTTCATGTTCATGAGGAGCCCGAAGGTGGCCTGGTCCGCGAACGTGTAGGTCCCCTGCGCGCGGCCGATCTCGTCCTTGGATTTGGCGGAGCCCGTGACGGCGGGCCCGGTGGTGAGCGGGTCGTCGATGGCCACCACCGCGCCGAAGAAGGTCGAGGAGCTGTTGGTGGACGCCGCCTGCGCAATCCGGATCGCGGTCGGGCTCGTCCCCGCCAGCACGTCGTGCCAGTACAGCTTGAACTTGGTCAGGCCGTCGTCCGCCGCGGAGGCCGGGGCCAGCAGCACCGCCGCCGCCGCGGCGCACAGGAGGAGGAGGAGCACTGCCTTGCTGCCGGCCATGGCTGGTGGATCTGGCTAGCTTTGAGCCCTGGGTAATGGCGAAAAGGGGGAGCGGGCTAGTGTGGCGTATTTGAGGAGGGGAGAGGTGAGGCGGAGTGGCCGGACATGGGAGTGGGTGGCTCACTGTCCACTCTATCTCTCTCGGTGGCCACTCGATTCGGTGCGCATGTGGGGCAGGTACCTCCAGTGGTCGGTCGGGCTGGTAGGTATGGTAACTTTTTCTTTGCGTTGCACGCGCTCTCTCTTTGGGTTTAGTTAAATAATGGCTATTCTTGAGTGCGGTGCGAGCAAAATGATGACGGAAAGCCTGGACTCGTTATAGGTGAGGTGAGGCCACGCATACTCCTTATAAGTAATGACGAACACAAGCCAGGAATTCTCTGGTTTCTATACTGGGATCGCAAGATTTACATGAAAAAAAACGAAAAAAGGGACTGGTGAAAGAGATGGTATAATAACTGATAAACTGAACGAGACCGACTTGGGTTGAATGTGACAGGACAGGCAACAAGCGAAAATGATGAAATGTAATCATGTTGGACTGTTGGTAGTAGGTAAGCTGCTGTCTCGTGAGGTTTTGGGTTGGGGCTGGTAAGCTGCTGTCTCGTGAGGTTTTGGGTTGGGGCTGGGAGGCGGAGACCAGATGATTCAGCTACACGATTGCAAGGCATTTGGAAGGGTCGGTAACCTGCTGTCTATGCAAGTAACCAACCACACCTGCTGCTGCAGTACCGCTCCTTGCCTTTGTTCTAGAGCAACCCCAACGGCCCCACCTAATCCAGCCCAGCTCATAACGCATGATGGTAGTACCGAGTTAATGGTTCGTCCGTGTGCTATCATGAGGCAAATTCATATTTGTAGATGAATTTGTGAACGCAAAAACTAATCTCGGCACATTTCTAGATTATTATGGCTTCTATGCAGGGAAAATACACTTTCGTTCCTGATTGTATCTACACCTTGTACGGAAAAATAATCAATAATTACAAACGAAATCAAAATAGTTCAGAAGTTTTTTTAGAATGAATTTGACTTTTTTGGCACTCGTATATGAAATTTCATGAATAAAAAATAGCATTGACTTTAGAGCAAAAAGAAAAGCTATTTGCAATTATAGGTCACTATTCACGCTATTTTGGTCGGATTTTTTTAAGAGAAGCCAAAGGTTTTTTTTTCTTTTCGTGGATTTTTTTCACAAGCACTGCAATGGAAGGTCAAGTTTATTTTAAGAATAGTTTCAGATTTTTGACTTTTTATTAATTACTATTTTTTCCACATAGGTGTAGATACACTCAGAAGCCAAACATCCACACCCTTTTATGCGGTGTCTTTAATAGGATTGGTCTCTACCAGGGACACAGGGTATGCAAGCATGGAGTGAATATGCCCCTCGTACTGACAATACCAAAATTAGTTTGTCAGTTCAAAATAATTTATCTTCCAAATTATCTATGTTGTCAGCCATTTGTTCTTTTTGACACCTCCAACTATGAGGTTGTGACACGGGGGCTGCCAAGTTAATAGTGAACTGTTAATCCACATCACGGCTAGAGTCGAGGCGATCTAGGCGAGCGGCCACCGCCGTCCATATGACCGAGCGTGGCTACCATTGTTTTCATCCTACTCCTATCCTGGGTGTCGTCTCCAAGCTACCCTCTCGTAGGGTTCTCTCCTCCCGCCGTCCAGCCGGCGTGGAGTTTGTTTGTCCGATCCCTTGCAGCGAGTTGCTGTAGGGTTTCGTCTAAAGTTTTGTTTTGTTCCTACTTCCCTGATCAAGGGTCAGGAAAACAAGTGCGTTGGGAGTAATGAAGATTCTCGGGTGGAACTGTCGTGACATGAACTCACCGACGGCAACTCGTGCGCTCTTGGATGTTCAGAG
>LR738712.1:103422078-103437464 GCA_902687465.1 Secale cereale
ATCTTTCCGTCAGAGACGCATCGGAACAAAACCAAGGCAGAAAAATTATGAAGGAAGTTGAAGATGGATAGGGTTGAGGTATATGAAAGTGATGGAGCGAATGGTGGCTCGTTGCTGACTTGGCGCAGTACGGTGGTGATTCAAAACTCGAGTATTCAGAAAAACTATGTTGATGGGGTTGTCTCCGTTGCTAACGAGGAAGTGTGGAGGCTGCTACTTATCATCCGCGTTGGTAAATGCCCCGAAGAGGAGGGGATGATGCATCACATCGGCGGTAAGTATTTCCCTTAGTTATGAAATCAAGGTTATCAAATCAGTAGAAGAACCAAGCAACAATATATAAACAATACCTACACACAAACAACAAAACCTCGCAACCTAACGCGTAGATGGGTTGTCAATCCCTCCAAGGTATTAAGATATGATAAATAGATAGATTGATACGGGCAAATAAAATAAAAGCAAATAAAACGCAACAAAGTATTTTTGGATTTTTGGCAAAACATATCTAAAAATATATGATAGGAAATAGAGCCGAGGGGCGTAGATTTCACTAGTGGCCTCTCTCAAGAAATTAGCATACGGTGGGTAAACAAAATACCGTTCGGCAATTGATAAAAAAGCAAATAATTATGACGATATCCAAGACAGTGATCATGTATATAGGCATCACGTCCAAGATTAGTAGACCGACCCTAGCGTGCATCTACTACTATTACTCCACACATTGATAGTTGTGGACCGCGTCAGTAATTCCCCGAAGAGGAGAGGATGATGCAACATAGCGAAGGTAAGTATTTCCCTTAGTTATAAAACCATGGTTATCAATCCAGTAGGAGTACCAAGCAAATTATGTAAGCGGCACCTACACACAAACAACAAAATCTCGCAACCCGACGCGTAGAGGGGTTGTCAATCCCTCTTTAGGTAAGGTAGTATGATAAAAGATAATTTGATAGATGCAAATAAGATGAAAACAAATAAAATGCAACAAGGTATTTTTGGTTTTTTGTAATATAGATCTGAATATAAAATAGTGAAATAGTGGAAAAAACGAATGGCAATATAGATCTGCAAGTATATGATGAGAAATAGACCCGAGGGGCATAGGCTTCACTAGTGGCTTCTCTCGAGAAAATAGCATACGATGGATAAACAAATAATTATTGGGCAATTGATAGAAAAACGAATAGTTATGACGATATCTAAGACAAATGATCATGTATATAGGCATCACATCCAAGATTAGTAGACCAACTCCTGCCTGCATCTACTACTATTACTCTGCACATCGACCGCTATCCAGCATGCATCTAATGTATTAAGTTCCAAAAAGAAACTGAGTAATGCCTTAAGAACTTGACATGATGTAGACAAGATATATTCATGTAGGAATAGACCCCATCGTTTTATCCTTAATGGCAACGATACATGTGTGCCATGTCTCCTTCTGTCACTAAGATTGAGCTCCACAAGATCGAACCCATCACAAAGCACCTCTTCCCATTGTAAGATAAATCAGTCAAGTTTGCCAAAAAAACCGAAATATCAAAGAAGAAATACGAGGCTATAATAATCATGTATGGATATAAGTGCAAATAGATCTGATCATAAACTCACAATTCATCCGATCCAAACAAACACACCGCAAAAGAGTTACATCAAATAGATTTCTAAAGTGAACATTGTATTGAAGATCAAAAAGAGAGAAGAAGTCATCTAGCTATTGCCTACGGACCTGTAGGTCTGTGGTAAACTACTCACGCATCATTGGATAGTCACCAATGGAAATGATGAACCCCTCTGTGATCGTGTTCCTCTCCGGCGGAGCGCCGGAAAGGGCTCTGGATTGGATCTCGTGGTTCTGGAACTTGCAGCGGCTGAAACAATTTTTCTCCGACTCCTCTAGTGTTTCTGGAATATCTAGGAATTTATAGAGCTGAGAGGTAGTGGAAAGGAGTCCCGTGGGCCCCACGGTCCATCAGGGCGCGCCTGGGCCTCCTAGCACGCCCTGGTGGACCGTGGGCCCCACAAGCCTCCCCTCGTGCACTTCTTTGGCCCTCCAGATGTCTTCTGGTCCAAAAAATCTCCAAAAAGTTTCATTGCATTTTGACTCTGTTTGATATTGATATTCTGCAAAGTGAAAACAGGCAAAAAACAACAACTGGCACCGGGCACTATGTCAATAGGTTAGTCCCAAAAAATGATATAAAAGTGCTAGAAATGATTGTAAAACATCCAAGAATGCTAATATAACAGCATGGAACAATAAAAAATTATAGATACATTGGAGACGTATCAGCATCCCCAAGCTTAATTCCTGCTCGTCCTCGAGTAGGTAAATGATAAAAACGAAATTTTTGATGTGGAATGCTGATGTTCATCACATTCTTTTCTTTGTAGCATGAACATATGGACTTTTATACGATTCAAAAGCAATAGTCTATAATTTGACATGAAGACTTTAATACTCAAGCAATATCAACAAGCAACCATGTTTTTCAAAATATCAATGCTAAAGAAAGTTATCCCTTGCCCATTATGCCCAACCATTGATCCATTCGTGCAACACATCAAAATATTAGCTAGATACAATGATCAAGTGTGATAATAGTGTTCTGTGGTTGGTGCTTTGTAAGAGAAGATGGAGACTCAATAAAAAATAAAAATCCCATAAAAGTAAATAGGTAGGCTCTTCGTATAGGGAAGTAGGGATTTGTATGGGTTCTAGAGCTCAAAGCTTAAATTGGGAGATAAAATTATTTTGGGTAGCATGCTTTTCTCATCAACGAAATCGACTAAGAGTTCCCAATATCTTCCATGTTAAATAAATCATAGGCGGTTCCCAAACATAAAAATAAAGTTTATTTCCTGTCCACCATTCTTTCACAATCCATGGCTAGCCGAATTCACAGGTACCAACACATACCAAAGAATTTATTTGTAGTATTTTTGCATTTTGGGACTGGGCATCCCTATTACCGCCACACTCTCATGCAATGACAAGTGAATAAACACTTGATACGTCTCCGTCGTATCTACTTTTCCAAACTCTTTTCCCTTATTTTGGACTCTAATTTGCATGATTTGAATGGACTAACCCGGACTGACGCTGTTTTCAGCGGAATTGCCATGATGTTATTTTTGTGGAGAAATAAAAGTTCCCGGATTGACCTGAAAATTTACGGAGAATATTTTTGGAATATATATAAAAATACGGGCGAAAGAATCAACCAGAGGGGACCCACTTCTACCTCTTGAGCTTGCGTTGGTTTTTTCCTTGAAGAGGAAAGGGTGATTCAGCAAAGTAGAGTAAGTATTTCCCTCAGTTTGAGAACCAAGGTATCAAGCCAGTAGGAGACAATGCACAAATCGCCAAATACCTGCACAAACAATCAAACAACTTGCACCCAACGCAATAAAGGGGCTGTCAATCCCTTCACGGTTATTTGCAAAAGTGAGATCTGATAGTGATGGATAAACTGTAAAGTAAATATTTTTGGGTTTTTTGGTTTATAGATTGGAAAGTAAAAGATTGCGAAATAGTAGATCAAAAGCTTATAAGATGTATTCATATGGGGACCCCGACTTAGAAGTCGAGATCACCGAATGCACGTGTACAGTGATCCCAGAGATCAATGATCACTGAACACACAGAAGCTGAATAACAAGAGTCTTACATCCATACGTATCGTCTTACACAAATTAAGGCCATTATGGCCAAGTCTTACATAGATAAAGCCTCACGGGCTGAATAGCAAATAACTTAAGTAGCGGAAGTCTTTGATGATAGGTAGAACCCATGCCATCTGCCTTAACCCTACAGGCATTCTGACTGGGATATCGTCCTAGTTCGCATGTTCGTCTCCAAAGAACTCTTCCTCAAATTCCCGTTCCTCCATGCCTGGCCAATTAAATAACTAGTGGCAAGCCAATGAGTACTTTGAATGTACTCGCAAGCATGTGGTTCAAGGTAACAATGCAATTGAACAATAATGAGCAATCTAGCAATGGGCAAGAATAAATATTCTACCATCAAATTTATGCATCAATAAACTCGTGCAACCTCGAAGACAGGTTGCCGATATCAATATGAATATGATTCATCTCATCAAGTCAAGTCACCACCTTGACTCATCATACACTCACACAAGGTTTCGCAAACATTGGACGTAGCCCAAGAGCGGTTACCCAATTGTCCTTGACCGTGGACACGGCTATTCGAATAGTTTTACACTCTGCAGAGGTTGCGCACTTTACCCACAAGATCCGGGAAGCTTTCGTGTCACCCACGATCCCGCAGTACCTCAAGTACTCGGGGGAAGCACCCGGTCATTATCTTTCCTTAGACGACACTAACATAGAGTCCACTCGTTGGTACACGACCCTCGAGTACAAACAATAGATCACGGGACTTGCCCTAATTTCAATGTCACGCGTACCCGAAGGGACCAACGGTGTGTCCGGTGCCCTGTGAAAACAGTCATGGTCGTCTATCCAAGCACGACCCCGTCCCGGGAAAGACCTCAAGTCTTCCCGTCACTAGTAATGCGGGCACCATGCTAGTATTGGCCTAAGTAATCAATAACGCCCCGTCCCATAAGGGGTAGAGTGGTTGCACATGTATGGTTGGGATAACGGTCGCAACTTAAACCAATCCGTTTGAAAAACAACACACACACTTGTCTCGGTACACCACTTCGTCATCAAGTGGTTACCCAACTCATCATCTCGCTCGAGCATGAATGGCACCCAACGGGGTTTTATGCAAAGATTTCAACCACGAAGGTTCATGTCACACATGCATCACTAAGCATCACTACTAACTATTTGCATGTCATCTAGCACATATCAAGATCAGGGCATGCATCATGTGGTGGTTCAACTAGGTCACCATCGTAACGCTATCATCATGCATCGGAAACAAACGGGTTCCGAAGAACAAGTGTATCATGGTCAAAGGGCTGCTTGCCTGGATTGGCTTGGTCTTCAAAGTCTTCAAATCCTTCTCCTTCTCCTTCTTCAGCAACTTCGTCAAATACGGTATCTATACGTCGCATCATAACAACGGAAAAATAAGACCACAAATAAAACAGAAAAATCAAAGTGCTCAGAAAAATGTCAACTTATTTTTGTTAAATACTAGAGGGAAAACTAAGATGGAGAAAATTCTTAGCTGGAGTTTTGGAGTGACAGAATGGAATCTAAGGATTTTTGAACAGGAGTTTTATTGCTCAAATTTGAATTTAAATTTGAACTGAACAGAAAAGTTTCATGGATATGAGTGAAAGTGACACCATTAAATAGGTTGGAATATTACAAGAATTTAGGAGTCAGAATTTTTTTATTTGGACTAATATTCATTTCTGTAAAATTAATTGAATTAATCACAGAAAGAATAAAAAGAAATGGCCCTGTGCCACTGGGCCAGAGCGGCCACAGTGCACGGCCCATGGCATCTAGCCCAGCCGCTCGGGCGCCAGCGCGCGCACGTCAGGCTTTTAAACCTGACGGGCGGGGCCCAGCGGTCAGCGGCAGCGAGGGGAGAGAGGGAGCGGTGAGGATGACAGGCGGGGCCCGCCTGTCATCTTCAACCTCTCGGCCACGGCGACGGCGAGCTCACCGGTGTCTGGGGGGTCCAGGGTGATGCAATCAACACGGAGGAGGCCTTGGATGATCTGGAGATGCTGTGAGAGAGAAGAGAAGCTGGTAACTTGGTGATTCTAGGCTGTCCAGCAAGGTGAACCAGGGTTTTTACCCCTCAATCATGGAGCTGGAGACATGGGAGAGTTACTGGAGGTAGATAGTAACTTGATGATCCTGTGGTAGAAAGTTGAGGCCAAGGTAAATAGTAAAAGTGATCAAGAAGAGGGTTTTAGTAAAAAGCCAGAAGGTGTTTGATCATGTTTTGGTCAAGCAAATGATCTCCACCTGCCATGACACTTAACAGGATTGAATGACATGTGAAAATAGGGTGTTTCACCAATTTTGGGCTCATTTGAAGAAACTAGCCAATGTAACTTTGGTGAACCCTAGAAATCAACAAAAATGGCTTCATCTTGTTTAAGTCAAGCTAATCATCTCCCCTTGATGCACCACTTGGTGTAGTTTCATCATTTGGGGTGTTGATCATGCCCACAAAGTTTGAAGCTCTAGCTAAAAAGTTGGTAATGTAAAGTTGTTCAAATTTGCATTTGAACAGAAAGGGTTTTGGGGTATTCTGATCAAGTTGCTCTACTCCAAATCTTGTGCCATTTTGTCTAGATGCCTTATTAGGCATTTCTAGCATGTGCACCAAGTTTGAGAGCATTTGGACAAGTTTGGCAATGTAAAGTTGCTCAAACTTCAAATATGGACATAATGGTTATGAAGGGTTTTGAGGATGTTTTCTTGCTTCCCAAGGCATGGGACTTGGCAAGATCATCATATATGTCATAAGTGACATAATAGAATTTCCCTGGAATTTTTGGAGAATATTTCCTTTGTAAATATTTCAAAAGCTTGAAATATCCAGAAAGGGTTTTAGAGGGATTAGCCCATTATTTTGAACATGACCAAGTGTTGAAACTCTTATATATGGACAATATATGTCCTATGAGTCTCCCTGAATTTTGGCAAATATTTTTGAAATACTTAAATAATTTTCCCCTATTAAAGACCATTTCTGGCCTTAAGAAAAAGCTTTTAAATAAAATAGGAAAATAACTTTTAAAATTATACTTTTGTGGTTTCTGGGAGTCCTATGACTACTAGGTCTCAAATGTACCTTTTGAAATAATTTTCTCTCCCTAAATCAAGAACTTGCAGTGCAAATCTCAATTCAGGGGTTTTTGGAAAACTAAATTTATAAAATACATTTTGGCCAAATTAATTTTGTAAGAAAATACTACTACCTCCGTCTAGGTGAATAAGTCATTCGCGTAGTTCTAGGTCGACGATTTAACTATTTAAATATGTATTATACGGGACAAAAAATATATATTTAGAAACTACATCCGTGTAGAAATCCGGTGATATACTTTTCATGACATATAACACATATTTAATTTCTCAAATCGATGGCCTAGAACTACGCGAATGACTTATTCACCTAGACGGAGGTAGTATACTGTTATATAACACTTGGCATGATCATTGGGCAGAAGGTTTGGGTATGGAGATGAATTCTACAAGAGGTAATAGTTGACTTTAATGAGCACATGAAAAGCATATGAAGAAAGACTCAATTCCAAATAAAAGCCAAATGATGCCAAAAAAAATTGTTGGTCCAAATTTTCATGCTTCATTGATGCAAATAACATGTTACAAAATGCAGGGTGTGACAGACCTACCCCCCTTACAAGAATCTCGTCCCCGAGATTCCTAAACTAGGTCTTAAAAGAGATGGGGAAACTCGGATCTAAGATAGTCTTCACGTTTCCAGGTTGCTTCTGCTTCGGTGTGGTTGCTCCACTGGACCTTGAAGTACTTGATGGTGCGGCTTCGCGTCCGCCGTTCTGCTTCATCCAGAATGCGAATAAGCTTCTCGCGGTAAGTCAAATCAGGCTGCAGATCAATGGCTTGGTGATCAACATCCTTGTAGAGATTAGGCTTGTCCGGAACTTGGAGGCATTTCCGAAGTTGTGACACGTGGAATACGTTGTGCACATCGGAGAGCTCAGATGGTAGTTCCAACTGGTAAGCCACTTCTCCTCGTCGGTCGGTGATCTTGAAAGAGCCAATGAATCTTGGCGCAAGTTTCCCTTTAACGTGGAAACGCTTGGTTCCCTTTAGAGGGGTTACTCGCAGGTACACATGATCTCCGACACGAAAACTCATGTCTCGGCGTCGAGTGTCAGCATAACTCTTCTGCCTTGACTTGGCTGCCTTCAAACGTTCTCTGACTAGTTGGACTTGCTCTTCAGCTTCGCGGAGAATATCCGGTCCAAAAACTAGCCCTTCTCCAGTCTCTGACCAGTTGAGGGGTGTGCGACATCTGCGTCCATACAACACCTCGAATGGTGCCATCTGAAGGCTTGACTGATAACTGTTGTTATAGGAGAACTCGGCAAAAGGGAGACAATCTTCCCACTTGGCTCCATATGCCAAGACACAGGCTCGGAGCATGTCTTCGAGAATTTGATTGACTCGTTCTGTCTGACCTCCGGTCTGTGGGTGGAAAGCTGTGCTGAAGGATAACTTGGTTCCCAAGGCTTCTTGGAATCTTCTCCAGAACCTTGAAGTAAACTGGGTGCCTCGATCTGACACAATCTCCTTGGGGACGCCGTGGAGGCTCACGATTCGGTTGATATAGAGAGTTGCCAGCTGGTTACCTGAATAGGTAGTCTTGACAGGAATGAAATGGCCACCTTGGTCAAATGGTCGACTATGACCCAGATGGATTCATGTCCCCTATTCGACCTTGGTAATCCAGTGATGAAGTCCATTCCGACTTTATCCCACTTCCACTCGGGAACCTTGAGTGGTTGGAGCAATCCAGCGGGTCGCTGATATTCAGCCTTGACCCTTTGGCACACATCACATTTTGCAATATGAGTTGCAATCTCTCTTTTCATCCCGCGCCACCACAATCGTGCCTTCAAGTCTTGATACATCTTGGTTCCTCCAGGGTGGATGGAATACGGAGTGTCGTGGGCTTCTTGCAGGATCAGGTTCTTCAGCTCCGTCTCGTTTGGTACGCAGATGCGGCCTTTGTACCAAACAATCCCGTGCTCGTCTTCAGAGAATCCTGGGGCCTTGCCTAGCTTCATCTTCTTCTTGATGCCTTCAATGCTTGCGTGTCCATCTTGTGCCTTCTTGACTTCGTCCATCAGGGTCGGTCTGACTTCCAAATGATCCAGAAATCCAGGGGTGACCAACTCCAAACTGAATTGTTCGAGCTCCTTAAACAAGGCTGGCTGCCTTTCTTGAATAATGGCATTCAAAGAGCAAGCCTTCATGCTTAAGGCATCGGCCACCACGTTAGCCTTCCCGGAGTGATATTGAACACTGAGGTCATAGTCTTTGATGAGTTCCAACCATCTTCACTGCCTCATGTTCAATTCCTTTTGGGTGAAAATGTACTTCAGACTTTTGTGGTCTGTGTATATCTCACACTGTTTCCCTAGGAGGTAATGCCGCCATGTCTTCAAGGCATGAACTACTGCCGCTAGCTCAAGATCGTGAGTAGCGTAGTTCTCCTCATGAGGTCGTAGCTGCCTGGAGAGGTATGCTATGATTCGGCCTTCTTGCATCAGAACGCTTCCCAATCCGGTTCGAGAGGCATCACAATATATCACGATCTCCTTGTGAATATCAGGTGTTGCCAGAACTGGGGCAGTGGTCAATCTCTTCTTGAGCTCTTGGAAGCTCTCTTCGCATTTTGGCGTACACTCGAACTTCTTGTCCTTCTTGAGGAGCTGAGTCATTGGCCGTGCAATGCTAGAGAATCCTTCCACGAATTTGCGGTAATAGCCCGCAAGTCCGAGGAAGCTTCTGACTTCCTTGACGGCCGTTGGAGATTGCCATTGGGTCACAGCTTCGATCTTTGCGGGATCAACTGATAATCCTTCTTCGGTCAAGACATGACCTAAGAATCCAACTTTATGCAGCCATAACTCACACTTGCTGAATTTGGCATATAGTTGGTGCTCCCGAAGCTTGTCTAGGACCATCCTCAGATGTTGCTCGTGTTCTTCCTCCGTCTTCGAGAAGACAAGAATGTCATCGATGAAGACAACAACGAACTTGTCCAAATATTCCATGAAGACTTTATTCATGAGATACATGAAGTAAGCTGGGGCCTTGGTTAACCCAAAGGACATGACCGTGCACTCTTACAGGCCATATCTGGTTACGAATGCCGTCTTCGGAATATCTTGGGGTCTGATCTTCAGTTGGTAGTACCCAGATCTGAGGTCGATCTTGGAGAACACCTTGTCTCCGCTGAGTTGATCAAACAGATCTTCAATCTTGGGAAGTGGATATTTGTTCTTGATTGTAACTTCATTGAGGGAACGATAGTCAATGCATAAGCGGATGGTACCGTCCCTCTTTGCCACAAACAGAACAGGAGATCCCCAAGGGGAGGCACTCGGGCGGATAAATCCCTTCCTCAGCTGCTCTTCCAGCTGCTTCTTCAACTCGGCCAATTCTTCCGTCCCCATTCTATAAGGCTTCTTATAGATGGGTCCTGCTCCGGGCACGAGCTCGATGATGAACTCAATGTCACGGTCAGGGGGCATTCCCGGTAGTTCATCCGGAAAGACATCAGGATACTCACATACCACCGGTACTTGCTCTAGCCCAACTTCAGACAGACAGTTGACTTGAGCGGCCTGAGCGGAAGAGGAGTTGGAAGCAAACTTGACTTCGACTCCTTGGTCATTGGTCACAGTGACTGTCCGATTGGCACAGTCTAACAAGCCTTGGTGCTTGCTGAGCCAATCTATCCCTAGGATCACATCCAAGCCTTGCGATCTTAGGATGATAAGGTCTGCTAGGAAGTCTACACCGTTAATGGTAATACTGACTCCTTTACAGCCTATCTTGGCTCTCATCTCTGCTCCGGGGGTTTGTACCACCATAGGGTTATTCAGGGGGTGTAGGGGTCATGCCACTTTTTAATGCAAATCTTTGAGTGACAAATGAATGCGTTGCTCCAGCATCAAACAAAACAGTTGCAGGTGCTGAGTTGACAAGGAACGTACCCAGCACGACGTCCGGGTCTTCCTGGGCTTCTTCAGCAGTGACGTGATTCACACACCCCTTCCCATGGTTAGGCGGGTTGCGAGGAGCTGGGTTCCTTGGTGGCATCCCGCGGCCTTGTCCTTGGTTCTGCGCATTGGGGCGCGGGGCATCTGGCTTCTTGTTGGGGCACACCCTTGAGATATGTCCGGACTGACCACATCCAAAGCAAGTGACTTGGTTTGGATTATTGATCTTGTTGCCGCCACTGGTATTGGGGTTGAAAGCTGGCCTTGGGTTGGCATATTGCTGAGGCTGAAAGTTGGTGCGAGGTGCAGGAGCTCTTGGTTGCTGATAGGTTGGCTTGGCCGGGGCTGACTGCCACGGACGAGGCTTCTGGTTGCTGGAACTTCCCTTGCTGACCATCTTGCGCTTGCGAGTGTCTTCCAAAGCACGCCGCTTGTCCTCAAGCATAAGTGCTTTGTTCACCAGGTCAGGGAAGGTTGGGCAGTCACACACGACAAGCGAATACTGCAGAGTCTGATTGAGGCCTTCCATGAAGCGCTCCCTTTTTGCAGCATCAGTGCTGACATCTTCAGGGGCATACCTTGACAGAACACTGAACTTCTGCATGTACTCCTTGACAGTGCCACTTCCTTGCTTCAGGGCTCGGAACTCACGCTTTTTGATAGCCATGATTCCGGAAGGAATGTGGGCCTTGCGGAATTCTTCCTTGAAGTTGACCCAAGTGATGTCTTGTTCAGCGTGCATGACCTTGAATCCATCCCACCAAGCTCTAGCAGTCCCCCCCCCCGAGGCAGTGGGCTGCATATGCCACCTTCTCGCGGTCTTCGGTGCATCCGACTAGTTCCAGCAAGTCCTCAATGGTGCGGACCCAGTCGTCTGCATCCAGGGGTTCAGCAGTCTCGATGAAAGTTGGCGGTGCATGCTTCTTGACTCTGCCAACGTGGAACATCCATTGCCATTGCCCGCCGGCTGGCGGTTGTTGGTGACAGCTTGAGCAATCAACTGAAGGGCTGCGGTGTTGGCTTGGCGTTCCTCTCGGAAAGCTTGGAGAAGCTGAGCCATGTCCATGTTTGGAGGAGGTGGTGGTGGTGGAGCTTGGTCGTTGGTTTGGTCGTGGCCTGCCTCTGACTGAGCGGATGCTCCGGCTTCAGGTTGCTGGGTAGAGGTACCAGTAAGAGTTACAAGAGGCATCCTGTTGGAGCGGTAAAAGGTCTCATGACTTGGAAGAGGGAAAGCGAGATAGATGGGTGCCTAGTAAGGGGGTGGGTGTGACACTAATCAAATCATACAAGGGCCAAAAG
This sequence comes from Secale cereale, assembly GCA_902687465.1. Taxonomy (NCBI): domain Eukaryota; kingdom Viridiplantae; phylum Streptophyta; class Magnoliopsida; order Poales; family Poaceae; genus Secale; species Secale cereale. The sequence continues at coordinate 103,434,072 of LR738712.1, forward strand.
GCCAAACACATTCATTAAAATCCAAACGGGTGATGCAGTTGTTTACATGTTCCCGAAGGAAGAATACGACATACATCCAAACACCACAAAAGCAAACACTAGATGGTTTCATATGAACCATACAAGGACTCGACTGCGCATAGGGGTTACACGACCTATCCTACCGTAGAGGTCACAACTGGCATATCCGAGTAGCGAATAATGCCTAAGCGGCGGAATGCTCGGTCGTGTATTCCGGCTCTTCTGGGTCTTCCTCCTTGTCTTCATCTGTTTGGGCCCCCTTGTCACTTGAGGGTGTGGGGGAGTGGAGGAGTTGGATACGACGGTGCTTCGTCGGTGGTGCAGGGAAAAGCTTGCGATATTCCCTTGCCGTCATCCGGCGTCGCCGAGGTGGTTCTTCATTCTTGGAAGATACATCCTCGGAGGGCCTTCCGCCTCGGTATGCGATAGCGGACTGTCCGGAAGGTGCTCCTTCCTTCTTGATCCTATTTGTCTTCTCTTGAGCTCGGCGAAGAAGTGCCTTGGTCTTGTGAAGTTCTTCTCGAAGCTTCATTGATTCCGAGGCCAAGTCTTGTGCCAAGCTATCGGCACATAGACTGAAGTAGGTCTGGAACCGGAGCGAGAGTCCTTCCTTCAGTGGAGGAGCTAGTGCGCTGCTTTCTTCTTCACCTTCCTTCCGGTAAGGCAAGAAGCGAGTTGTCATCTCGGCTGCCATCTCCGGAAGAAGCTCACGGAGACGGGTTAGTGCCTTGAGTGCAGCAGCCTCGACAGCAAGAGGTAGTGTTGCCATCTGGGGTCCCTCGAAGAACCAACTTGTGGGAGGATCGTTTGCCTTCACGATCACTTCCACATGGTATTCCACCTCAGTGTCGTTAACCCAATGCTCAAGGTAGGTGAGGATGGGCGCTCGGTGGAACTGACACTCCCGGAGGCTATCCTCGAGAAGCAAGGGAAACCCAGTGGTCAGGTGCTCTTCGGGTACAGCGGCCATCTACAAAGGTGGAATATGAGGGGTTAATAAGCTGATGAAATTTCAGGTTTAGAAAAGAAGAGAGGTTCAGAAGGTTTTTTTTTGAAAAAGGGTCTCATCTAACTAACGCCCATGCTAACTAAGGTTTCCTGCAGTCAGGATGGCTCTGATACCAGCTCTGTGGGGACCCCGACTTAGAAGTCGAGATCACCGAATGCACGTGTACAGTGATCCCAGAGATCAATGCTCACTGAACACACAGAAGCTGAATAACAAGAGTCTTACATCCATACATACCGTCTTACACAAATTAAGGCCATTATGACCAAGTCTTACATAGATAAAGCCTCACGGGCTGAATAGCAAATAACTTAAGTAGCGGAAGTCTTCGATGATAGGTAGAACCCATGCCATCTGCCTTAACCCTACAAGCATTCTGACTGGGATAGCGTCCTAGTTCGCATGTTCGTCTCCAAAGAACTCTTCCTCAAATTCCTGTTCCTCCATGCCTGGCCAATTAAATAACCAGTGGCAAGCCAATGAGTACTTTGAATGTACTCGCAAGCAACCCATGATGTGGTTCAAGGTAACAATGCAATTGAACAATAATGAGCAATCTAGCAATGGGCTAGAATAAATATTCTACCATCAAATTTATGCATCAATAAACTCGTGCAACCTCGAAGACAGGTTGCCGATATCAATATGAATATGATTCATCTCATCAAGTCAAGTCACCACCTTGACTCATCATACACTCACACAAGGTTTCGCAAACATTGGACGTAGCCCACGAGCGGTTACCCAACTGTCCTTGACCGTGGACACGGCTATTCGAATAGTTTTACACTCTGCAGAGGTTGCGCACTTTATCTACAAGATCCGGGAAGCTTTCGTGTCACCCACGATCCCGCAGTACCTCAAGTACTCGGGGGAAGCACCCGGTCATTATCTTTCCTTAGACGACACTAACATAGAGTCCACTCGTTGGTACACGGCCCTCGAGTACAAACAATAGATCACAGGACTTGCCCTAATTTCAATGTCACTCGTACCCGAAGGGACCAACGGTGTGTCCGGTGCCCTGTGAAAACAGTCATGGTCGTCTATCCAAGCACGACCCCGTCCCGGGAAAGACCTCAAGTCTTCCCGTCACTAGTAATGCGGGCACCATGCTAGTATCGACCTAAGTAATCAATAACGCCCCGTCCCATAAGGGGTAGAGTGGTTGCACATGTATGGTTGGGATAATGGTCGCAACTTAAACCAATCTGTTTGAAAAACAACACACACAGTTGTCTCGGTACACCACTTCGTCATCAAGTGGTTACCCTACTCATCATCTCGCTCGGGCATGAATGGCACCCGACGGGGTTTTATGCAAAGATTTCAACCACGAAGGTTCATGTCACACATGCATCACTAAGCATCACTACTAACTATTTGCATGTCATCTAGCACATATCAAGATCAGGGCATGCATCATGTGGTGGTTCAACTAGGTCACCATCGTAACGCTATCATCATGCATCGGAAACAAACGGGTTCCGAAGAACAAGTGTATCATGGTCAAAGGGCTGCTTGCCTGGATTGGCTTGGTCTTCAAAGTCTTCAAATCCTTCTCCTTCTCCTTCTTCAGCAACTTCGTCAAATACGGTATCTATACGTCGCATCATAACAACGGAAAAATAAGACCACAAATAAAACAGAAAAATCAAAGTGCTCAAAAAAATGTCAACTTATTTTTGTTAAATACTAGAGGGAAAACTAAGATGGAAAAAATTCTTAGTTGGAGTTTTGGAGTGACAGAATGGAATCTAAGGAATTTTGAACAGGAGTTTTATTGCTCAAATTTTAATTTAAATTTGAACATAACAGAAAAGTTTCATGGATATGAGTGAAAGTGACACCATTAAATAGGTTGGAATATTACAAGAATTTAGGAGTTGGAATTTTTTTATTTGGACTAATATTCACTTCTGTAAAATTAATTGAATTAATCACAGAAAGAATAAAAAGAAATGGCCCTGTGCCACTGGGCCAGAGCGGCCACAATGCACGGCCCAGGGCATCTAGCCCAGCCGCTCGGGCGCCAGCGCGCGCACGTCAGGGTTTTAAACCTGACGGGCGGGCCCAGCGGTCAGCGGCAGCGAGGGGAGAGAGGGAGCGGTGAGGATGACAGGCGGGGCCCGCCTGTCATCTTCAACCTCTCGGCCACGGCGACGGCGAGCTCACCGGTGTCGTTTCCGACCACGGCGAAGCCAACGGAGGGCAGGGATGGATTCAGCGACGAGTCGCAGAGGTAGTGGTGGTGGTGCGGCTCGCCGGGGAGGTCGGGTTCGTCGGCGGCGAGGTGGGACGGTGGAGGGTCGTCGGGAAGCTGCTGGCTAGCTCGTTTCCGGCAGCCGCAGAAGGGGAAAAGG
>LR738712.1:103437676-103452274 GCA_902687465.1 Secale cereale
GCCGCGCCCATGGTCCACCGTGGACTCATGCGCCGGCGAGGTTGCAGGCGAGGCCAGAGGCTGTTCTGGTGCCTGTGATCGAGCCGTGAGGATCGTGGACGTGTTCCACGCCTAGTTGAGGGGAGAGGAGGAGCGGGGGAGCTTCCAGACAACGCGCGCGTCTGAAGCCAAGGAGTGGAGGCTGCGGGCGGCCAGTGCGCGTGTGGAGGCAGCCACTGGAGGGCGGAGGAGGAGGGGGACAGCACCGGTGGAGGTTGCGGACGTCGAGGGGCGTTGGGAGGCGCGAGGGGAGAGCTCGAGGCTGTCGGCTGCGCTGGATTGGGCGAAGCTACAGTGCGGTGGTGCACTGTAGCGCGCTCTGGAGCGCCCTTATCGCATGCCATGGCATGCCATTGGCCCTCTGGACGCGTCCACCGTGTGTGGGGGGTCCAGGGTGATGCAATCAACACGGAGGAGGCCTTAGATGCTTTGGAGATGCTGTGAGAGAGAAGAGAAGCTGGTAACTTGGTGATTCTAGGCTGTCTAGCAAGGTGAACCAGGGTTTTTACCCCTCAATCATGGAGCTGGAGGTAGATAGTTACTGGAGGTAGATAGTAACTTGATGATCCTGTGGTAGAAAGTTGAGGCCAAGGTAAATAGTAAAAGTGATCAAGAAGAGGGTTTTAGTAAAAAGCCAGAAGGTGTTTGATCGTGTTTTGGTCAAGCAAATGATCTCCACCTGCCATGACACTTAACAAGATTGAATGACATGTGAAAATAGGGTGTTTCACCAATTTTGGGCTCATTTGAAGAAACTAGCGAATGTAACTTTGGTGAACCCTAGAAATCAACAGAAATGGCTTCATCTTGTTTAAGTCAAGCTAATCATCTCCCCTTGATGCACCACTTGGTGTAGTTTCATCATTTGGGGTGTTGATCATGCCCACAAAGTTTGAAGCTCCAGGTAAAAAGTTGGTAATGTAAAGTTGTTCAAATTTGCATTTGAACAGAAAGGGTTTTGGGGTATTCTGATCAAGTTGCTCTACTCCAAATCTTGTGCCATTTGGTCTAGATGCCTTATTAGGCATTTCTAGCATGTGCACCAAGTTTGAGAGCATTTGGACAAGTTTGGCCATGTAAAGTTTCTCAAACTTCAAATATGGACAAAATGGTTATGAAGGGTTTTGAGGATGTTTTCTTGCTTCCCAAGGCATGGGACTTGGCAAGATCATCATATATGTCATAAGTGACATAATAGAATTTCCCTGGAATTTTTGGAGAATATTTCCTTTGTAAATATTTCAAAAGCTTGAAATATCCAGAAAGGGTTTTAGAGGGATTAGCCCATTATTTTGAACATGACCAAGTGTTGAAACTCTTATATATGGACAATATATGTCCTATGATTCTCCCTGAATTTTGGCAAATATTTTTGAAATACTTAAATAATTTTCCCTATTAAAGACCATTTCTGGCCTTAAGAAAAAGCTTTTAAATAAAATAGGAAAATAACTTTTAAAATTATACTTTTGTGGTTTCTAGGAGTCCTATGACTACTAGGTCTCAAATGTACCTTTTGAAATAATTTTCTCTCCCTAAATCAAGCACTTGCAGTGCAAATCTCAATTCAGGGGTTTTTGGAAAACTAAATTTATAAAATACATTTTGGCCAAATTAAATTTGTAAGAAAATACTATACTGCTATATAACACTTGGCATGATCATTGGGCTGAAGTTTTGGGTATGGAGATGAATTCTACAAGAGGTAATAGTTGACTTTAATGAGCACATGAAAAGCATATGAAGAAAGACTCAATTCCAAATAAAAGCCAAATGATGCCAAAAAAATTGTTGGTCCAAATTTTCATGCTTCATTGATGCAAATAACATGTTACAAAATGCAGGGTGTGACAATTCAGTATAGGCTTCTCTCATAATATCAAATATTACATTGGGTAAACAAATTACTGCCAAGCAATTGATAGAAAAGCGCAAAGTTATGACAATATCTAAGGCAATGATCATGAATATAGGCATCACGTCCGTGTGAAGTAGACCGACTCCTGCCTGCATCTACTACTATTACTCCACACATCGACCGAAATGATTATCCATCTAGAGTATTAAGTTCATAAGGAACATAGTAACACATTAAGTAAGATGACACGATGTAGCGGAATTAACTCAAGCAATATGATGAAAACCCCATCTTGTTATCCTCGATGGCAACAATACAGTACGTGTCATGTCCCTTTCTATCACTGGGATTGAGCACCGCAAGATTGAACCCAAAGCAAAGCACTTCTCCAATTGCAAGAAAAACCAATCTAGTTGGCCAAACCAAACCGATAGTCCGAAGAGAATTACTAAGATATCAAATCATGCATATAAGAATTCAGAAAAGACTCAAATAATATTCATAGATAATTTGATCATCAATCCACAATTCATCGGATCTTGGCAAACACACGGCAAAAGAAGATTACATCGGATAGATCTCCAAGAACATCGAGGAGAACATGGTATTGAGAATCAAAGAGAGAGAAGAAGCCATCTAGCTACTAGCTATGGACGCGTAGGTCTGTGGTAAACTACTCACACTTCATCGGAAGGGCAATAGGGTTGATGTAGATGCCCTCCATGGTCGAATCCCCCTCTGGCAGAGTACCGAAAAAGGCCTCCATATGGTGTCTCGCGGAAACAGAAGGTTACAGCGGTGGAAAAGTGGTTTTGATGGTGCATCTAGGGTTTCTAGAATATATATGAATATATAGGAGGAAGAAATAGGTCGGTGGACGCTCGAGGGTCCCACAAGGTTGGGGGCATGTCCTACCCCCCAGGGCGCTCCCTCCGTCCTTGTGGCTGCCTCGCAGCTCCCCTGATGTGTACTCCAAGTCCTCTGGATGTGTTCTGGTTCAAGAAAAATCCTCGTAAAGTTTCATTCCGTTTGGACTCCGTTTGATATTCCTTTTCTGCGAAACTCAAAAACAAGGAAAAAATAGAAACTGGCACTGGGCTCTAGGTTAATAGGTTAGTCCAAAAAATAATATAAAATAGCATATAAAACATCCAAAACAGATAATATAATAGCATGGAACAATAAAAAATTATAGATACGTTGGAGACGTATCAAGCATCCCCAAGCTTAATTGCTGCTCGTCCTCGAGTAGGTAAATAATAAAAACATAATTTTTGATGTGGAATGCTACCTAACATATTTATCAATGCAATTCTTCTTTAGTGTGGCAAAAAATGTTCAAATCCGTCTTTTTTAAGAAAAAGTTTATGTTGACATGAGAACAATAATATTTCCAGCATACTAGATAGTAAATCATTAAGCTTAAAAAATAACATGGCTAATGAAAGTTATCCTTACAAAATCATATAGTCTTATTATGCTCCCACTTCTCAACACAAGGTAATCATGCCCACCCCGGTGTCAGCCAAGCAATTGGTTCATACTTTTTAACGCGCTTCAACATTTACAACTTTTCATGCAATATATGAGCGTGAGCCATGGATATAGCACTATGGGTGGAATAGAAGGTGGTAATAGACAAAAGTGGGGAGAAAGTATCACATCAACTCGGCAAATCAATGGACTATGGAGATGCTCGTCAATTGATATTAATGTGAGTGAGTAGGGATTGCCATGTAACGGATGCACTAGAGCTATAAGTGTATGAGAGCTCGAAAGAAAACTAGTGGGTGTGCATCAACTTGCTTGCTCATGAAGACCTAGGGCTTTTGAGGAAGCCCATCGTTGGAATATACAAGCCAAGTTCTATAACGAAAATTCCCACTAGTATATGAAAGTGACAACATAGGAGACTCTCTATCATGAAGAACATGGTGCTACTCTGAAGCACAAGTGTGGAAAAAGATAGTAACATTGTCCCTTCTCTCTTTTTCTCTCATTTTTTATTTCCTTTTATTATTATTATTTTGGGCTCTTTGGCCTCTCTTTTTTGGGTGGGCTTCTTTGGCCTCTTTTTATTATTTGGGCTTCATTGGCCTCTTTTATTTTTGATAACCTCACATGGGACAATGTTCTAATAATGATGACCATCACACTTTTATTTACTTAAAACTCGATATTACAACTCGATACTAGAACAAAGATATGACTCTACATGAATGCCTCCGGCGGTGTACCAGGATGTGCAATGATCAAGAGTGACATGTATAAAAAATATGAACGGTGGCCTTGCCACAAACACTATGTCAACAACATGATCATGCAAAGCAATATGACAATGATGACGCGTGTCATAATAAACAGAACGATGGAGTTACATGGCAATATATCTCGGAATGGCTATGGAAATGCCATAGTAGGTAGGTATGGTGGCTGTTTTGAGGAAGGGTATAAGGTGGTTTGATGCACCGGCGAAAGTTGCGCGACACTAGAGTGGCTAGCAAGGTGGAAGGGTGAGAGTGCGTATAATCCATGGACTCAATATTAGTCATAAATAACTCACATATTTATTGCAAAAGATTTATTATCCCTCGAAGCAAAGTACTACTACGCATGCCCCTAGGGGGAGGTTGGTAGGAGTTAACCATCGCGCGCCCCCGACCTTCACACAAAGTTAAACAATCAAGACACAAGAATTTAATTTTGGTTACACATTTGGGAGACCATACGTGCATGCTACGGGAATAACGAACCTTAACACAATTATTTCCTCTATCCTACAATTTACTACTAGCATGATTTTAATATTACCATCATCACATCTCAAAACAATCTTAATTTTTATACGGAAGTTTTTATTATACCTCCTTTGGATGTCTATCATATTAAGACTAAATTAATAACCCAAGCAAATTACCATGCTATTTTGGAGACTCTCAAAATAATATAAGTGAAGCAAGAGAGTTCAACAATTTCTATAAAATAAAACCACTGCCGTGCTCTAAAAAGATACTCCCTCCGTTCGGAATTACTTGTCTCGGAAATGGATGTATCTAGAACTAAAATACGTCTAGATACATCCATTTCTACAACAAGTAACTCCGAACGGACGGAGTATAAGTGAAGCACTAGAGCAAAATTGCCTAGCTCAAAAGATATAAGTGAAGCACATAGAGTATTCTAATAAATCACGATTGAAGTGTGTCCCTATCAAAAGGTGTGTACAACAAGGATGGTTGTGACAAACTAAAAAGCAAAGACTCATATCATACAATACGCTTCAGGCAAAACACATATCATGTAGTGAATAAAAATATAGCCTCCAGTAAAGTTACCGATGGATGAAGACGTAAGAGGGGATGCCTTCCCGCGGCATCCCCAAGCTTACGCTCTTGGCCGTCCTTGAATTTTACCTTAGGGTGCCTTGGGCATCTCCAATCTTAGGCTCTTGCCCCTCCTTATTCCATACTCCATAAAATCCTTACCCAAAACTTGAAAAGTTCACAACACAAAACTCAACAGAAATCTCGTGAGCCCCGTTAGTAAAACAAAGCAAATAACCACTCAAGGTACTATTGTGATCTTATTATTATTTTAAATTGGTGTAATATCTATTGTATTCAAACTTTTACATGGTTCATACCCCCCGATACTAGCCATAGATTCATCAAAATAAGCAAACAACAAATAGAAAATAGAATCTGTCAAAAATAGAACAGTCTGTAGCAATATGGAAACTTTACATACTTCTGTAACTCTAAACATTCTGAAAAATTAGGATGACGTGAGTAATTTGTATATCAAATTTGTGTAAAAATTTCAAAAGGTTTTCACGTTCCAGTAAATTATTGAATTTTCTGCGCTGGGTGCAAAAGTTTCTGTTTTTAGAAAAATCAAATCAACGATCACCGTAAGCCATCCCAAAGTTCTTACTTGGCTCAAACACTAACTAAAACACCAAACACAAAGAGGGCATCCCAAACACAAAAATCAAATCAACGATCACCGTAAGCAAAAATAAATTTTATTCATTGGGTTGCCTCCCAACAAGCTCTTTCTATATAGCCATTAAGATCGGCTTCATATTTCAATGACACTCACATGAAAGATAAGAATTGAAGCACAAAGAGGGCATCATAAAACACGTTTCAAACACATCTAAGTCTAACATACTCCCTATGCATAGGCATTTTATAGTAAAATAAATCAAGATAAGCAATATCTAGCATATGCAAGGAAGAAAAAGAAAACAAGATTAATCTCAACATGAAGAGAGGTAATTTAGTAACATGAAGATTTCTACAACCATATTTTCGTCTCTCATAATAATTGCATGTAGGATCATAAGGAAATTCAACAATATAGCTATCACATAACATATTCTCAACACGATCCACATGCATGCGAAGTTGACACTCTTCCAAAATAGTGGGATTAACATTAACTAAAGTCACGACCTCTCCAAACCCACTTTTATCAAAAAAGTAAGATAGATCATTCTCCAAATATGTGGGATCTAAAGTTGACACTCTGCCAAACCCACTTTCAATATTATTGCAAACATTGTTATCAATCTCAAATTCATCATGGGGCTTAAATAATTTTTTAAGATCATAAGAAGAATCACCCCAATCATGATCATTGCAACAAGTAGTGGACATAGCAAAACTAGCACCCCCAAGCTTAAGGTTTTGCATATCATTAACAGAATTTATAATAACATCATTGCAATCATGTTTTTGAATCAAGGAGCTATCGTGAATCACTTCATAAATTTCTTTTCAACACTTCACAAATTTCGGATTCATGAATTTCAAGCAAAACCTCATAAAGATAGTCTAGTGCACTCAATTCACTAGCAATTGGTTCATCATAATTGGATCTTTTAAAAAGATTAGTAAGTGGACGAGGATCAATAAATAGATTTTTAGCAAGCGAAGATGCAAGCAAATAGAAGGCACATGGCAACACGAGCCAACATAAGATCGAACGAGAACAAGGCAAAAGAAAAGAAGGCAAATAAAAAGGCAAATATTTTTGAAAATCGTTTTAGAAGTGGGGGAGAGGAAAACAACATGCGAATGGCAAATAATGTAAATGCAAGAGATGAGGGTTTTATGAAGGGTACTTGGTATGTCTTGACTTGGCGTAGATCTCCCCAGCAATGACGCGAGAAATTCTTCCTGCTACCTCTTGAGCTTGTGTTGGTTTTTCCCTTAAAGAGGAAATGGTGATGCAGGAAAGTAGAGTAAGTATTTCCCTTAGTTTGAGAACCAAGGTATCAATCCAGTAGGAGACAACACACAAATCGCCAAATACCTGCACAAACAATCAAACAACTTGCACCCAATGCAATAAAGGGGTTGTCAATCCCTTCACGGTTATTTGCACAAGTAAGATCTGATAGTGATGGATAAAATGTAAAGTAATTTTTTTGGGGTTTTTTTTGTTTATAGATTGGAAAGTAAAAGATTGCAAAATAGTAGATCGGAAACTTATAAGATGTAAAATAGACCCCAGGGACATATATTTCACTAGAGGCTTCTCTCATGATAGCAAATATTACGGTGGGTAAACAAAGTACTACCAAGAAATTGATAGAAAAGCGCAAAGTTATGACGATATCTAAGGCAATGATCATGAATATAGGCATCACGTCCGTGTCAAGTAGACCGACTCCTACCTTCATCTACTACTATTACTCCACACATCGATCAAAACGATTCTGCATCAAGAGTATTAAGTTCATATAGAACAGAGTAACGCATTAAGTAAGATGACATGATGTAGCGGAATTAACTCATGCAATATGATGAAAATACCATCTTGTTATCCTCGATGGCAATAATACAATACGTGTCATGTCCCTTTCTATCACTGGGATTGAGCACCGCAAGATTGAACCCAAAGCAAAGCACTTCTCCCATTGCAAGAAAAACCAATCTAGTTGGCCAAACCAAACCGATAGTCCGAAGAGAATTACTAAGATATCAAATCATGCATATAAGAATTCAGAAAATACTCAAATAATATTCATAGATAATCTGATCATCAATCCATAATTCATCGGATCTTGGCAAACACACTGCAAAAGAAGATTACATCGGATAGATCTCCAAGAACATCAAGGAGAACATGGTATTGAGAATCAAAGAGAGAGAAGAAGCCATCTAGCTACTAGCTATGGACCCATAGGTCCGTGGTAAACTACTCACACTTCATCAGAAGGGCAATAGGGTTGATGTAGATGCCCTCCATGGTCGAATCCCCCTCTGGCAGAGTACCAGAAAAGGCCTCCAGATGGGATCTCGCGGAAACAGAAGGTTACGGCGGTTGAAAAGTGGTTTTGATGGTGCCTCTAGGGTTTCTGGAATATATGAGAATATATAGGCATAAGAAATATGTTGGGGGAAGCTCGAGGGGCCCACAAGGGTGGGGGTGCGCCCCTCCCCCCATTGAGGGAGTCCTGGATTAAGGGGTCCTCAGGTGGCCGGATCGCTCGTTATGGGCCGGACTGGTGGGCCGTGAAGATTATTGCTGAAGACTATCACCCGTATCCAGATAGGACTCCCATATGTGTAAAATAGTAAGTTTAGAGTCCGGGTGTAATACTTTCCTTCCTCTGCAAGATGGTCATGTACAACCCTAGGTCCCTCAGGTGCATATATAAATCGGAGGGTTTAGTCTGTAGAGACGAGAATCATAAAAATCACATAGGCTAGACTTTTAGGCTTTAGCCATTACAATCTCGAGGTAGATCAACTCTTGTAACTAATATCCATCAAGATGAATCAAGCAGGAAGTAGGGCATTACCTCGATCGAGAGGGCCTGAACCTGGGTAAAAACATCATGTCCCAGTCTATTGTTACCATCAATACTCAGACGCATAGTTCGGGATCCCCTACCCGGGATCTGCCGGTTTTGACACCGATATTGGTGCTTTCATTGAGAGTTCCACTTTGTCGTTGACAGAAGGATTAATGGCTCGTTTCGTCATCAACAACAGTGCCACCGCTGAGGGAATTTTTCTCCCCGGCCAACTTTTCATGTTCGGCGGCTTCGTGCTTCATGCCAACACGGAAGGCCACCTCGAGCAGGTTGACAGCTACGCCCCTGGTTATCAGATCAGCTTTGGAAGTTTGAACTACGTTGCTGACGGCCGTGGAGATTTAATCTTCGACAGATTCGCACCCATGGCAGCTGCTTCCTACCTCCACGATGCAAACGTCTCAGATTTGCCATCGGACCCCATCCAGGGGTCAACACATGTGATAGCTCTGGCTCTAGATCCGGAGCAGATCGCCTCATCCGAGGATGGGAAGTTCAACCCTGTCACGGAAACCATAGACTTAGCGGCGCTGGAGTCGCTCACAGATCCAGCATGGAGCGGGACTCACCCCGTCATTGGAGCACCGGACTCGGCCCGATTATGAGTTTCGAACTTTCAGGATCTGCGATTTGTGGGCTTGATCGAGCGGTTGTCACCGAACTCAGCCCCGCAGATGTCCGAACATACGTCCAGCACACGCCCTTAGACGAAGCGCTGGACTTACTAAAATCTCTCAACCAAACTATGCCCAGTATGAACTGGGGGCTGAGGGCGGGGAATTTTGCTTCCCACCCACCACCCACTTGGTAGCCACGGTCGAAGATTTAACCAATCTATTAGATTACGCTTCCGAAGACATCGATGGGATGGACCACGACCAGTGGCGGAGCCAGAAATTTAATATAGAGGGGGCCAGGCAGTTTGCTAGAATGTTAGACAGGGCCAAATCAACTAAATCATGCTAATTGTGTTTGATAAATGGACGATTAGAAGCATATATTGTTGTATTTGAGAGAGCATAGGGGGGCCCTGCTAGCACCCCCTGCCTCTGCCACTGGCCACGACGCCGAAGCCGATCTAAATGCAAACCCACCCGCAATGGGGCGATGGACAACTACTTCTACATACGATGTATATATGGTGGATACACCCAACGAGAAGGAAGGTGACGGTGATACAAATCCAGAGCAGGATAAGCCTGTCGATGAACCTCCCAAACACCGGCGTCATAAGCGTTGATCTCAATCCCGTAAAGGGAAAGAGAGTAACATTGTCATTGAAGACGATGACGATCCGGAGCAAGCCAATGACCCCGTGGAGCCAGCGTTGGAGCAGGACGAACGGCAAGATGGCGAACACAGTCCCGAACCGCTGGCCGATCACAGCGATGCCGAAGACAATAATTACCAACTTGTCTCCGAAGAGGACGTCAGCCTAGGAGATGAAGATTTCATCATCCCAGAAGAACCACTTGAATAGAAACGTTTTCAACAACAGCTCATTGCCACAGCAAGGAGCCTAAAGAAGCAACAGCACCGGCTTAGAGCCAAACAGGATACGCTCAACGAAAGATGGAACAAAGTGCTGGACGCTGAAGAAAGATACAACTACAGGCGCCAAACGAAGAGCTATCCTAAGCGCAAGCTGCTGCCCCAATTCGACGACGAGGCCCTTGCGCCAATTCCGCTGAAGCATGACCAGTCCAATCAACCGGATCGACTACCCAGTGGACGAGATAAAGCGGCTAGCAATGCCGTACACCAGCATGCACCTACTCACTGTGAAGGAAAGGATACAACGGCTCAGGGCCATAAATACTATCTACGGTAGGACCTGAATAAAAAAGCTGGCCAGGTCAGATCAATATACGGATCAAGGGAACGTGGACCCACACGAGACGGCGGCTATCAAGCCAAACACGCCGGTCATAATCAAGTTTGGAACCAACACCGAACACTGACACCATTTGAATTATGCCATGATATCACAAAATACAGGGGTGCCGCACACCCTGTGTGGTTCACCGATGAGGTGATGGGTCACGAATTTCTAGAAGGGTTTAAACCCATAAACATCGAGGTGTATGATGGATTGACGGACCCTGTTGTATGTATAGAAGACTTTTTTCTTCACATCCACATGGCTCGTGGAGATGACCTCCACGCCATCAAATACTTACCTCTCAAGCTGAAAGGGCTAGCTTGGAGCTGGTTAAACAACCTCCCAGAGAACTGCATAGGAAGTTGGGAAGAACTTGAGGACACTTTTTGGGCCAACTTTCAGGGGACTTATGTCTGGCCCCCGGATGCTGATGATCTAAGTCATATAATCCAGCAACCCGGGGAGTCAACCCGGAAGCTTTGGAATAGGTTCTTAACTAAAATGAACCAAATTGTTGAGTGCCCGGAAGACGAGGCTTTAGCGGCATTCAAACACAGTGTCCGGGACAAATGGATGGCTAGACACCTCGGTCAAGAAAAGCCGAGGACAATGGCAGCCCTAACTATACTTATGACCCGCTTTTGCGCGGGCAAGGATAGCTGGATGGCTCGTAGCAGCAACAGCACCAGCGACCCTCACACGTCTGAAGTCAGGGATGGCAATGGCAAGCCACGGTGCAATAAGAACAAGCGTCGAAACAATACTGGAAGCAGAGACGACACATCGGTAAATGCCGGATTCAGTGGCTCCAGGCCCGGTCAATGGAAGAAGCCATTCAAAGGCAACATAGATAGTCCATCTAGCTTGGACAAAATACTAGACATGCCTTGCCAGATTCATGGCACCCAAGATAAACCTGCAAATCATACCAACCGAAACTGTTGGGTCTTCAAGTAGGCCGACAAGCTAAACGCCGAACACAAGAGAAAAGGACCTCAAAGTGAGGACGAGGATGAACCTCGCCAGCCGAACACGGGGGGACAGAAGAAATTTCCACCGGAGGTAAAAACCGTGAACATGATCTACGTCACCCATATCCCCAAGAGGGAGCGCAAGCGCGCACTGAGGGACGTCTACGCCGTCGAGCCTGTCGCCCCCAAGTTCAACCCATGGTCGGCTTGTCCGATCACCTTGATCATAGGGATCATCCAACCAGTATCCGTCATGGAGGTTCGGCGGCCTTAGTGCTCGATCCTATAATCGACACATACCATATTACTCGAGTCCTTATGTACAGCGGCAGCAGTCTCAATCTGATATACCAAAACACTGTCCGCAAGATGGGGATAGACCCATCAGGAATTACGCCCAGCAGCACTACCTTTAAAGGACTGATACCAGGCGTAGAAGCCCGCCGCATGGGCTCACTAACATTAGAAGTCGTATTCGTCTCTCCTGATAACTTCAGAAGCGAAGAGTTACTTTTCGACATCGCTCCTTTCTGAAGTGGCTACCATGCACTACTCGGAAGAACGGCCTTCGCTCGCTTTAATGCAGTCCCGCATTATGCCTACTTAAAGCTCAAAATGCCCGGACCACGGGGCATCATCACGGTCAACGGAAACATGGAGCGCTCCCTCCGTATGGAGGAAGACACTGATACGTCTCCAACGTATCTATAATTTTTGATTGTTCCATGCTATTATTTATGAAGTCTTGGATGTTTAATGGGCTTTATCATACACTTTTATATCATTTTTGGGACTAACCTACTAACCCGAAGGCCCAGTCCAGATTGCTGTTTTTTGCCCGTTTTAGGGTTTTGCAGAAAAAGTATATCAAACGGAGTCCAAACGGAATGAAACCTTTGCGAGAGATATTTTTGCAGAAAATCACGCACAGGGAACTTGAGAACCACGTCAGGGGAGAATCGAGGCGCCCACGAGGGTGGGGAACGCGCCCCCCGCCCAGGGCGCACCCCTTACCTCGTGGGCCCCTCGAGCGTCCCCCGGTGTCCTCCTTCTTCCTATATAAGTCTACGTACCCCGAAACCTTCGACAACAGCGAGAAAACCCTAATTCCACCAACGTAACCTTCTGTTCCTGTGAGATCCCATCTTGGAGCCTGTTCCGGAGCTCCACCGGAGGGGGATCCATCACGGAGTTCTTCATCATCATCATCATCGCCCTCACCATGAGTTGTGAGTAGTTTACCACAGACCTTCGGGTCCATAGCTAGTATCTAGATGGCTTCTTCTCTCTCTCTGGATCTCAATACAATGTTCTCCTCGGTCTTCCAGGAGATCTATTCGATGTAATCTCTTTTTGCGGTGTGTTTGTCGCGATCCGATGAATTGTGAGTTTATGATCAAGATTATCTATGAAAGATATTTGGTTCTTCTCTGAACTCTTTATGTGTGCTCATAATATCCTTGCAAGTCTATTTGAATTATTGGTTTGGTTTGGCCTACTAGATCTATAGTTCTTGCAATAGGAGAAGTGCTTGGCTTTGGGTTCAATCTTGCGGTGTCCTTTCCCAGTGACAGTAGGGGCAGCAAGGCACGTATTGTATTGTTTCCATCGAGGATAAAAAGATGGGGTTTATATCATATTGCTTGAGTTTATCCCTCTACATCATGTCATCTTGCTTAAGGCGTTACTCTGTTCTTATGAACTCAATACACTAGAAGCATGCTGGATAGCGGGCGATGTGTGGAGTAATAGTAGTAGATGCAGGCAGGAGTTGGTCTACTTGTCTCAGACGTGATGCCTATATACAATGATCATGCCTAGATAGTCTCATAATTATTTGCTTTTCTATCAATTGCTCGAGAGTAATTTGTTTACCCGCCGTAGAATATCGCTATGATGCGAGAAGCCACTAGAGAACACTATGGCCCCCGGGTGTATTCTCAACATATCAATCTACATCTACTTTCCTTTTATCGCTTTTATTTGTTGTTCTTATAAACCAGAAATACCAAAAATATAACTATCATCTCTATCAGATCTCACTTTCGTAAGTGACCGTAGAGGGATTGACAACCCCTTATCACATTGGCTGCGAAGTTCTTATTTGTTTGTGCAGGTGCGAGGGACTCGCGCGTGGTCTCCTACTGGATTGATACCTTGGTTCTCAAAAACTGAGGGAAATACTTACGCTACTGTGCTGCATCTCCCTTTCCTCTTCGAGGGAATACAACGCAAGCTCGAGAAGTAGCAAGAAGAATTTCTGGCTCCGTTGCCGGGGAGGCTTACGCAAAAGTCATATACCAAGTACCTATCACAAACCCTTATCCTTCGCATTACATTTTTTGCCTCTCGTTTTCCTCTCCCCCACTTCACCCTTGCCGTTTTATTTGCCCTTCTTCCGCCGTGTGTTAACGTTCGCTCGCTTCTTGTTTGCTTGTGTGTGTTGGATTGCTTGCTTGTCACTATGGCTCAGAACAATACCAAATTGTGTGACTTCTCCAATACCAACAATAATGATTTTATTAGCACTCCGATTGCTCCTATTACCGATGCCGAATCTTGTGAGATCAATGCTGCTTTGTTGAATCTTGTCATGAAAGATCAATTCTCCGGCCTTCCTAGTGAAGATGCCGCTACCCATCTAAACAACTTTGTTGATTTGTGTGATATGCAAAAGAAAAGGGATACGGATAACGATATTGTTAAATTGAAGTTATTTCCGTTTTCACTTAGAGATCATGCTAAAACTTGGTTTTCCTCTTTGCCTAGAAATAGTATTGATTCGTGGAATAAGTGCAAACATGCTTTTATCTCTAATTATTTCCCTCCTGCTAAGATCATCTCTCTTAGAAATGACATCATGAATTTTAAGCAACTAGATCATGAGCATCTTACACAAGCTTGGGAGAGAATGAAATTGATGATACGTAATTACCCTACACATGGTTTGAATCTATGGATGATTATTCAGAACTTTTATGCTGGCTTGAATTTTGCTTCTAGAAATCTTTTAGATTCG
>LR738712.1:103452347-103528386 GCA_902687465.1 Secale cereale
GGGGGGGGGCACTTTCATGGAAACCACCTTAGGAGAAGCTACCAAACTCCTAGATAATATTATGGTTAATTATTCTCAATGGCACACCGAAAGATCTACTAGTAAAAAAGTGCATGCTATCAAAGAAATTAGTGTTTTGAGTGGAAAGATGGATGAACTTATGAAATTGTTTGCTGCTAAGAGTGCTTCTTTTGATCCTAATAATATGCCTTTGTCCACTTTGATTGAAAATAACAATGAATCTTTGGATGTGAATTTTGTTGGTAGGAATAATTTTGGTAACAATGCTTATAGAGGTAATTTTAATCCTAGGCCTTTCCCTAGTAATTTGTCTAATAATTATGGTAATTCCTACAACAACTCTTATGGAAAGATGCCGCCTAAGCATGATATCAATGAGTCTCTCAAACCTATGAGAATTTCCATGGATGAATGGAAAGAAAGAACCGCTAGAATGCGTGCTAAAAGAGAGGATTATATTAAATCGTGTTCTTCTAGTTATCATGAGAATAAAGATGAAGATATGAAAGTTATTGATGTGTCTCCTATTAGATCCTTGTTTTCTAGTATAAATCTTGATGAAGATAGGATTGGAGATGATTCTGCTTTAAGGTGTCCCAATGATTCAGAGTTTTTAGATCTTGATGCTAAAATTGCTAAAAGTGGGAGTGAAGAGATTAAAACTTTGCATAGTGATGAACCCACTACTTTGGATTTCAAGGGATTCAATTATGATAATTGCTCTTTGATTGATTATATTTCCTTGTTGCAATCTGTACTAAATTATCCGCATGCTTATAGTCAAAATAAAGCTTTCACCAAACACATAGTTGATGCTTTGATGCAATCTTATGAAGAAAAACTTGAGTTTGAAGTTTCTATCCCTAGAAAGCTTTATGATGAGTGGGAACCTACTATATCAAAATAAAAATAAAATATCATGAATGCTATGCTTTGTGTGATTTGGGTGCAAGTGTCTCCACTATCCCAAAAACTTTGTGTGATTTGCTAGGGTTCCATGAACTTGATGATTGTTCTTTAAATTTGCATCTTGCGGATTCCAGTACTAAGAAACCCATGGGAAGAATTAATGATGTTCTTATTGTTACCAATAGGAATTATGTGCCTGTAGATTTCATTGTTCTTGATATAGATTGCAATCCTTCATGTCCTATTATTCTTGGTAGACCCTTCCTTAGAACGATTGGTGCAATTATTGATATGAAGGAAGGAAATATTAGATTCCAATTTCCATTAAGGAAAGGCATGGAACACTTTCCTAGAAAGAAAATCAAATTACCATATGAATCTATCATGAGAGCCACCTATGGATTGCCTTCCAAAGATGGCAATACCTAGATTTATCTTGTATCATGCCTAGCTAGGGGCGTAAAACGATAGCGCTTGTTGGGAGGCAACCCAATTTTATATTTTTTGTTTTTGTTGCTGTTAGGGAATAAACATTGCATCTAGCCTCTGATTAGATGTGGTTTCATGTTTTGTTTAGTGTTTTTGCCAAGTAGAACCTTTGGGAAGACTTGTGTGAAGTTTATATGATCTTGCTGTGAAAAACAGAATCGTTAGCGCTCGCTAAAGTGGTTGTCGGATTTTACTGGAGCGTGCTATTTAGTTGATTCATTTTGCAGACGATTAGTATACAAATTCCTCAAATTCACCAATTTAGTTTGAATTTTTTGGAGTTCCAGAAGTAGGCGAAACCTACAGATTACTACAGACTGTTCTGTTTTTGACAGATTGTGTTTTTCGTGTGTTGTTTGCTTATTTCAATGCATCTATGAGTAGTATTGGCAAGTATGGACCATAGAGAAGTTGGAATACAGTAGGTTTAACACCAATATAAACAAAGAATGAATTCATTGCAGTACCTTTGAGTAGTGATTTCTTTTTTTATACTAACGGAGCTCACGAGAATTCTTGTCTAAGTTTTGTGTTGTGAAGTTTTCAAGTTTTGAGTATTGCTTTAATGGACTATGGAACAAAGAGTACCAAAGGCCTAAGCTTGGGGATGCCCATGGCACCCCAAGGAATTCAAGGATAATCAAAAGCCTAAGCTTGGGGATGCCCCGGGAAGGCATCCCCTCTTTCGTCTTCATCCATCGGTAACTATACTTGGAGCTATATTTTTATTTGCCACATGATATGTGTTTTGCTTGGAGCGTCTTGTATATTTTGAGTCTTTACTTGTTAGTTTGTCACAATCATCCTTGCTGGACACACCTATTTGAGAGAGTTAAATATGGCCTAGGAATTGTTAGAACACTCTATGTGCTTCACTTATATCTTTTGAGTTGAATAGTTTTTGCTCTAGTGCTTCACTTACATCTTTTAGAGCACGGTGGTGGTAATATTTTGTAGAAATTGTTGAACTCTCATGCTTCACTTATATCTATTTGAGAGTCTATTAAAACAGCATGGTAATGTGTTTAGGCTAAGAAACTAGTCTTCACATGATAGACATCCAATGTCAATGTAGTAAAAAAAATTCACAATAAGTGCATTGAATATGATGAGATGTTGGATGCTTGATAATTGTTTTGAGATATGAGGATAGTGATATTAGAGTCATGCTAGTGGAGTTATTATGAAATTGAGAAATACTTGTGTTAAGGTTAGTAATTCCCGTATCATGCACGTATGGTGAACCGCTATGTGACGAAGTTAGAGCATGAGGTATTTGTAGAGTGCCAACCTTTGTGTGGAGGTCGGAGGTGCGCGATGGTTAACTCCTACCAACCTCCCCCCTAGGAGCATGCGTTGATTGCTTTGTTTTGATGACTCGTAGATTTTTGCAATAAGTATATGAGTTCTTATGACTAATGTTGAGTCCATGGATTATACACACTCTCACCCTTCCACCATTGCTAGCATCTCTTGTACCGCGCAACTTTCGCCAGTGCCATAAACCCACTATATATCCTTCCTAAAAACAGCCACCATATTATTCCTCAAAACAGCAACCATACCTACCTATCATGGCATTTCCATAGCCATTCCGAGATATATTGCCATGCAACTTTCCACCATTCCGTTCATATGACACGCATCATATTGTCATATTGCCATGCATGATCATGTAGTTGACATTGTATTTGTGGCAAGGCCACCATACATAACTTTTGATATATGTCACTCATGTTTCATTGCACACACCGGTACAACACCGGAGGCATCCATATAGAGTCATACTTTGCTGTTGTAGTATCGAGTTGTAATATCGAGTTATAATGAAAGAGTGATGATCATCATTATTAGAGCATTGTCCCATGGGAGGAAAGGCTAAATCTATAAAGCCCTTCCACAAAAAAGGAAAACAAAGAAAGGCTAAAGAAAAAAGAAAGGCCAAAAAAATAAAAAAAATAAAAGGGGACAATTGCTACTATCTTCTTTCCACACTTGTGCTTCAAAGTAGCACCATGTTCTTCATTGTAGAGAGTCTCATATTTAGTCACTTTCGTATACTAGTGGGAGTTTTCGTTATAGAACTTGGCTTGTATATTCCAACAATGGGCTTCCTCAAATGCCCCAGGTCTTCGTGAGCAAGCAAGTTGGATGCACACCCACTAGTTTCTTTTGTTGATCTTTCATACATACTTAGCTCTAGTGCATCCGTTGCATGGAAATCCCTACTCACTCACATTGATATCTATTAATGGGCATCTCCATAGCCCGTTGATACGCCTAGTCGATGTGAGACTATCTTCCTCTCTTTTTGTCTTCTCCACAACCACCTATATTCCACCCATAGTGCTATATATCCAAGGCTCACGCTCATGTATTGCGTGAAAGTTGAAAGGTTTGAAAAGATAGAGTATGAAAACGAGTGCTTGGCTGAAATTGGGGTTGTGCATGATATGAATATTTTGTGTGATGAAGAGGGAGCATAGCCACACTATATGATTTTGTAGGGATAACTTTCTTTAGCCATAGTATTTTGAGAAGACATGATTGCTTTGTTAGTATGCTTGAAGTATTGTTATTTCTTATGTCAATATAGAATTTTATCTTGAATCTTTCAGATTTGAACATTCATGCCCCAATCAAGAGAATTACATTGAAAAACTATATTGGTTAGCATTCCACATAAAAAATTCTTTCTTTATCATTTACCTACTCGAGGACGAGCAGGAATTAAGCTTGGGGATGCTTGATACGTCTCCAACGTATCTATAATTTTTTATTGTTCCATGCTATTATTTATGAAGTCTTAGATGTTTAATGGGATTTATAATACACTTTTATATTATTTTTGGGACTAACCTACTAACCCGAAGGCCCAGTCCAGATTACAGTTTTTTGCCTGTTTCAGGGTTTTGCAGAAAAAGAATATCAAACGGAGTCCAAACGGAATGAAACCTTCGTGAGAGATATTTTTGGAGAAAATCACGCACAGGGAACTTGAGAACCACGTCAGGGGAGCATCGAGGCGCCCACGAGGGTCAGGGGCGCGCCCCCCTGCCCAGGGCGTGTCCCCTACCTTGTGGGCCCCTCGAGTGTCCTCCTTCTTCCTATATAAGTCTACGTACCCCGAAACCTTCGACAATAGAGAGAAGACCCTAATTCCACCGCCGTAACATTCTGTTCCCATGAGATACCATCTTGAAGCCTGTTCCAGAGCTCCACCGGAGGGGGATTGAACTCCGAGTTCTTCTTCATCATCATCATCGCCCTCACCATGAGTTGTGAGTAGTTTACCACAGACCTTCGGGTCCATAGCTAGTATCTAGATGGCTTCTTCTCTCTCTCTGGATCTCAATACAAAGTTCTCCTCGGTCTTCGAGGAGATATATTCGATGTAATCTATTTTTGCGGTGTGTTTGTCGAGATCCGATGAATTGTGAGTTTATGATCAAGATTATCTATGAAAGATATTTGGTTCTTCTCTGAACTCTTTATGTGTGCTCATAATATCCTTGCAAGTCTCTTCGAATTATTGGTTTGGTTTGGCCTACTAGATCTATAGTGCTTGCAATAGGAGAAGTGCTTGGCTTTGGGTTCAATCTTGTGGTGTCCTTTCCCAGTGACAGTAGGGGCAGCAAGGCACGTATTGTATTGTTGCCATCGAGGATAAAAAGATGGGGTTTATATCATATTGCTTGAGTTTATCCCTCTACATCATGTCATCTTGCTTAAGGCGTTACTCTATTCTTATGAACTCAATACACTAGATGCATGCTGGATAGCGGTCGATGTGTGGAGTAATAGTAGTAGATGCAGGCAGGAGTCGGTCTACTTGTCTCGGACGTGATGCCTATATACAATGATCATGCCTAGATAGTCTCATAATTATTCGCTTTTCTATCAATTGCTCGACAGTAATTTGTTTACCCACCGTAGAATATCGCTATCATGAGAGAAGACACTAGAGAACACTATGGCCCCCGGGTCTATTCTCAACATATCAATCTACATCTACTTTACTTTTATCGCTTTTATTTGCTGTTCTTATAAACCAAAAGTACCAAAAATATAAACTATCATCTCTATCATATCTCACTTTCGTAAGTGACTGTAAAGGGATTGAAAACCCCTTATCGCGTTGGCTGCGAAGTTCTTATTTGTTTGTGTAGGTGCGAGGGACTCGCTCGTGGTCTCCTACTGGATTGATACCTTGGTTCTTAAAAACTGAGGGAAATACTTACGCTACTGTGCCGCATCTCCCTTTCCTCTTCGAGGGAATACAACGCAAGCTCGAGAAGTAGCAGACACTGCGGCCCTTGCAGCCGAGGTCCAAACCGTCCTATTCAAGCCGAACAATTCATCGGTCGTCAAAACCACACACACGGCTAAACGTGTCTGGTCTGCACTACAATGCGGTGACTCAGAGGAACCCGAGCTCGCTTAGCCGTTATGCCACTATCGACTGTCCCATAAGGTGGTAGCACACGTACCTCGCGTACACAATTATGCCCTTAAAATACCTTGGGCGGCGCCGGGGGCACATTGCATACAAATAGTCTATAGTTCGGCTTGACCCTATTCGGATTCTGAAATACATCTTATTTTTAAGGTTCAGTAAAAGAACCAAGATTACGTACGGCCGTGCAGGACATTTCTTTTTTAGAATTCCTTTTCCTTTTTTACAGGCGGCTATTGTAATTACCCTCTTCGAGGACATATTACAAAGGAGAAAATGGCACAGACGTGCAACACGACCCATGGTTGATATTTCTTTTTAGTTTCAGGCTATGTGTAAACCTTTTTTCTTCTCTTTTATTTTTTACTTTTTGGCATGTAAAATGCTCAAGGATGTTATCGGCATTATCTGTAACCACACGACTTATCGTATTAAACGGGATATAAATGAAGCAGTTTGGTTCCAATTCGCTTGGAGTTTATTTTATTACCACATGTGTTCCCTCCCCAAGTCAGATTGCAGCATGTGAATTAATACCTAGACTTAATACCAGGGGCTATATTCGGCCTAGCACACCTCCAAAAGTCCGAACACCTATAGGGAACTATTCGGCGTCCCGGATATTGCATTATATGCATCGGCTCCGAATCATGTCTTTGGTCTATAGTTGGGTTGCCCGGCTCCTGTGCTTACCACCTTACGTTCCACATTATTCAGCTAAGGTAGTAAAGGGAGAACTACTGCGATTGTACTTCTGGTTCGTCCGATCAAGTACCTCAGTAGAAAAAGCCGAAAACTGACTGTCATGATGAAGCGAGAGCCGGTCAAGCGATTCAGTGACCTAGTGTTATACTACGATCGATAGCGATCCACTCTGTGTTATATGAGGGCCTGGTCTTTGCCCAGCCGCGTAAAACGGACGCCATAGTTCGGAAAGTCCCGCATGCACCAGGGGCTAGTACTTAGCCCCACTAGTCAAGCACCTATGGCTAAGTGAAAGCAATAAAGCCGCATAGTCTGATTGCCTGGTTCACTCCGCGGACACCTCCTTTATGGACCAAGACGTTGGATAACGAGTGTTCATGCGCATCGCAGAACACCCCAGTAATATTTACATGGGGGCTAAAGTCGATGACTGGAAACTTTCAAATTTAAATAAATAGCCGCACACGAGGAAAAAGTCGCTTATAATACAGAAGCGCAAAACTTATATATATCGGCACCCATGCATAGTCCTTACAATCCGAATACAATCATTCAAAGATTACATCCTTTTAGCACTTGCCCTCTACAAGGCGGGCTCCTTCTAGGACATCACCAAAATACCTTTTCAGTTTCCGGTGATCCTTGCCCTTGGGCGGGCCAGCAGTTGCTATCTCCATGGCCTTCATCTTCACCCAATGCACCTTGACACGGGCGAAGGCCATTCAAGCACCTTCTATGCAGGCCGAACGCTTTACAGCGTCAACCCACGGACTCGCGTCGATGAGTCGCTTCACCACCCGGAAGTAGCTACTTGGGATTGGATCAGCGGGCCATAGACGAACTATCAAGTCCTTCATGGCCGTACCCGTCATATTGTGCAGCTCGACCAGCTGCTTCATTTGGTCATTGAGGGGCACCGGATGATTTGGCGCAAGAAACTGCGATCGAAACAGCTTCTCCGTGCTGTTCCCCTCCTAGGCTCGGAAGTATTCGGTGGCGTCGGTGATGCTCCTCGGAATATCGGCAAACATGCCTGAAGAACTCCGTAATCATACCATCCCAATGTACCTCCGACCTCCGAAGATGCTCTGCAAGAGAAAAGTCTTACCAGATGCTATCTGCCGCGCTTGCTTGATCTCCTCGTGAGCACTGTGCGACTCACTCCGCGCCTCCTTGGCAACATTAACTGCCGCGGTGAGTTCGGATGCTTGTTCCAAAGTCGTCTGCTCCAATGCCTCACATTTGCGAATGGCATCTCGCATCTCATCCTCGACTTCGGCCACCCGAGACTTGTGCTGCTGATGCACGGCATGTTCAACCTTCAGGTCGGCAGTCGCTTTGTCAGCGGCTGTCTTGCTCGCCCTGGCCTCTTCCTTGGCATTTTGCAAGCTCGCCCTTAAGGGCCTCGACCGTAGCTCCGTCAGCTGTTTCACAAAACATATAACACAAATAAGCTAACGCTCACACATATAACACAAATAAGCTAACGCTCACACATATAAGGATTCATCATGTTTTACGACATGGAGCCACCGCCGCCTCTTGTTTTTCATCGGGAGGGCTGACCTGGAGTCTGTTCGGGGCTCCGGAGAGTGGAATCTGTCGCCATCGTCATCATCAACCTTCCTCCATCACCAATTTCATGATGCTCACCGCCGTACATGAGTAATTCCATCGTACGCTTGCTGGACGATGATGGGTTGGATGAGATTTATCATGCAATCGAGTTAGTTTTGTTAGGGTTTGATGCCTAGTATCCACTATGTTCTGAGATTGATGTTGCTATGACTTTGCTATGCTCAATGCTTGTCACTAGGGCCCGAGTGCCATGATTTCAGATCTGTACCTACTATATTTTCGTGAATATACATTTTTTCTTGATCCGATCTTGCAAGTTGTAGACACCTACTATGTGTTATGATCCACATACCCTAAGGTGACAATAATTGGGATTCTTTCTGATGATTGTCATAGTTTGAGGAGTTCATGTATTCACGAAGTGCTAATGCTTTGTTTCGGTCCTCTATTAAAAGGAGGCCTTAATATCGCTTAGTTTCCATTAGGACCCGGCTGCCACGGGAGGGTAGGACAAAAGATGGCATGCAAGTTCTTTTCCAAAAGCATGTATTACTATATACGGAATACATGCCTACATTATGTTGACGAATTGGAGCTAGTTTGTCATTGCCCTAGGTTATAACTTCTACATGATGAATATCATCCGACATATATCATCACCGATCCATTGCCTATGAGTTCATCACATATTGATCTTTGCTAATTTACTTTTGTTACTGCTACTGTTACAAACACTTCAAATCTGCTACTGTTACTTTTGCCACCGTTATCGTTACTTCCATATTACTTTGATACTAAATACTTTGCTATAGATATTAATTATTTCAGGTGTGGTTGAATTGACAACTCAACTGCTAATGCTCGTGAATATTCTGTGGCTCCCCTTGTGTCGAATAAATAAATTTGGGTTGAATAATCTACCCTCGAAAACGGTTGCGATCCCCTATACTTGTGGGTCATCAGGACTATTTTCTGGCGCCGTTGCCGGGGAACATACCTATATTTGCTAAGTCACTTGGGATTATATCTTCTGATCACTATGAAGAATCCGAAGGATGATAGAACCAAGATCGTTCTCTCTAGGACGAGGGGAGGTAAGGACCTACCATCTAGCTCTCCACTTGATTCGCCTTCTGTTTTGAGTAAGCTTGCGACACCGACACCTGCTATTAATCCTGATATGTCGCAAGTAATTGATGATGTTACTTCTGCTATGAATGATACGTATGATGATGCTAGTACTTTGCTTGATGATGTGCCACTAGGTGAATTTCTTGATGAACAACTTGTTAGAGTTAAAAATACTGAGAATGCTGAAATTGATGAAACTGTTGAAGTCTTTGAAACTGAAATTTATGATACTCCTTTTAGATCTAGCACACCCAAATATGAATTGCGTGATATACCCAAAGGTTATGTTATGGAGGGAGAGGTAGCAAAAGACTTTCTTGCTTGTAAGGATGGAGATGATGTGAAGAAATTGTTATGCAAGTGGAAAGAAAAATCTTTGAATGCTAGTATGAACTATAATCCCGAGTTTTCTACTTCACTTATTCGTGTTACTGATAAGTATTATGAATTCTCTGTTGATCCTGAGATAATTAGTTTAGTTGAATCGGATCCTTTCCATGGTTATGTAACTGAAACTGTTGTGACACATCTTACTAAACTGAATGATATAGCCACCCTATTTACTCATGAGGAAAAAATCACTATTACTATATCCTTAAGTTGTTTCCTTTCTCGCTAAAGGGTGATGCTAAGATATGGTTTAATTTTCTTTTTCCTGGTTGTGTGCGTAGTCCCCAGGATATGATTTACTACTTCTCTGGAAAATATTTTCCTGCTCATAAGAAACAAGCTGCCTTACAGGAAATATATAACTTTGTGCAAATTGAAGAAGAGAGTCTCCCACAAGCTTGGGGGAGGCTTTTCCATTTACTTAATGCTTTTCCTGATCATCCTCTCAAGAAAAATGAAACACTTGATATCTTTTATAAATGGACTAACCGATGCTTCTAGGGGCCACATACATAGCTGTGCTGGTTGTGTTTTCAGGGAACAAACTATTCAACAAGCTGAAGGACTATTGAATAATATGTAGAGAAATGATAATGAGTGGAATCTTCCTGAACCTCCTAAGACAACTCTAAAGAAGAGATAAATTCTATTCCTAAGCCCCGAGGATATGCAAGAGGCAAAGAAATCAATGAAGGAAAAAAGTATTAAAGCCAAAGATGTTAAGAATTTACCACCTATTGAAGAAATACATGGTCCCGATAACCCGACACAGGTAGTAAAGGGGTTGTTATTGATTTCAATAAAGGCAATGTCACTTTTCATATCAATGGTAATGAGCATACGGTAAATTTTTTGAAGAAACAACCTCAACTTAATAGCATCAATTCTATTGGAAGAAAATTCAACAATTGCTATTGGAGGTTTTGAATTCCATATTCCTACTGTCAAAAAAGAAATATGATATTCTTATTGTTGGGGACATGCATATCCCCATTGAGGTAACCTAGTGTTACACGAAGATTCTCCGGTTTCATGCCATTTGGAAGAATTTTGTTAATAAGACTTGATCAACATTATTAATGGATTCCTTTTGAGGGGCATGAGATAGATGAATTTAGTAAACACAACTTTATGTACCCACTTTCTATTCTCTGTTACTTAGAATAAATAAAGCAAAATTAGTATTATTTTTCTGTTTTCTATTTTATCCAAATAATAAAGAATGACCAGAAAATAAATGTTCTCCAAATGCCCTAAAAATTTAGTATGATTTTTTCTAGAATGTTTTAGAATTTGTAGCACTGAAAACACAGCAGGGGGAGGCACCAGTGGGCCACGAGCCCACATAGTGCACCCACCCCCCCGAGGACGCCCCCTTGCTTGTGGGATCTATGTTGGTCCCCCTCACTTATTCCAGCACCCATCCTATCCATCTTCCTCTAGAAAAAAATCCCTCCATTGCTCAAACCCGTGTTCTTGCTACTCTTGCTGCCATTTTTCGATCTCCTTGCTCAAAGCTCCATTTGCAAATCTGTTTTGGGATATTGCTCATTTGTATGTGACTCCTCCATTGGTCCAATTAGTTTTGTTCTAGTGCTTTATATATTGATTTTTTTGCTGCTATGGTGACCATGTTCTTGATCTTGCATGTCAAATTTATATGGTCCAAAGTAGTTTTGTTGCATGATATAGCCTCTAGACACTTGTAGGAGTAGTTGCTATTACTTTGGTTGAGTTTTGTTCACTTTTATTTTGAGTCACTACAAATTTCAGAAATTTTCATAGAAAAGAGAAGAAATGATGAAGAGATGGTTAAGGGGTTCTTCAAGCCGAAATTCAGATGAAAACGAAAATGAGGAGAAGAAGAAGCCC
Organism: Secale cereale; assembly: GCA_902687465.1. Classification (NCBI taxonomy): domain Eukaryota; kingdom Viridiplantae; phylum Streptophyta; class Magnoliopsida; order Poales; family Poaceae; genus Secale; species Secale cereale. Next base: position 103,463,899 of record LR738712.1, read on the forward strand.
AAGTATAATCTTCCGCGTGCGACGGAAGTTCGTCCATGTGAATGGCCAAGCAAGGCATTCTTGAGGGCCGCGGGAATTTACGATGATTTCTATTATTTGGCGGAAAATGCAGGTCTATTATGCCCGATGACATTTATGCATACTCGGAGCGGACTCGATCCCCAGTGCCGGAGCCAGCACCATCACCCGATTCGTATCAGGAGCATGTCTATCAATGGGAGTCATAGGAGCTCTCTAACCAGTGGAAACCTCAGGATCCTCCTGAGTACCCAGGAGAGGGCTACTTTGATCCATGGGCATACACCAACTTAGGCCAAAAGCCTAAGCTTGGGGGAGTACGTATTTCTCACCGACATTACATTCATGTTCACACACTCATTCCAGTTGTCGGTGTACACACTTTTTCATTGTATCTTCCATGTAGTTTGTTTTTCTCGCTTTCTTCTTGGGTGTTTGAAAACCTTTGAAAACCCAAAAATATTTCTCGTTTCCTTTTTGTCTTTTATTTCTTGCTTGTTCTTCTAGTAGTTTGTAATATTAAAAATAAAATCCAAAAATATTTCTCGTTCTTCTTTTGCTTGTTGGGAGCTTTCCCGTGTAAATAATTTTTCTCGTTCCTGTTTTTGCCTTCTTCAAAAAAACAAAAACTCCAAAAAGATTTTAGTGTGTTTCTCTGAATTTCTTTTTCTTTTCTTTTGGGTCAAGAGGAGAAGACCACGATGAAAATGTTGAGTGGCTCTCATATGCATTATTGTTGATCTAACAAAGAGCCCATATTACCTTGTCTTCTCCTTTCAATAAATGTTTGCAGATGCCAGCTTAGTCCAATGCACGTGCCCTATTATTATTATTCACATCATTTGGTTGTGCAATTGAAAATCAATAATGACGAAATTTGATGAAATAACTGGGGTGAAGAAAAGCTGGTATGAACTCGACCTATTTTGTTTTTGTAAATTTAATTAGCTCATCGATCTTGACTCAGCCCATTATGAATGAAACATGTTTGCAATGACAATTAGAGATTATAGTTATTAATGCCATGCTTAATTAGCTAGGATTTGATAATGATTTGTCTTGTGTGCCAATATGGATTTAAAATAGTTATGATGTGGTATGATAGGATGGTATCCTCCTTTGAATGTTTGAGTGACTTGGCTTGGCACATGTTCACACATGTTGTTGAATCAAAATCAACATAGCCTTCACGATATTTATGTTCATGGTGATTTATATCCTACTCATGCTTGCATTCAATATTTATTAACCTCAAGGCATGTTCATGACCGTTGTCCCTCTCTAGTTGGTCGCTCCTTAATCTTTTTGCTAGCCTTCACATTGTACTATGCGGGAATACTGCTTGTGTATCCACTTCCATAAACCCAAAGTTGTTCCATATGAGTCCACCATACCTACCTATATGCGGCATTTACCTGCCATTCCAAGTAAATTTGCATGTGCCAAATTCTAAACCTTCAAATAATAATATGTTTTGTATGTGCGAATCGCTCTTGTGGCGACTGGGGGCTATCAGTATCTTCCATGCTAGGTGGGTTACTCTCACGATGAGTGTTTATTCACTTGTCATTCATGAGAAAGTGGTTGGTAATCGGGATGCCCAGTCCCATGCTCAAAATCAAATCAAAATATAATTAAAAAAACTCCCTGTGGACTGTTGTTGGTATGGACGATACCCATTGTTTTGGATCAGCCGTGGAGTGTGATTGTTGGCGGAGGGGGAGTAAAACCTTTACCACTCTATTTGGGAACCGCTTATAACGTATTTAGCATGGAAGATACCGATATATCTTGGTCGTTGCGTTGACAATGAAAGCATACCACTCAAAATTATATTCATCTTTGTTTTAAAAGCTCGAGCTATGGCACCTCTGCAAACTCCTGCTTCCCTCTGCGAAGGGCCTATCTATTTACTTTTATTGTTGAGTCATCATCCTCTTGTAAAAAGCACCAATTGGAGAGCACCACTGTCATTTATATGCTTGTTTTTTAATTGATGTTGAGTATGAGTGTGACTGAATCTCTTTTACCATGAATTACAATATCTAGCCAGTCCTTGATCTTCTCAGGTGCTCTGCATTTATGTTTTGTGGTCTCAGAAAGGGCTAGTGAGATACCATTATATCATATTGTATCATGATTGTTTTGAAAAGTGTTGTCATCCGAGATATCTTATTATTGCTCGTGTAACATCCCAAATTTTCAATTTGGAATGTTATACATAGATCATACTTGCATTGCATGCTTTTTTGCATTTTTGTTCGTGGCGTTCCTCGAAATTCTAAGCAACTCAAGGACCTACGGAGAGAGTTGGGAATTTTACCGTTTTCGTATTTGAGTTCGCTCGAATACCGGTACGAGGACAGTGTGATTCTAATTATTTTTCTCTCCAAAAAATATTTCTAAATACACGATAGGAGCGGAGATAATATGACTTCTCCAAAATATAAGAAATATTGGAGGAAAAATGTTAAAATCACTTTTGGTATTTTTCTGGATTTATTTGCATAGGAAAAATACGTGTTTTTCAAAATTGCATTTAGGTCCGGGAAAAATGTTCACTTTGTCCTAAATATTATAAGAGGACGGTGAAAACTTATTTTGGGATTTTTGGAGTCCGTTTAGTATTTCTTTCGTTAGTTTTTCTGCGCAGGACTCTATTTAAAAAAAAGTGAACCGACTTAGACTCGTAAAGGACTGGGACTCTGGGCTTTATAAGCGCCAGAGACGGCCCGTTTCGCCTCAGCCCGCCAGCGCCGCCCCGCCCGAAACCCTACCGCCCGAAGCCGCCGCCGCCTTCGCGCCGCCGCCGCACCCCGCCGCCACGCCGCATCCCGCCGCCGCGCCGCATCCCGCCGCCGCCGCACCCCGCCTCGCCGCCCCGCCAGCCCGCCGGACCGCCGCCGCTGCCGGAATCCCGCCGGAGTTCGAGCCTGAGGTAGTAACGTTTTTTTAGTAAAACCGATCGGTTTTCGTAAAACCGTAGATCTGTTTTTTTATATATTTTAGATCGGTTCGGTTTAGTTATTTAGCGGACGTTCGTCCGTACGTTCGTTTTAACGAACGGTTTTCGTTAGATAGCCGCAGACAGCGAACGTTCGTTCGTTAGCCTGTTCGTCCGTTTTCTTTTTCGTGGTATTTATCCGCGGTTATTTCGATCGCGATTTCTGCCCTGATCTTGTTTTTCATTTTTCTTTTCGCTCGAGAGTCGGAATCAGGTGATTCAAAATCCCAGATCTTCATCTCGATGCCCTCTCTACATATAACCAACTTGAACAAGGTTTTGTCTACTGTAAAATTTTACTTTAGGCCAAATAGTAAACCGGAGCTCGTTTCTTTTGCAGTTTGAGTTTCGTTGCTTCTTCTGAGTTGATTCTTTTTGCAAACCGGAGTTCTTAAGTTGAACTTTCTGGTTAGATATCTTATTTGAGTTTTACCCATGCATTAGTTAAGTACTTATTGTGTGCTTGTTTGATTGCGATAGAGTACCCGGAGTGCGCCGCTTGCTACTTTGAGTCTCTAGGTTTTGCGAATCATCAGCAAGGCAAGTAACACTTTGATCATACTTTCCAAATTACCCAGTTTTCATTGCATTAGTCCCAACCCTCACACATTGCATGAGTAGGATTAATTAACTTTTGGGACTGGGAAGTAGATTGAGTTAGTACCTATTACCTGCATTACATTCAAACCCTTGGGAGTTACTTCTACGTTTGCTGTTAGAACATGCTATGCTCGTAGACGTGGATTGGGTGAGTGAAATCCATGACAGATGTGAGTTTGTTTAATTAATGGTTCAACTTAAGGTGGCAACTTTAACACACATCTGCGTGGATTGAGGCACCTGGGTATTCCAGCGATTGCCTGTTTTTCTTTTGGACCGCCACCCAGGCTCAAAGGGATCATGAGATTATTCATACTAGAAACTTCAGTGTGCAGCCACAATGCTATTATGGGCACTAGCATAGTATGTGTAAGTTGTGCGAACTCTTACAATGGTGGACTAGCAGATGTAGGGGATGTAGGTTGGTACGGTCCGCCCGATCGTAAGGTGCTAGCGCTTCTGAAAGACTATGTCTCGGTCATCCGTTTCTCAAACACCATGCAGTGCGAGAAACCAAACGGAGGCGATCGAGTCTTGTGGGAAAAGTGCACAAACCTCTGCAGAGTGTACAAACTTATCATGATTAGCCGTGTCCCCGGTTATGGACGTCTTGAGTATCTAGTACTTGGATTTTCATGTGAATCCCATCATGTTACTTTAATTAATTTTGTTGGGTTTAATGATTATTATAATTGGGGTTGAGAGGATGTCTATCTTCTCAACGATGTTTCAACTACCATGATAGTTAAATTAAAATCTATTCCTTTGAAGTAGGAAAAAATTGGCTTTACGCAAAAACTTAACCATAGAGCTTTCCACCAGCCAAATATTGCATATAGTATAGCTTTACTTTCATTGCATTCTCTTGTGTTACCTTGCCAGCATATTCCATGTGTTGACCCGTTTTCGGGCTGCAACGTTTCATGTTGCAGACTTTTCAGACGACGAGTAAGATGCCTTTTAGGTCGTGGTTCTATACTCAGTGATGCCGCTGGAGTTGATGGACTCACTTATCTTCCAAGCCTTCCGCTGTTATCGTATTAGATGGCCTTCAGCCATATTATTTGTAATAAATTCATCATTGGACTATCGATGTAATAAGTGTGTGATTGCTACTCTGTTATAAATCCTTCAAGTACTGTGCATGTCAGCATTACTGATCCAGGGATGACACTGATGCATAGTGATGAGACTGTTTGAGGTCTGGTCGCTACAGCTCGATAATTGGTTATGTCATTGATATGGGTAAATGTGAGATCTAAATGTTATTGTGAATATGGTTAGTTTATAATCTTTGCTGAAAACTTGAACCATGGCTAGACATATTTGCAACAGCAGGATCAAATAGAGTTTGTAAAAGTTTTTCTTTATCACTTTCAGTTAATAAACTGAATTGCTTGAGGACAAGAAATGGGTTAAGCTTGGGGGAGTTGATACGTATCCATCGTATCTACTTTTCCAAACTCTTTTGCACTTGTTTAGGACTCTAATTTGCATGATTTGATTGGAACTAACCCGGACTAACGCTGTTTTCAGCAGAATTGCCATGGTGTTATTTTTATGTAGAAATAAAAGTTCTCGGATTGACCTGAAAATTTACGGAGTATATTTTAGGAATATATAAAAAATACTAGCGAATGAATCAAACAGAGGGGACCCACCAGATGACCACAAGGGTGGGTGGTGCACCCTACCCCCTGGGCGTGCCCCTGGCTTGTGAGCCTCTTGAGCCTCCTCTGACCCTAACTCCAACTCTATATATTCACGTTCGGGGACAAAAAAAGAGAGAAGGATTCATCGCATTTTACGATACGGAGCCACTGCCGCTTCCTGTGCTTCATCGGGAGGGCTCATCTGGAGTCCATTCGAGGCTCCAGAGAGTGGAATCCGTCGATGTCGTCATCATCAACCTTCCTCCATCACCAATTTCATGATGCTCACCGTCATGCATGAGTAACTCTATCGTAGGCTTGCTGGATGGTGATGGGTTGGATGAGATTTATCATGTAATCGAGTTAGTTTTGTTAGGGTTTGATGCCTAGTATCCACTATGTTCTGATATTGATGTTGCTATGACTTTACTATGCTTAATGCTTTTCACTAGGGCCCAAGTGCCAAGATTTCAGATCTGAACCTATTATGTTTTCATGATTATACATGTGTTCTTGATCCTATCTTGCAAGTTGTAGACACCTACTATGTGTTATGATCCGCATACCCCGAGGTGACAATATTTGGGATTCTTTCCGGTGATTGCCGTAGTTTGAGGAGTTCATGTATTCACCAAGTGCTAATGCTTTGTTCCGGTTCTCTATTAAAAGGAGGCCTTAATATCCCTTAGTTTCCATTAGGACTCCGCTGCCATAGGAGGGTAGGACAAAAGATGTCATGGAAGTTCTTTTCCATAAGCACGTATGACTATATACGGAATACACGCCTACATTATATTGATGAATTGGAGCTAGTTTTTCATTGCCCTAGGTTATAACTTCTACACGATGAATATCATCCGACATATATCATCACCTATCTATTGCCTACGAGTTCGTCACATATTCATCTTTGCTAAGTTACTTTTGTTACTGCTACTGTTACAATCACTACAAGACTGCTACTGTTACTTTTGCCATTGTTACTGTTACTTCCATATTAATCTGCTACTAAATACTTTACTACAGATATTAAGTATTTCAGATGTGGTTGAATTGACAACTCAACTTCTAATACTCATGAATATTCTTTGGCTCCCCTTGTGTCGAATCAATAAATTTGGGTCGAATACTCTACCCTCGAAAACGGTTGCGATCCCCTATAATTGTGGGTCATCAACACTCATCTTGAGAATAACCTACTTAGCATGGAAAATACTGGCCACGCCTCGCCGCTGTTGGAAATATGCCCTAGAGGCAATATTAAAATGTTTATTATTATATTTCCTTGTTCATGATAATTGTCTATTGTTCATGCTATAATTGTATTAACCGGAAACCGTAATACATGTGTGAATACATAGACCGCAACATGTCCCTACTGAGCCTCTAGTTAACTAGCTCGTTGATCAATAGATGGTTGTGCTTTCCTGACCACGGACATTGGATGTCGTTGATAACGGGATCACATCATTATGAGAATGATGTGATGGACAAGACCCAATCCTAAACATAGCACAAGATCATGTAGTTCGTTTGCTAGAGCTTTTTTAATATCAAGTGTCATTTCCTTAGACCATGAGATTGTGCAACTCCCGGATACCGTAGGATGCTTTGGGTGTATCAAACGTCACAATGTAACTGAGTGACTATAAAGGTGTACTACAGGTATCTCCAAAAGTGTATGTTAAGTTGGCACGAATCAGGACTCAGATTTGTCACTCCGTATTATGGAGAGGTATCTCTGGGCCCACTTGGTAATGCATCATCATAATGAGCCCAATGTGACTAAGGTGTTAGTCACGGGATCATGTGTTACGGAACGAGTAAAGAGACTTGTCGGTAACGAGATTGAGCAAGGTATGGGGATACCAGCGATCGAATCTCGGGCAAGTAACATACCGATGGGCAAAGGGAATTGTATACGAGATTGATTGAATCCCCGACATCGTTGTTCTTCCGATGACATCATCGTGGAACATGTGGGAGCCAATATGGGTATCCAGATTTCGCTATTGGTTATTGGCCGGAGAGGCGTCTCCGTCATGTCTGCATGGTTCTCGAACCCGTAGGGTCTACACACTTAAGGTTCGGTGACGCTAGAGTTGTAATGGGAATTGTATGTGGTTACCGAAGGTTGTTCAGAGCCCCGGATGAGATCCCAGACGTGACGAGGAACTCCAAAATGGTCTGGAGGTGAAGATCAATATATTTGACGAAGGGTATTGGAGTCCAGAATTGTTCCAGGGGTACCGGTTGACGACCAGCATGACCGAAAGGGGTTTCAGAGCCCCCGACAAGCGTTGGGGGGCCTTATGGGCCAAGGGGATGGGGGTACACCAGCCCACTAAGGGGTTGTGCGCCCCTCCCACCCCATCTCACGTAACCTGGAGAGGTGGGGCGCCTTGATACGTCTCCAACGTATCTATAATTTTTTACTGTTCCATGCTATTATATTATCCTTCTAGGATATTTTATGGGCTTTTATATACACTTTTATATGATTTTTGGGACTAACCTATTAACCCAGAGCCCAGTGCCAGTTTCTGTTTTTCTCTTGTTTTAGGGTATCGCAGAAAAGGAATATCAAATGGAGCCCAATTGACTTGAAATTCAACGGAGGCTGTTTTTGGACGAGAAGAAGCCCAGAAAGTGCTGGAGGGGGGCCAGAAGATCCACGGGCTGCCCACGAGGGTAGGGGGCGCCCCCCCTACTGGGCACGCCCCCTGCCTCGTGGACAGCCTAGAGACCCTCTTTACTTGCCCCCGACTCCAACACCTCCAATATATACTGAAACCTCCGGAAAATAACCTAGATCGGGAGTTCCGTCGTCGAAAGCCTTTGTTGCCACCGAAAACCAATCTAGACCCCGTTCTGGCACCCTGCCGGAGGGGGGAACCCTCACCGATGGCCATCTTCATCATCCCGACGCTCTCCATGACGAGGGTGGAGAAGTTCACCCTCGGGGCTGAGGGTATGTACCAGTAGCTATGTGTTTGATCTCTCTCTCTCTCTCTCTCTCTCTCGTTCTTGAGATGGCACGATCTTGATGTATCGCGAGCTTTGCTATTATAGTTGGATCTTATGATGCTTCTCCCCCTCTACTCTCTTGTGATGAATTGAGTTTTGCCTTTGAAGTTATCTTATCGGATTGAGTCTTTAAGGATTTGAGAACACTTGATGTATGTCTTGCGTGGGATACCCGTGGTGACAATGGGGTATTCTATTGATTCACTTGATGTATGTTTTGGTGATCAACTTGCGGGTTCCGCGACCTTGGGAATTTTTGCGGGGTTGGCACACGTTTTCATCTTGACTCTCTGGTAGAAACTTTGGGGCACTCTTTGAAGTACTTTGTGTTGGTTGAATAGATGAATATGAGATTGTGTGATGCATATCATATAACCATGCCCACGGATACTTGAGGTGACAATGGAGTATCTAGGTGATATTAGGATTTTGGTTGATTTGTGTCTGAAGGTGTTATTCTAGTACGAATTCTATGATGGATCGAACCGAAAGAATATCTTCGTGTTATTTTACTACGGACTCTTGAATAGATCGGCCAGAAAGAATAACTTTGAAGTGGTTTCGCACCCTACCATAATCTCTTTGTTTGTTCTCTGCTATTAGTGACTGTGGAGTGACTCTTTGTTGCATGTTGAGGGATAGTTATATGATCCAGTTATGTTATTATTGTTGAGAGAACTTGCACTAGTGAAGGTATGAACCCTAGGCCTTGTTTCCTATCATTGCAACACCGTTTATGCTCACTTTTATCTTTAGTTACCTTGCTGTTTTTATATTTTCAGATTACAAAAACCTATATCTACCATCCATATTGCACTTGTATCACCATCTCTTCGCCGAACTAGTGCACCTACACAATTTACCATTGTATTGGGTGTGTTGGGGACACAAGAGACTCTTTGTTATTTGGTTGTAGGGTTGCTTGAGAGAGACCATCTTCATCCTACGCCTCCCCCAGATTGATAAACCTTAGGTCATCCACTTGAGGGAAATTTGCTACTGTCCTACAAACCTCTGCACTTGGAGGCCCAACAACGTCTACAAGAAGAAGGTTGTGTAGTAGACATCAAGCTCTTTTCTGGCGCCGTTGCCGGGGAGGTTAGTGCTTGAAGGTATATCTTTATACCCTGCAATCGAATCTTTTAGTTTCTTGTCTTATCACTAGTTTAATTTATAAAAGAAAACTAAAAAAATGGAATTAAGGTTACCTCATATGCTTCATCTTTTTAATATCTTTCGTGAAAATGATGGGAAAGAAAATTGTGCTCAAGTACTAGAAGAAGAATTACATATAATGCTTGGCATAAAATTTGTGAATGATGAGCATGATTGCAATGTTGTTAGTATGAATTCTTTGAATACCCATGATGCTAATGATATGCAAAGCCACAAGCTTGGTGATGCTATGTTTGATGAAGATAATATTTTTAGTCCCCTGAGTTTTGATGAGCAAATTTATTATGATGAAAGCATGCCTCCTATATATGATGATTATTGTGATGACTTGTATGCTATTAGTAATAATGATAACCATGAAACTTGTCATCATGATTTTAGTTTTCAATTGGATTATGCCTCACATGATAATTATTTTGTTGAGTTTGCTCCCACTATTATTCATGAGAAGAAATTCGCTTATGTGGAGAGTAATAAAATTTATATGCTTGGGGATCATGAAAATAATGCTTTATGTGCTGGTTATATTGTTGAATTCATTCATGATGCTACCGAAAATTATTATGAGGGAGGAACATATGCTGCTACATATTGTAATAATATCAAGTTTCCTCTCTATGTGCTTAAAATCTTGAAGTTATGCTCGTTTTCCCTTCCTATGCTATTTGATTATCGTTCCCATAAGTTGTTTGCCCACAAAATCCCTATGCATAGGAAGTGGGTTAGATTTAAATGCGCTAGTTATATGCTTCATGATGCTCTCTTTATGTTTCAATTCTTATCTTTTATGCGAGCATCATTGAAATCATTGTGCCTAGCTAGGGGCGTTAAACGATAGCGCTTGTTGGGAGGCAACCCAATTTCATTTTCTTTGCTTTTGCTTATTTTTAGGAATAAATATTGCATCTAGCTTCTGTTTATATGTGGTTTTGTGATTTAATTAGTGTTTGTGCCAAGTAGAACCTTTGGGAAGACTTGGGTGAAGTTTATGTGATCTTGCTGTAAAAACAGAAACTTTAGCGCTCACGAGATTAGCTACCATTTTTTTACTGGAGAGTGCTTTTTAGTTGATTCTTTTGCAGATGATTAATAGACAAATTCCTCAGGTCTACCAATTTATTTTAGAATTTTTAGATTTACAAAAGTATTCGAAAGTTACAGATTGCTACACACTGTTCTGTTTTTGACAGATTCTGTTTTTCGTGGGTTGTTTGCTTATTTTGATGAATTTATCAGTAGTATCGGAGGGTATGAACCATAGAGAAGTTGGAATACAGTAGATATGAATTTAGAATGAGTTCATAATAGTACCCAAGTGGTGGTTTTATTTTCTTATACTAACGGAGCTTATGAGTTTTCTGTTAAGTTTTGTGTTGTGAAGTTTTCAAGTTTTGGGTAAAGATTCAATGGACTATGGAATAAGGAGTGGCAAGAGCCTAAGCTTGGGGATGCCCAAGGCACCCCAAGGTAATATTCAAGGATAACCAACAGCCTAAGCTTGGGGATGCCCTGGGAAGGCATCCCCTCTTTCGTCTTCGTCTATCGGTAACTTTACTCGATGCTATATTTTTATTCACCACATGATATGTGTTTTTCTTGGAGCGTCATTTTGTTTTATTTTGTTTTGCTTGCTGTTTGAATAATATCCCAAGATCTGAAATTCTTAAATGTTAGAGAGTCTTCACATAGTTACATAATTATTCAACTACTCATTGATCTTCACTTATATCTTTTGGAGTAGTTTGTTGTTTGCTCTAGTGCTTCACTTATATCTTTTAGAGCACGGCGGTGGTTTTATTTTGAAGAAATTGATGACCTCTCATGATTCACTTATATTATATTGAGAGTCTTTTAGAACAGCATGGTAATTGGCTTTGGTTATAAAACTAGTCCTAATATGATAGGCATCCAAGTTGGGTATAGTAAAAACTTTCATATAAAGTGCATTGAATATGATGAGAAGTTTGATACTTGATGAGAAGTTTGATACTTGATGATTGTTTTGAGATATGAGGATGGTAATATTAGAGTCATGCTAGTGGAGTTATTATGAAATTGAGAAATACTTGTGTTAATGTTTGAGATTCCCGTAGCATGCATGTATGGTGAACCGCTATGTGACGAAGTTAGAGCATGAGGTATTTGTAGAGTGTCATCCTTTGTGTGGAGGTCGGGGGCGCGCGATGGTTAACTCCTACGAACCTCCCCCCTAGGAGCATGCGTTGATTGCTTTGTTTTGATGACTAGTAAATTTTTGCAATAAGTATATGAGTTCTTTATGACTAATGTTGAGTCCATGGATTATACGCACTCTCACCCTTCCACCATTGCTAGCCTCTCTTGTGCCGCGCAACTTTCGCCGGTACCATACATCCACCATATATCTTCCTCAAAACAGCCACCATACCTACCTATCATGGCATTTCCATACCCATTCCGAGATATATTGCCATGCAACTTTCGACCGTTCCGTTCCTATGACACGCTTCATATTGTCATATTGCCATGCATGATCATGTAGTTGACATCGTATTTGTGGCAAAGCCACCATGCATAATTTTTCATGCATGTCACTCTTGATTCATTGCACATCCCGGTACACCGCCAGAGGCATTCATATAGAGTCATACTTTGTTCTAGTATTGAGTTGTAATATCGAGTTGTAAATCAATAAACGTGTGATGATCATTATTATTAGAGCATTGTCCCATGTGAGGAAAGGCCAAAAAAAGAGATGGCCCAAAAAATATAGAGAGGGGCTAAAAAAAGAGAAGCCCCTCCAAAAAAATGAGAGAAAAGAGATAAGGGACAATGCTACTATCCTTTTCCACACTTGTGCTGGAAAGTAGCACCATGCTCTTCATGATAGAGAGTCTCATGTTTAGTCGCTTTCATATACTAGTGGGAATTTTTAGTATAGAACTTGGCTTGTATATTCCAACGATGGGCTTCCTCAAATGCCCTACGTCTTTGATACGTCTCCAACGTATCTATAATTTTTTATTGTTCCATGCTATTATTTATGATGTTTTGGATGTTTAATGGGCTTTGTTATACACTTTAATAATATTTTTGGGATTAACCTACTAACCCAAAGGCCCAGTCCAGATTGTTGTTTTTTGCCTGTTTCAGGGTTTTACAGAAAAGGAATATCAAACGGAGTCCAAACGGAATGAAACCTTCGGGAGAGATATTTTTGGAGAAAAATACACACGGGAGACTTGAGAGCCACGGAGTAGGGCACACGTGGCGCCCACGAGGGTGGGGGGGGGGGCGCCCCCCCTATAGGGCGCGCCCCTGCCTCGTGGGCCCCACGTTTGGCCCCCGGTGCCCTCCTTCCTCCTATATATACTTACGTACCCCGAAACTATCAGAACAACAGAGAAAACCCTAGTTCCACCGCCGCAACCTTCTGTTCCCGTGAGATCCCATCTTGGGGCATGTTCTGGAGCTCCACCGGAGGGGGGATCTTCCACGGAGTGCTTCTACATCATCATCATCGCCTCACCATGAGTTGTGAGTAGTTTACCACAGACCTTCGGGTCCATAGCTAGTATCTAGATGGCTTCTTCTCCCTCTTTGGATCTCAATACAAAGTTCTCCTCGGTCTTTGAGGAGATCTATTCAATGTAATCTCTTTTTGCGGTGTGTATGTCGAGATCCGATGAATTGTGGATTTATGATCAAGATTATCTATGAGAAATATTTGGTTCTTTTCTGAACTCTTTATGTATGATTATAATATACTTGCAAGTCTCTTCAAATTATTGGTTTTGTTTGGCCTAATGGATCTATAGTTCTTGCAATGGGATAAGTGCTTGGCTTTGTTTCAATCTTGCGGTGTCCTTTCCAAGTGATAGTAGGGGCAGCAAGGCACGTATTATATTGTTGCCATCGAGGATAAAAAGATGGGGTTTATATCACTAAGTTTGAGTTTATCCCTCTACATCATGTCATCTTGCTTAAGGCGTTACTATGTTGTTATGAGCTTAATACACTAGATGCATGCTGGATAGCGGTCGATGTGTGGAGTAATAGTAGTAGATGCAGAATCGTTTCGGTCTACTTGTCTCGGACGTGATGCCTATATATAATGATCATGCCTAGATAGTCTTATAATTATTCACTTTTCTATCAATTGCTCGATAGTAATTTGTTTACCCGCCGTAGAATATCGCTATCATGAGAGAAGCCACTAGAGAACACTATGGCCCCCAGGTATATTCTCAACATATCAATCTACACTCTACTTTACTTTTCTGCTTTTACTTTTTGTTCTTATAACCAAAAATACCAAAAATATCAAACTATCATCTCTATCAGATCTCACTTTCTTAAGTGACCGTAAAGGGATTGACAACCCCTTATTGCGTTGGCTGCGAAGTTCTTATTTGGTTGTGTAGGTGCGAGGGACTCGCGCCTGGTCTCCTACTGGATTGATACCTTGGTTCTCAAAAACTGAGGGAAATACTTACGCTACTGTGCTACATCTCCCTTTCCTCTTCGAGGGAATACAACGCAAGCTCGAGAAGTAGCAAGAGTCTTCGTGAGCAAGCAAGTTGGATGCACACCCACTTAGTTTCTTTTGTTGAGCTTTCATACACTTTTAGCTCTAGTGCGTCTGTTGCATGGCAATCCCTACTCACTCACATTGATATCTATTGATGGGCATCTCCATAGCCGTTGATATGCCTAGTCGATGTGAGACTATCTTCCTCCTTTTTGTCTTCTCCACAACCACCATTCTATTCCACCCATAGTGCTATATCCATGGCTCACGCTCATGTATTGCGTGAAAGTTGAAAGGTTTGAAAAAATTGAGTATGAAAACAAGTGCTTGGCTGAAACCGGGGTTGTGCATGATATGAATATTTTGTGTGATGAAGAGGGAGCTTAGCCAGACTATATAATTTTGTAGGGATAACTTTCTTTGGCCATGTTATTTTGAGAAGACATGATTGCTTTGTTAGTATGCTTGAAGTATTATTATTCTTATGCCTATATAGACTTTTGTCTTGAATCTTTCGGATATGAACATTCATGCCACAATTAAGAGAATTACATTGAGAATTATGTTAAGTAGCATTCCACATCAAAAAATCTGTTTTTATCATTTACCTACTCGAGGACGAGCAGGAATTAAGCTTGGGGATGCTTGATACGTCTCCAACGTACCTATAATTTTTGATTGTTCCATGCTATTATATTATCCTTCTAGGATGTTTTATGGGCTTTTATATACACTTTTATATGAAATCTGGGACTAACCTATTAACCTAGAGTCGAGTGCCAGTTTATGTTTTTCTCCAGTTTTAGGGTATCGCAGAAAAGGAATATCAAACGGAGCCCAATTGACCTGAAATTCAACGGAGGCTGTTTTTGGACCAGAAGAAGCCCAAAAAAGTGCCAGAGGGGGGCCAGAAGATCCACGGGCTTCCCACGAGGGTAGGGGCGCATCCCCCCTACTGGGCGTGCCCCTGCCTCGTGGACAGCCCGGAGACCCCCTTTACTTTTCCCCGACTCCAACAGCTCCTATATATACTGAAACTTCCGGAGAATAACCTAGATCGGGAGTTCCGCCGCCGAAAGCCTTTGTTGCCACCGAAAACCAATCTAGACCTCGTTCCGGCACCCTGCTGGAGGGGGGAACCCTCACTGGTGGCCATCTTCATCATCCCGGCGCTCTCCATGACGAGGGAGGAGTAGTTCACCCTCGGTGCTGAGGGTATGTACCAGTAGCTATGTGTTGGATCTCTCTCTCGTGTTCTTGAGATGGCACGATCTTGATGTATCGCGAGCTTTGCTATTATAATTGGATCTGATGATGTTTCTCCCCCTCTACTCTCTTGTGATGAAGTGAGTTTTCCCTTTGAAGTTATCTTATCGGATTGAGTCTTTAAGGATTTGAGAACACTTGATGTATGTCTTGCATGGGATACCCATGGTGACAATGAGGTATTCTATTGATTCACTTGATGTATGTTTTGTTGATCAACTTGTGGGTTCCATGACCTTGGGAATCTATGCATAGGGGTTGGCACACGTTTTCGTCTTGACTCTCCGGTAGAAACTTTGGGGCACTCTTTGAAGTACTTTGTGTTGGTTGAATAGACGAATCTGAGATTGTGTGATGCATATCATATAACCATGCCCACGGATACTTGAGGTGACAATGGAGTATCTAGGTGACATTAGGGTTTTGGTTGATTTGTGTCTTAAGGTGTTATTCTAGTACGAACTCTATGATGGATCGAACCGAAAGAATAGCTTTGTGTTAGTTTACTACGGACTCTTGAATAGATCGATCAGAAAGAATAACTTTGAGGTGGTTTCGTACCCTACCATAATCTCTTTGTTTGTTCTCCGCTATTAGTGACTTTGGAGGTACTCTTTGTTGCATGTTGAGGGATAGTTATATGATCTAGTTATGTTATTATTGTTGAGAGAACTTGCACTAGTGAAAGTATGAACCCTAGGCCTTGTTTCCTATCATTGCAACACCGTTTATGCTCACTTTTATCTTTAGTTACCTTGCTGTTTTTATATTTCCAGATTACAAAAACCTATATCTACCATCCATATTGCACTTGTATCACCATCTCTTCGCCGGACTAGTGCACCAATACAATTTACCATTGTATTGGGTGTGTTGGGGACACAAGAGACTCTTTGTTATTTGGTTGCAGGGTTGCTTGAGAGAGACCATTATCATCCTACGCCTCTCGCGGATTGATAAACCTTAGGTCATCCACTTGAGGGAAATTTGCTACTGTCCTACAAACCTCTGCACTTGGAGGCCCAACAACGTCTACAAGAAGAAGGTTGTGTAGTAGACATCACGCCTCCCCTAGGGCAGCCGCCCCCTCCCGGCTTGGGGGCTAAGTCTCCTAGGGGTGGGGGCGCCCAAACCCATCTACGGTTTCCCCTATGGCCGCCGCCATTCCCCTAGGGAAACCCTAGGGCACCTCCTCCTCCCTCCTTCCCCTATATATAGTGGCGGAGAGAGAGGGCAGCCGTACCCTTCCCCCTGGCGCAGGCCTCCCCCCTCCTACACTTCCTCCTCCTCCGTAGTGCTTAGCGAAGCCCTATCGGAGAACCACGAGCTCTGTCGCCACCATGCTGTTGTGCTGCTGGACCTCTGCCTCAACTTCTCCTCCCCCCTTGGTGGATCAAGAAGGAGGAGACATCCCCGGGTTGTACGTGTGTTGAACGTGGAGGCGCCGTATGTTCGGTGCTAGATCGGATCTTCCGTGATTTGAATCGTCGCGAGTACGACTCCATCAACCGCATTCTTTGCAACGCTTCCTCTTAGCGATCTTCAAGGGTATGAAGATGCACTCCCTCCCTCTCGTTGCTAGCATCTCCTAGATTGATCTTGGTGACACGTAGGAAAATTTTGAATTATTACTATGTTCCCCAACAGTGGCATCATGAGCTAGGTCTATGTATAGATTATATGCACGAATAGAACACAAGTAGTTGTGGGCAATGATTTGGTCAATTTGCTTGCCGTTGCTAGTTCTATCTTTATTTGGCGGCATTGTGGGATGAAGCGGCCTTTATACGTACGCTTACGTGAGACAGGTTCCACTGCATGACATGCACTTGTTGCATAAGGTGGCTAGTGGGTGTGTGTCTCTCCCACTTTAGTCGGATCAGATTAGATGAAAATGGTCCTTATGAAGGGTAAACAGAAACTGTAATATCACTGTTGTGGCTTTTGTGTTGGTCAGAAATGTTCTTGCTAGAAACCCATAGCAGCCACGTAAAACATGCAAATAAAATTAGAGGACGTCTAACTTGGTTTTGCAGGGTATGCTATGTGATGTGATATGGCCAAAAGGATGTGATGAATTATATATGTGATGTATGAGATATATCATGTTCTTGTAATAGGAATCACAACTTGCATGTCGATGAGTATGACAACCGGCAGGAGCCATAGGAGTTGTCTTAATTTATTGTATGACCGCGAGTCAATAAAAAACGCCATGTAATTACTTTACTTTATTTCTAACCGTTAGCCATAGTAGTAGAAGTTATAGTTGGCAAGACAACTTCATGAAGACACGATGATGGAGATCATGATGATGGAGAACATGGTGTCATGCCGGTGATGATGGTGATCATGCCGCGCCTCGAAGATGGAGATCAGAGGCGCAAGATGATATTGGCCATATCATGTCACTTTATGATTTGCATGTGATGTTTATCATGTTTACATCTTATTTGCTTAGAACGACGGTAGCATAAATAAGATGACCCCTCACTAATATTTCAAGAAATGTGTTCCCCCTAAGTGTGCACCGTTGCGAAGGTTCATTGTTTCGAAGCACCACGTGATGATCGGGTGTGATAGATTCTAACGTTCGCATACAACAGGTGTAAGCCCGATTTACACATGCGAAACACTTAGGTTGACTTGAAGATCCTAGCATGTACATACATGGCGTTGGAACACAAGAGACCGAAAGGTCGAACATGAGTCATATAGCAGATGCGATCAACATGGGGATGTTCACCGTTGATAACTAGTCTGTCTCATGTGATGATCGGACACGACCTAGTCGATTTAGATCATGTATCAGTTAGATGACTAGAGGGATGTCTATCTGAGTGGGAGTTCATTAAATAATTTGATTAGATGAACTTAATTATCATGAACTTAGTCTAAAATTGTTTTTACAATCTATCGTGTAGATCCAATGGCCCACGCTAATGTTGCCCTCAACTTCAATGCGTTCCTAGAGAAAACCAAGATGAACGACGATGGAAGAAACTAAATGGATTGGGTCTGTAACTTGAGGATCATCCTCATAGCTTCCAAGAAAGCATATGTCCTTGAAGCACCGCTAGGTGACTCACCCATTTTCCCAGCAACTCAAGACGTTATGAAAGCCTGGCAGTCTCGTAGTGATGATTACTCCTTGGTTCAGGGTGGCATGCTTTACAGCTTAGAACTGGGGCTCCAAAAGCGTTTTGAGCAAAACAGAGCATATGAGATGTTCCAAGAGCTGAGAATGGATTTCCAGGATCAGGGTCGGGTCGAGAGATATGAAGTCTCCGACAAGTTCTTCAGTTGTAATATGGAGGAAAGCAGTTCTCGCAGCGAGCATGTACTCCAAATGTCTGGGTTGCACAACCGCTTGTCTCAACTGGGAGTTAATCTTCCAGATGACTTGGTCATTGACAAAATCCTCCAGTCGCTTCCACCTAACTACAAGAGCTTTGTGATGAACTTCAATGTGCAATGGATGGAGAAGTCCATTCCTGAGTTATATTTAATGCTGAAATCGGTGGAGGTGGAGATCCAAAAGGAACATCAAGTGTTGATGGTGAATAAGACCACTAAGTTCAAGAAAGACAAGGGTAAGAAGAACTTCAAAAAGGACGGCAAGGGAGTTGCCGCGCCTAGTAAGTCAGTTGCCAGGAAGAAGCCAAAAAATGGACTCACGCCTGAGACTGAGTGCTTTTATTGCAAGGGATATAGTCACTAGAAGCGGAACTGCCCCAAGTACTTAGCGGATAAGAAGGCCGGCAACGTCAAAGGTATATATGATATACATGTTATTGATGTGTACCTTACAAGCGCTCGTAGTAGCTCCTAGGTATTGGATACCGGTGCGGTTGCTCACATTTGTAACTCAAAACAGGAGCTGCGGAATAAGTGGAGACTAGCGAAAAACAAGGTGACGATGCACGTCGAGAATGGTTCCAAGGTCGATGTGATCGCCGTCGGCACACTACCTCTACATCTACCTTCGGGATTAGTTTTAAACCCCAGTCATTGTTATTTAGTACCAACTTTGAGCATGAACATTGTATCTGGATCTCGTTTGATGCGAGATGGCTACTCACTTAAATCCGAGAATAATGGTTGTTCTATTTATATGAGAGATATGTTTTATGGTCATGCCCCGCTGGTCAATGGTTTATTTTTATTGAATCTCGAACATGATGTTACAGATATTCATAGTGTGAATGCTAAAAGATGTAAGGTTGATAAGGATAGTCCCACATACTTGTGGCACTACCGCCTTGATCATATTGGTGTCAAACGCATGAAGAAACTCCATGAAGATGGACTTTTGGAGTCTCTTGATTATGAATCATTTGACACGTCCGAACCATGCCTCCTGGGCAAGATGACCAAGACTCTGTTCTCCAGAACAATGGAGCCAGCAACCAACTTGTTGGAAATAATACATACCGATGTATGTGGTCCAATGAGCGTTGAGGCTCGCGGTGGCCATCGTTATGTTCTCACCCTCACCGATGACTTATGTAGATATGGGTATGTCTACTTAATGGAACACAAGTCTGAGACCTTTGAAAAGTTCAAGGAATTTCAGAGTGAGGTAGAGAATCAACGTGACGTGAAAATAAAGTTCTTACGATCTGATCGTGGAGGAGAATATTTTAGTCACGAGTTTGGCACACACTTAAGGAAATGTGGAATTGTTTCACAACTCACGACGCATGTAACACCTCAGCGTAATGGTGTGTACGAATGTCGTGATCGCACTCTATTAGATATGGTGCAATCTATGATGTCTCTTACCGATCTACCACTATCATCTTGGGGTTATGCTTTAGAGACTGCGGCATTCACTTTAAATAGGGCACCGTCTAAATTCGTTGAGACGACACCACATGAATTATGGTTTGGGAAGAAACCTCAGCTGTCGTTTCTGAAAATTTGGGGATGTGATGCTTATGTCAAGAAACTTCAACCTGAAAAGCTCGAACCCAAATCGGAAAAGTGTGTCTTCGTAGGATACTAGGAAACTATTGGGTATACCTTCTACCTCAGATCCGAAGGCAAGATCTTTGTTGCCAAGAATGAATCATTTCTAGAGAAAGAGTTTCTCTTGAAATAATTAAGTGGGAGGAAAGTAGAACTTGATGAGGTAATTGTACCCCCTCTTGAACTGAAGAGTAGCGCAGCATAGGAAGATGTTTCTGTGGTGCCTGCACCAACTAGAGAGGAAGTTAATGATGATGATCATGAAATTTCGAATCAAGTTGCTACTAAACTTTGTAGGTCCACGAGGACACGTTCCGCACTAGAGTGGTACAACAACCTTATCCTGGAAATCATGTTGTTAGACAATGGTGAACCTTCGCACTATGAAGAAGTGATGGCGGGCCCGAATTCCAACAAATGGCTTGAAGCCATGAAATCCGAGATAGGATCCATGTATGAGAACAAAGTATGGACTTTGGTGGACTTGCCCGATGATTGGCAAGCCATAGAGAATAAGGGGATCTTTAAGAAGAAGACTGGCGCAGATGGTAATGTGACCGTCTATAAGGCTCGGCTTGGCGCTAAGGGTTATTGACAAGTTCAAGGAGTTGACTACGATGAGACTTTCTCACTCGTAGCGATGCTGAAGTCCATCCGAATCATGTCAGCAATTGCCCCATTTTATGATTCTGAGATCTGGAAAATGGACGTCAAAATGACATTCCTTAACGGTTTCCTTAAGGAAGAATTATATATGATGCAACTGAAAGGTTTTGTCGATCCTAAGAATGCTATAAAGGTATGCAAGCTCCAGCGCTCCATCTATGGGTTGGTGCAAGCATCTCGGAGTTGGAACATTCGCTTTGATGAAGTGATCATAGGGTTTGGGTTTATACAGACTTATGGAGAAGCCTGTATTTACAAGAAAGTGAGTGGGAGCTCTGTCGCATTTCTCATATTATATGTGGATGACATATTGTTGATAGAAATGATATAGAAATTTTGGGAAGCATAAAGCCTACTTGAATAAGTGTTTTTCAATGAAGGACCTCGGAGAAGCTGCTTACATATTAGGCATCAAGATCTATAGAGATAGATCGAGACGCCTCATTGGTCTTTCACAAAGCACGTACCTTGACAAGATTGAAGAAGTTCAATATGGATCAGTCCAAGAAGGGGTTCTTGCATGTATTGCAAGGTGTGAGATTGAGCGTAGCTCAATGCCCGGCCACAAAAGAAGATCGAGAAAAGATGTGTGTCATCCCCTATGCCTCAGCCATAGGCTCTATTATGTATGCCATGCTGTGTACTAGACCTGATGTGAACCTTCATAAGTTTGGTAGGGAGGTACCAAAGTGATCCCGGAATGGAACACTGGACAACGGTCAAGAATATCCTGAAGTACCTAAAAATGAATAAGGATATGTTTCTCGTTTATGGAGGCGCCGAAGAGCTCATCATAAAGGGTTACATCGATGCTAGCTTTGACACAAATCTGGATGACTCCAAGTCACAAACCGGATACGTGTATATTTTGAATGGTGGGGCAGTCAGCTGGTGCAGTTGCAAGCAAAGCGTCGCGGCGGCATCTACATGTGAAGCGGAATACATAGCTGCTTCGGAAGCAGCGCAGGAAGGATTCTGGATGAAGGAGTTCATCACCGACCTAGGAGTGATTCTCAATGCGTCGGACCCAATGACTCTCTTTTGTGACGACACTGGAGCTATTGCCATTGCCAAGGAGCCCAGGTTTCACAAGAAGACCAAGCACATCAAGCGCCGCTTCAACTCCATTCAAGATGGAAACATAGATATTTGTAAATTACATACGGATCTGAATGTCACAGATCCGTTGACTAAACCTCTTCCACGAGCAAAACATGCTCAGCACCAGAACTCTACGGGTGTTTGATTCATCACAACGTAACTAGATTATTGACTCTAATGCAAGTGGGAGACTGTTGGAAATATGCCCTAGAGGCAATAATAAAATGGTTATTATTATATTTCCTTGTTCATGATAATTGTCTATTGTTCATGCTATAATTGTATTAACCGGAAACCATAATACACGCATGAATACATATACCACAACATGCCCCTAGTGAGACTCTAGTTAACTAGCTCGTTGATCAATAGATGGTTGTGGTTTCCTGACCACGGACATTGGATGTCGTTGATAATGGGATCACATCATTAGGAGTATGATGTGATGGACAAGACCCAATCCTAAGCATAACACAAGATCATGTAGTTTGTTTGCTTTAGCTTTTTAATGTCAAGTATCATTTCCTTAGACCATGAGATTGTGCAACTCCGTGACACCATAGGGATGCTTTGGGTGTATCAAACGTCACAACGTAACTGTGTGACTATAAAGGTGCACTACAGGTATCTCCGAAAGTGTTTGTTGGGTTGGCACGAATCGAGACTGGGATTTGTCATTCCATATTATGGAGACGTATCTCTAGGCCCACTCAATAATGCATCATCAAAATGAACTCAATGTGACTAAGGTGTTAGTCACGGGATCATGTGTTACGAAACAAGTAAAGGGACTTGCCGGTAATGAGATTGAACAAAGTATGGGGATACCGACGATCGAATCTCGGGCAAGTAACATACCGTCGGATCGTGGGTTCCAGCAAACACTTGAGGTTCAAACACTAGGGTGCGCACGAAGATCTCTCCTTCCCGCTCTAGCTCGCTCTCGCACCGATTCCTAGGCCTAGCTCGTCATACCCGAGGAACAAGAGACACGAGGATTTTTACTGGTTCGAGCCACCGTTGTGGTGTAATACCCTACTCCAGTGTGGTGTGGTGGATTGCCTTGTTGGCTAAGGATGAACAAGTACACGGGAAGAACGGCCTCCTGAGGGGAGGTCTTCCTGGGCTCGGTGAGCTAGTGGGTGTAAGGGTGGTCTGAATGGTCCCCCCTTTTCTATGTTGGTGGCTAGTCCTATTTATAGAGGCCCGGGCCCTCTTCCCCAATATTGAGCGAGAAGGGATCCCACAACGGCCAAGTTTGAAGGGGGGCAGCTAGTACAAGCTATCCAAACAAAAGGTGGTCTTCGCCTGCCAAAGGCTCTGGTGGTGACGTCGTCGTGGGCTCCGTGGTGACCTTCGCCCTGACGTCCTGCTGGTCTTGGTCTCATTGCACCGATATGAAAACCTTGGCCTGACACCTCGGGACTCCTCGCCTGCGCTTGCCCCTTTAGAACCAAAGAGGAAACTAGCTTCGTGTACCCGCTGGTGCCCGCCTGGCCTTGGTCGTCATGGCTCACGTCACGCGAACCTCGCAAGGTGTCCCTTGCCTTGACATCTCCGCTCCTCGGGAGCCAGCCTTGTGAGGCCGCCCCAGGGGAGGTCTTGCGTCGTCTGCCTCACGAGGCTTGGCCCCTCGCGAGGGTCTTGAGTGGTTTGGTGATAAAGATGGGCCGTACCAGGCCGCTGGATGAGCCATGCTCTGGGCCGCAGGCAGGCAAGTCTGGGCACCCTCGTTCCCAGAACGCCGACAGTAGCCCCCGGGCCCAAGGCGCGCTCGGACTTGGCTTCACGACGAAGCCAAGGGTCAAGTGCGGAGCGCCGTGGGCCCCAAAAGCCTGCGACCTTGATTGACATGTGGCGATTGACAGGACATGGGCGTATCCTCTTCCCTACGCCGCCTCGGCAACCGCATGACTGACAAAAGGCAGGTGCACGCTGTAGTGCCTTCATTGCTCGCCTTTGCCTTGCTCCAGATCCCCTTTCTTGCTCCTCTCCCCCAAAGACTCCAGATCCGTGCCATCTCCCATCCGAGTTCGCAACCCGTGGCGTCTGGTAAGGCAAAGGCCGCTGCTCCGACTGCCTGGTACGAGTCGGCCCTGAGCATGCCCAACGTCTCGAAGAAGAACCTTGCTGCTGTGCTGCTAATGACGACTGAGGGCACCAATGAGAAGGGGAAGACCGCACTCCAGGCCACCTCCACTGAGCCGGAGGACTCAAAGAGCACTTTCTACCCCTTCTTCATGAGTAGTGTTGTCACGGGGCTAGTTCCCCCTTTCTCCGATTTCTTCTACGCCGTCCTTAGCCACTACAAGCTGCATGCTCTTCATCTTCATCCCAATTCCATCCTCCTCCTGTCTATCTTCGCCTTCTATTGTGAGGCATTTATAGGGGTGATGCCATCTGTGGCGCTGCTTTGCCACTTCTTCTACCTCTAGAACAAGGGCAACCTTTGGTCAGGGTGTGCCAACTTCGTTGCGGCCAACGGGACCAACACGATCTCGAAAGCCGGGAAGAAGTCCGAGAACTTCAGGAGCAAGTGGGTCCTTGTGGACGCCAAGTGCTCTCATCCTTGGTTGGTGTTGCCGACAAAGATGTCCGCGCCTAACGACAGGTGGCTCAGCGCGAAGCTTACCGACCCTCGGGCGGAGCAGGTGCTGGAGAGGATGACCGCCGACTTGAAGCCCGACGACCCAAAACCGACGAAGTTGATGGGGGCCATGATCGTTAAGGTATTCTTGGTACGCTGCGTAGCTCCACTTCAGGCGCACTTGCGCCCCTTGTGGAGGCTCGGGGACGAGGTGAACGACCTCCGTCTGCGGCCCGACACCCTGTCCGACGAGGACCTGAGCGCAGCTCTCCGCCTCCTGGTTGGGGATGACCAGGGGTATCCACCAGACAACCACGCCCCCCTGTACCGCTGCCCAGATGGGGCGAAGGTGGCGGCCTCCATGCCCACCTTCGACGGACGCGGGCTTCGGCGCCCTCCGAGGCCCCGATGGGGACGGTTCCGGTGGAGCTGTCCTCAGGGGACTCTGGTGGGGAGGAGGACTCAGAGGCGGCCGTGGAGGAGGCCGGGGAGAACTCGCCCCACGCAAGGCCGATCTCCTCCACGCCTTGCCCGATGATGCCGACGCTGACGACTACCCGGTGAAGGAGGCCATGCCCCCTGCCGGGGTCACCACGAGGTCCAAGGTCACCCTCTCGTAGAAGCTGCTAGCTGGGGTCCCGATGAAGAGCAGGTCGGCGTTGATCACCCGAGACGATGCTCCGGCTCTGACGCCGCCTGGTGCTGCCGCTGGGCCAGCTGCGAGGCCCCTGAGATCCGTGGTTCTAAAGAGGCCACGGGTTATGCTGTCGTGGACCAGTAAGTGCCTTGGCCTGATTTTGTCTTCGCTCTTGATTCCATTGCCGATTCCTGATATTTTTCCCCTGCAGCGCCAGGCCAGCGCCGTCGGCGAAGAAGAAGAAGGAGGGGGCGACCGCATCAGAGGCCCAGCGGCCTGGCCTGGCTACACCCTCCCTGACGCAGACATGCGGTGGAGGCGCCCCTACTTCTGCTCGGTCCTCCTCGCGAGGCCCAATGAACCAACCTCAGGAGAGGATAACCTCCTTGGTCAAGCAGGCTCCGGAGGCGCCCATCTCCAGCTCGCTTGCGGGTGTCGCCGGAGCTCACGAGGTCTTGAACACGGCGCAACCTCCTCCTAAAATCACGCCGCTAGCTCGCAACCGTTCCGCCTCGTCCGGTGCCCTGGAGGAGGCTCTGTCTGCGCCGATGTAGCTCTGGAATGGCCTCCAAGGCGCCGACTATCATCTGGTGGCAGAGTGCTTGGAGTTGATCTCGGGCAGGCTAAACTCCGACGCTTCTATCAGGGCAATGCTGAGCCGAGCCGTGGTGGCTTCCGAAGAGGACAAGCAGGCCGCCGACCTGAAGGAAATATGCCCTAGAGGCAATAATAAAGTTGTTATTTATATTTCCTTATATAATGATAAATGTATATTATTCATGCTAGAATTGTATTAACCGGAAACTTAGTACATGTGTGAATACATAGACAAACAAAGTGTCACTAGTATGCCTCCACTTGACTAGCTCGTTGAATCAAAGATGGTTAAGTTTCCTAGCCATAGACATGAGTTGTCACTTGATTAACGTGATCACATCATTAATGAATGATGTGATTGACTAGAACCATCCGTTAGCTTAGCAACTTGATAGTTTAGTTTTTACTGCTATTGCTTTCTTCATGACTTATACATGTTCCTATGACTATGTGATTATGCAACTCCCGAATACCGGAGGAACACCTTGTGTGCTATCAAACATCACAATGTAAGTGGGAGATTATAAAGATGCTCTACAGGTGTCTCCGAAGGTGTTTGTGGTGTTGGCATAGATCAAGAATCGTATTTGTCACTCCGAGTGTCGGAGAGGTATCTCTGCGCCCTCTCGGTAATGCACATCCTAATAAGCCTTGCAAGCAAATAACTAATGATTTACTCACAAGATGATGTATTAGGGAATGAGTAAATTGACTTGCAGGTAACGAGATTGAACTAGGTATGATGATACCAACGATCGAATCTCGGGCAAGTAACATACCGGTGACAAAGGTGTCGGTGTACAAAAAGGGGGGGGGTACACTTTTTGTACCCCTATGACCGTGCACGGGCAGTCTGAGCCACGGGCACCGCCGCACCAAGCAAGGCCAGGGAGGTAAGCCAGCGTAAGATTGAAGCCCAAGAGAACAAGACCACAAAGAGCAAGGGGACGAAGCAGATTCCCCCGACAAGATCCTTGCCGGGAGCCAGTTTCAGCAGCCCCGGCAAGACCCTTGCCGCGGCAACTCGCCCCACGCCTACGGAGCAGATCATCCTTGAGTCCACTGCCCCCATGGGGCAAGGATTTGGGAGACATCCCCGTAATGGCATGCAGATCTTTGTGAAGACATTCAAGATCAGACACACACTAAGAAGACGACGACTTTTAGCGAGATCCCAGCCAAGGAAGACCACAAGACCTCCGGCAAGCACCTTGCCAGGGATGACAGCAGGCGCCGCAGCAAGACCCTTGCAGGGGCCCCGGAAAGGCCCTTGCCGGGGACATCCGCAGGGCCACCATCAGGCCCACACCAACTAAACTCTCCACCGCCTTATGCAGCTGCCGACCCAACCAGCTGGGCAGGCACCTGCGTGGCGGCATGCAGATCTTCGTGGAAGACCCACCATTGCGCCACCTCAGTTGCCTGTCTGCCTACATGGCATCTCAGGCATCGCTGGCCAGGGCGCGTGTCTACACAGGAAGGAGCAGCGAGGAACAAGACGGGCCTCTCCCCCGTCCCCGATAAAGCAAGGACACCTAAGCAAGACGCATTAAATGCGCCTTGTCATGTAATGCGAGGGATAACCTCGCATCACTTTACCCTTTCCACCTCCTGTGTGCCACTGTGGCAACCCCTTTTCCCTGTAAAAGGAGGCCCAAGGCGACCAGGAGGAGGATTCGGCTTTTTGGAGCTCCTCATGCCCCATAGCTAGCTGAAGAACACACATATACAATCCACCAAAGCAGGAGTAGGGTTTTACGCATCCTCGCGACCCGAACCTGGGTAAAGGAACCGTCTGCTATCTGTTTGATCCACTCTTATCTCAACCCCGCGCCCCGTAATCGTAGTAGGGAATCTTGTGATCCCATAGGTGTCGATTCAATACACCAACATCTTTGGCGCTCCAGGTAGGGGGCGCAGTTGTGAGAATCGGCTCTAGGAGTTAGCCCAGCACTCCTTCGTCTTCGTGGCTCTTTGAGAAGGAAGGGGGCGGAAGATCATCACTCGAGCGGCTACAAACAGAAGCTAAGTTACATTGAACCCTGGATATTTCTATTCTATTATATAAAGTTATTATCCTCGGAGCTGTCGTTCTTTGTACAAAAAGAAACCTGCACGCAAATGGGGCCCTTCCCGATCGGCAATGCCTTTGTTCTGTTTCGAGTCCGCTCAACGGTTCAAACGACTGCGTTGGAAACGGTAGGGTAGCCTTCCGCGATTGGCAAGGCTCTCGACTCTGACTCGAGTCAAACTCGACAGTTCGAGCGGCTGCGTTAAGGACGGTAAGGTGGCTCACCCGGCAGCACGCTCGCCCGGCAGGCCAATGGGGAGCCGTGCCCAAGACGCCGCCCTGGGTTTCCGCGCCGGCAAGCCTACCCAGCTAGCATAGGGTGGACGTACAAAGAGGCAACAAACAGGGAAATAGCATGCATAATCCCAAAAGTACTTCAAAGTTATGTTACATCATATCATCGCTGCGGTTCTAACTAAAGATAAAACATGTCTTGGTCATGAACCCGCAGCAGCGAAGAAGAACGGGGTGCCTAATCCCGGCGCTGGCCTTCCACCCTCTTGATTTCGTCGATGCAGCTGATGACGGGCTTGATGTGCTCCTTGAGCACCGTGAGGTCAGTACCCTCCGGCAAGCTATCCATCGCGGCTTCAAAGTCAAGGGCGGGATTCCAGTACGCCATCTTGGTGAGGACCTTGGTCATGACCCCTCGGCAAAGTCGCCGGGCCTCCCCGGCCAGCGTGGCCGTTCTGTTGGAGTGAAGATCACCCAAGGCGCCAAGGACGCCCTCAAAGAACAGGGTCAGCTTGGCGTTGACGGTCCCGCTCCACTCAGGGGCATACCTCACGTTTGGAGTCCCCATGAGAACCAACTGCGAGGTGACCCCGCCGGCGACGTCCTCCAGCTGGCTGATCCATCTGTTCTCGCCCGCCACATATTCCTGGTGGGAGGCGGCCTCGTCCGCCCGCAGCTGCTTCTCCTCCTCCAGGCTCCTGGTCAAGGTCTCCTCCCGAGCCGAGCTCTCTGACAACATCTTCTCGAGATTCTCCAGCTTCAGCTTGAGATCTCTGATGGAGTTTTGCGCCTCGGAGAGCTCCCCAGCCTTGCTGATGACCGCTCCTTGCGCCTCTACCAAGGCGCAGTTGAGCGTGTTCTTCTCGTCGGACAGCTTGAGGGCATGTTCCTTCAGCTCGTCCCGCTCTACCTCCAGCTCCTTCACCTTGCCGGCATGGACCAGAGCCTGGGCATCGAGTGCCTCTTTGTGCCTCTGCTCCAGCTCGCGAGTCCGACGCTCGACAAGGACCTCGAGCTCCTCATCCTTGCCGTGGAGCGTTGTGGCAAGCTTTGCCTCACGCGCGGAGAGGTCTTCTTCCTGGGAATCCAAGGTGGCTTGATGCTTGTTCCGGGCGGCCTCGGCCGCGGCAGCCAAGTTCGCTGCCTCTTCCTGGGCCTTCTTGATGTCAAACATCTTCATGGTGAGCTCTGCATCGCGCTTGGCCAATTCCTCCTGAAAGGCTCTCTGCTCCTCGCGAGCCTGGCGAAAACAAGTCTGCGTCTTAGCAACGTGCGCCTTGAAGTCCGCCTCCGCCTTGTCCACCGCTGCCGTCCTGGACTTAACCTTGTCCAGACGGGCACGGTAGAGCACTTGGAGCTTTCGGAAATTGGCCCCCATAGCGCGAAATAGCTGCCTCTCTGAAGAACCATCGCCGCCGACGCCCGGTTCATCGACAACCTCGAGCCCGGTGGCGGCGAGCACCTCGCCGTCGAGGACTTCCCCTCGGGCGGGTGCTCGGGAACTTGACGCCCCTGCAAGATGGACGAAGAGATCGTCGCCCACCTTCAGATATCTGCCGGGGCCCAAGGTTGTGGAGGAAGAAGGCTGATCATCAACCACCTCTTCCTCGGCTGTGGCCTTGCCGGCCTCCCCGGTAGGCCCACCGCTGGCACCCTCGGCGGCATCCTTGGCGGCCTCATCGGCGGCGGCCTCGTCAGCATCCTTGGCGGTCTCCTCGGCAGCGATCCTGTTGGCCTCCGTCGCGGCCTCCTCAGCAATGTTCCCGACAACAGCATCCACGTCCTCCATATGTGTTGAAGGAGGGCCTGGGCAGTAATGGGAGCAATGAAGCCAAGAAAAATAACAAGGGAAAAACAGAGACGAAGGACAGGCGACTCAGGAGTGCCGGGCTGTGAAGCAAAAGCCCCCTCCCCGCCAGTACCTGGTGCCGGGGCAGAGCCACCAGCGCCCAAGTTCCCCTCTTCCCCCATGGGTGTGGGCTCCGTGCTTGGTGCCCTTGCCGGGGACGCCCCTCGCGGCGGCGTAGTCGATGGGGGTGGTGTGTTGGGGGTGGCCCTCTGCAGCTCCTCCTGCTGCCGCTCCCTTCCTACGAACCCGACAAGGTCAGCACCATCGCGTCGAACACCTACCACATGTCGAGTAAGAGGAGGGTGACGAAATTACGCTGGGGGCTGTGCCGGGGGCTGCTGTCCGGGCTGCTTAACACCACCAGTGGTGTCTCTGAAGCCCCAGCCGAGGGCTGGCTGCTCGCCGAGGCCTTCGCGCTCTTCACCCTCTGGGCCAACGTCTCTGCATCCCTGCAAAAGCGAAAACGGATCAAGATGAGTGGCTTAATTCAGGGAGTGAAAATGGCAGTAAGGAACGGAGTACTTACTCGTCGTCCATCCCCTCCTCCTCCACCGCTTTCCTTTTCCTCTTTGGGCTGAGAGGCCCAAGATCAAAAGGGAGCTCCGCGTCAACATCCGAGTCAACGTTTGCCGGGGGAGGCGAAGAAGGCGCAGTTTGTGCGCGCCCAGATGGAGAAGGGGTTGTTGCCTTCTTCTTCTCAGCGGCCTTCGTCAGCCTCCTCGCTGCCGTGGCCCTCGTGTGGCGCCCGGACCCCTCCAGGGTCAATTGAGGCTGCGTGGCCATGCCGGGCCGGACCGGCTCGCCGGAACTAGCCCGCCATAGGACTCGCCCTCATCCCCTGGCTGGCGCCGAGCCCGCCGCCATGTCCTCATCCTCCGACGACTCGTCGGCCGCATCTTCGACAAGCGGAGCTCCGGTGCCGACGCTGCTAGCCTCCCCGGCGGCCGCCGCCCACTGGGCGAGCTCCTCCTCCTCCGCAGCCGTTGCGGCCTTGTCCTCCACACCCCCGGCACTGCCGGCCTTCATGGCAAGCTGCGCCTCCCTCACCCTAGTGGCGATGTAGTCCAGCTCTTTCTGGGTGGTGTCCATGACAAGCCACCGCTCGGCGTCAGCGTTGAAATACACCTCAACCAGAGAGTCAAAGAATTGCTACACGTCCGCGTCCGCCGGCTCCTTCCAGCTCGGGACAGGGCCGTGCACGTTGCAGTCCGGCATCATGGCGATGATCTCGGACCGGCGTGAATTATTGCACAATGGGACCACCCCCGTTGGCAGCTTGAAGAACGACCCCTTGATGGCCTTGCCGGCCTTTACGGCAGCCCTCGCGGCCTTGCCGGTCTGTTCGACCTCGCCATCGTGACCCACATCAAGCTGGAAGAGCCGCTGGTAGAAATGGGCATGTGCCATCACCGTGAAGTTGTGGTCGAGGCCAGGGCGGAGTCACATAACGTCAGGCTGATTCCTAAAGAGCCAGGCTGGGCTCCCCTTGTTGTGCAACGGGGCGATCCAACGGCGAATGAAGTCCGTCCCGATCATCTCAAGGGTGAGTCTGGCCTGGGTGAGCCGGAGAATCCTGGTGGTGGCAACTGTGAGCCTCCCGTCGGCAACGTCGACATCGCTCCAATCACTGCCACGGACCGGCGGCACTCGGCGGACCTTGCAGAATCTTGGCGGATCTTCGTCTTCAATCCAGCACCACCGGCCACGCCATTCATCCCACCTCTCCTTCACGGCACTGTCCAGGTACGCCCCCTTGGATCTTGGGATCTAGGTGATGCATCCAGAGACGGCACCTCCCGGCTGGATCCGAGGGGAGAAGTAATGGCGGAAGAGCGCCGTGTTGGCTGCACCCCGGCGAAGCCTTTGTAAAGGTGCACAAAGAAAGCCATGCACGCCACCGCATTCGGAGTAATATCCAAGAGGCGGAAGCCGAAGGTGTGCATCATATCGCAGAAGAAATCGGAGAAAGGGGGACATAACCCACAAGAAAAGTAGTCGACGAAGAAGGGAAACCGATTTGGGCCAGGTTCGGCGCAAGTAGCAGGAATGACGCGCGTCGCCGGATGTCCCAAATTTTCTTCCCTCGTCTTCACCCCCCGAAGAGGCTTGAAGGCGGCCCGGAGCTCGAGGACGTCAACCGTCAATGGGAAGAAGAAGGCGGACTTCGTCCGGTCCCCCAACAACGCGTTCTTCGGCGGCTCCACAGTCCTGGCGCCCTTGGCCACCCCCTTGCCCTTGACGGACTTGGACTCCATGGCGGCTGAGAAAGTTAGTGGACTGAGAGAGGGGGGGGGGGCGAAGCAACGGCGGCAGGCGACGGCGGAAGCTTCGGAAGGAAGGAACAGAGGAAACAGCGGCTCTGAGATTGGAAGAGGTGCGAGGAAAGCGGAGGAAGTGAGCAGCGCGCCCGCAGTTATTCCTTCTTATGGGGGGAAAACGCGGGCCGCCTCCTTCCGCATTAACTGCGACGTGACGCAGGCCCGCGGAAACCGCCCCGCGCATGCCGCCCACGTCACGCACACCCCTCCACGCCGCGCCGTGCGCGCGGATCGTGAGAGGCGAAGCACGCAGAAAATCTTACCACGGTAAAAACCGTCCCGCCTGCCCGCGCACCGTTCTGGGCCTAGGCCAACAACGCGTCACGCTTATGTGTGGCCCAGGCCCGGGGGCTCCTGTCGGTGTACAAAAAGGGGGGTACACTTTTTGTACCCCTATGACCGTGCACGGACAGTCTGAGCCACGGGCACCGCCGCACCAAGCAAGGCCAGGGAGGTAAGCCATCGTAAGACTGAAGCCCAAGAGAACAAGACCACAAAGAGCAAGGAGACGAAGCAGATTCCCCCGGCAAGATCCTTGCCGGGAGCCAGTTTCAGCAGCCCCGGCAAGATCCTTGCCGGGGCCGGCTTTAGCAGCCCCGGCAAGACCCTTGCCGCGCCAACTCGCCCCACGTCTATGGAGCAGATCACCCTTGAGTCCACTGCCCCCATGGGGCAAGGATTTGGGAGACATCCCCATAGTGGCATGCAGATCTTTGTGAAGACATTCAAGATCAGACACACACTAAGAAGACGACGAACCTTGGTGGGATCCCAGTCAAGGAAGACCACAAGACCTCTGGCAAGCACCTTGCCGGGGATGACACCAGGCGCCGCGGCAAGACCCTTGTCGGGGCCCCGGCAAGGCCCTTGCCGGGGACATCCACGGGGCCACCATCAGGCCCACACCAACTAAACTCTCCACCGCCTTATGCAGCTGCCGACCCAACCAGCTGGGCAGGCACCAGCGTGGCGGCATGCATATCTTCGTGGAAGACCCACCATTGTGCCACCTCAGCTGCCTGCCTGCCTACATGGCATCTCAAGCATCGCTGGCCAGGGCGCGTGTCTACACAGGAAGGAGAGGCGATGGACGTGACGGGACTCTCCCCCGTCCCCGATAAAGCAAGGACACCTAAGCAAGACGCATTAAATGCGCCTTGTAATGTAATGGGAGGGATAACCTCGCATCACTGTACCCTTTCCACCTCCTGTGTGCCACTGTGGCAACCCCTTTTTCCTATAAAAGGAGGCCCAAGGCGACCAGGAGGAGGATTCGGCTTTTTGGAGCTCCTCATGCCCCATAGCTAGCTGAAGAACACAGATATACAATCCACCAAAGCAGGAGTAGGGTTTTACGCATCCTCGCGGCCCGAACCTGGGTAAAGGAACCGTGTGCTATCTGTTTGATCCGCTCTTCTCTCAACCCCGCGCCCCGCAACCGTAGTAGGGATTATTGTGATCCCATAGGTGTCGATCCAATACACCGACAAAAGGGAACAACGTATGTTGTTATGCGGTTCGACCGATAAAGATCTTCGTAGAATATGTAGGAGCCAATATGGGCATCCAGGTTACGCTATTGGTTATTGACCGGAGAGATGTCTCGGTCATGTCTACGTAGTTCTCGAACCCGTAGGGTCCGCACGCTTAACGTTCGTTGAAGATATAGTATTGAATGAGTTATGTATGTTGGCGACCGAAGGTTATTCGGAGTCCCGGATGTAATCACGGACATGACTAGGAACTCCGGAATGGCTCGTAGATAAAGATTAATATATGGGACAATGGTGTTTGACCTTCGGAAGGGTTCCTGAATTCACCGGAAGGGGTTCCGGGTGTTTCCCGAAATGTTTGGATACGAGGACACTTTATCTGGGCCAAAGGGGAAAGCCCACAAGGTTTTTGGAAATCGCAAAAGGAAGTTTTGCGGAGTCTAGGGTCCAGACGCGAGGGTCCCTGGCGTCTGGGTCCAGACGCCGGGAACCCTGGCGTCTGACCCTGGAGTCCGAGAAGGACTCTTGCCTTTCGGGTGAAACCGACTTTGTGGAGGCTTTTACTCCAAGTTTTGACCCCAAGGCTCAACATATAAATAGAGGGGTAGGGCTAGCACCCAAGACACATCAAGATACACCAAGCCGTGTGCCGGCAACCCTGACCCTCTAGTTTATCCTCCGTCTAGTTTCTGTAGTGCTTGGGGAAGCCCTGCAGAGATTGCTCTACATCACCAACTGGCACCACACCGTCGTGCTGCCGGAACTCATCTACTACTTCGCCCGTCTTGCTGGATCAAGAAGGCGAGGACGTCATCGAGCTGAACGTGTACTGAACGTGGAGGTGTCGTACATTTGGTGCTAGGTCGGGACGGATCGTGAAGGTGTACGACTACATCAACCGCGTTGATAAACGCTTCCGCTTTCGGTCTACGAGGGTACGTAGACACACTCTCCCCTCTCATTGCTATGCATCACCATGATCTTGAGTGTGCGTAGGAAACTTTTGAAATTACTACGCTCCTCAACAGTGGCATCATGAGCCATGTTTATGCGTAGATATTATATGCACGAGTAGAACACAAGTGAGTTGTGGGCGATACTAGTCATACTTTGATTCGGCGGTATTGTTGGATGAAGCGACCCAGACCGACATTACGTGTACGCTTACGCGAGACTGGTTCTACCGACGTGCTTCGCACATAGGTGGCTGGTGGGTGTCAGTTTCTCCAACTTTAGTTGAATCGAGTGTGGCTACGCCCGGTCCTTGTGAAGGTTAAAACAACACATACTTGACGAAATAGAGGACGTCTAACTCAGCTCTTAGGTTTTGATGCGTAGGTAAGAACAGTTTTTGCTCAGACCGCAGCAGCCACATAAAACTTGCAACAACAAAGTAGAGGACGTCTAACTTGTTTTTGCAGGGCATGTTGTGATGTGATATGGTCAAGACATGATACTAAATTTTATTGTATGAGATGATCATGTTTTGTAACAGAGTTATCGGCAGCTGGCAGGAGCCATATAGTTATCGCTTTATTGTATGAAATGCAATCGCCATGTAATTGCTTTACTTTATCACTAAGCGGTAGCGATAGTCATAGAAGCAATAGTTGGCGAGACGACAACGATGCTACGATGGAGATCAAGGTGTCGCGCCAGTGACGATGGTGATCATGACGGTGCTTTGGAGATGAAGATCAAAGGCACAAGATGATGATGGCCATATCATATCACTTATATAGATTGCATGTGATGTTTATCTTTTATGCATCTTATTTTGCTTAGATCGACTGTAGCATTATAAGATGATCTCTCACTAAATTTCAAGGTATAAGTGTTCTCCCTGAGTATGCACCGTTGTGAAAGTTCGTTGTGCCGGGACACCACGTGATGATCGGGTGTGATAAGCTCTACATTCACATACAACGGGTGCAAGCCAGTTTTGCACACGCAGAATACTCGGGTTAAACTTAACGAGCCTAGCATATGCATATATGCCCTCGGAAGACTGGATACCGAAAGGTCGAGCGTGAATCATATAGTAGATATGATCAACATAAGATGTTCACCATTGAAAACTACTCCATCTCACGTGATGATCAGACATGGTTTAGTTGATATGGATCACGTGATCACTTAGATGATTAGAGGGATGTCTATCTAAGTGGGAGTTCTTAAGTAATATGATTAATTGAACTTTAATTTATCATGAACTTAGTACCTGATAGTATTTTGCACGTCTATGTTGTTGTAGATAGATGGCCCGTGTTGTTGTTCCGTTGAATTTTAATGCGTTCCTAGAGAAAGCTAAGTTGAAAGATGATGGTAGCAACTACACGGACTGGGTCCGTAACTTAGGATTATCCTCATTGCCGCACAGAAGAATTATATCCTATAAGCACCGCTAGGTGACAAGCCTGCTGCAGGAGCAACTCCGAACATTATGAATGTCTGGCAAGCTCGTTCCGATGACTACATTATAGTTCAGTGTGCCATGCTTTACGGCTTAGAACCGGGACTTCAACGACGTTTTGAACGTCATGGAGCATATAAGATGTTCCAGGAGTTGAAGTTAATATTTCAAGAAAATGCCCGGATTGTGAAATATGAGATTTCCAATAAGTTCTACAGCTATAAGATGGAGGAGAACGGTTCTATCAGTGAACACTTGTTCAGAATGTCTAGGTACTACAATCATATGACTCAACTTGGATGCAAAGTTGACGAAGATAATGTTATTGATAGAGTTCTTTAATCACCGCCACCAAGGTATAAAGGCTTCGTGATGAACTATAACATGCAAGGGATGCAGAAGACAATTCTCGAGCTCTTCGCTATGCTCAACGCTGCGGAGGTAGAAATCAAAAAGGAGCATCAAGTGTTGATGGTTAACAAGACCACTAGTTTCAAGAAAAAGGGCAAGGGAAAGAAGGGGAACTTCAAGAAGAATAGCAAGACAGTTGCAACTCCTGCGAAGAAACCCAAGTCTGGAGCCAAGCCTGAAACTGAGTGCTTCTACTACAAAGGGACAGGACACTGGAAGCGGAACTGCCCCAAGTATTTGGCGGATAAGAAAGATGGCAAAGTGAACAAAGGTATATTTGATATACATGTTATTGATGTTTATCTTACTAATACTCGTAGTAGCACCTGGTTATTTTATACTGGTTCAGTTGCTAATATTTGTAACTCGAACCAGGGGCTATAGATTAAACGAAGATTAGCTAAGGATGAGGTGATGATGCGCGTGGGAAGAAATGGTTCCAAAGTCGTGTGATTGCCGTCGGCATGCTACCTCTACATCTACCATCAGGATTAGTATTAGACCTAAATAATTGTTATTTGGTGCCAGCGTTGAGCATGAACATTATATCTGGATCTTGTTTGTTGTGAGACGGTTATTCATTTAATTCAGAGAATAATGGTTGTTCTATTTATATGAGTAATATCTTTTATGGTCATGCACCCTTGAAGATTGGTCTATTCTTGTTGGATCTCGATCGTAGTGACACACATATTCATAATATTGAAGCCAAAAGATGCAAGATTAATAATGATAGTTCAACTTATTTGTGGCACTGCTGTTTAGGTCATATTGGTGTAAGGCACATGAAGAACCTCCATGCTGATGGACTTTTGGAATCACTTGATGCTTGCAAACCATGCCTCATGGGCAAGATGACTAAGACTCCATTTTCCGGAACAATGGAGCGAGCAACTGATTTGTTGGAAATCATACATACTGATGTATGTGGACCAATGAGTGTAGAGGCTCGCGGCGGGTATCGTTATTTTCTGACCTTCACTGATGAATTGAGCAGATATGGATATATCTACTTGATGAAACACAAGTCTGAAACATTTGAAAAGTTCAAAGAGTTTCAAAGTGAAGTAGAGAATCATCGTAACAAGAAAAGAAAGTTTCTACGATCTGATCGTGGAGGCGAATATTTGAGTTACGAGTTTGGTCTTCATTTGGAACAATGTGGAATAGTTTCACAAATCACGCCACCCGGAACACCACAACGTAATGGTGTGTCCGAATGTCATAACCGTAATTTATTAGATATGGTGCGATCTATGACGTCTCTTACCGATTTACCACTATCGTTTTGGGTTTATGCTTTAGAGACAGCTGCATACACGATAAATAGGGCACCATCTAAATCTGTTGAGACGACGCTTTATGAACTATGGTTTGGCAAGAAACCAAACTTGTCGTTTCTTAAAGTTTGGGGCTGCGATGCTTATGTGAAAAAGCTTCAACCTGATAAGCTCGAACCCAAGTCGGAGAAACGTGTCTTCATAGGATACCCAAAGGAAACTATTGGGCACACCTTCTATCACAGATCCGAAGGCAAGATATTCGTTGCTAAGAATGGATCCTTTCTAGAGAAGGAGTTTCTCTCGAAAGAAATGAGTGGGAGGAAAGTAGAACTTGATGAGGTAATCGTACCTTCTCCCGAATTGGAAAGTAGTACACTTGAATAAGATTTTTTCAATGAAAGACCTCGGTGAAGCTGCTTATATATTGGGCATTAAGATCTATAGAGATAGATCAAGACGCTTAATAGGACTTTCACAAAGCACATACCATTATAAAGTTTTGAAGAAGTTCAAAATGGATCAGTCAAAGAAAGGGTTCTTACATGTGTTACAAGGTGTGAAGTTGAGTAAGACCCAATGCCCGACCACTGGAGAAGATAGAGTGAAATTGAAAGTCATTCCCTATGCCTCGTCCATAGGATCTATCATGTATGCCATGCTGTGTACCAGACCTGATGTGTGCCTTGCTATAAGTTTAGCAAGAAGGTACCAAAGTAATCCAGGAGTGGATCACTGGACAACAGTCAAGAACATGCTGAAATACCTGAAAAGGACTAAGGATATGTTTCTCGTTTATGGAGGTGACAAAGAGCTCATCGTAAATGGTTACGTCGATGCTAGCTTTGACACTAATCCAAATGACTCCAAATCACAAACCGGATACGTGCTTTTATTGAACGGTGGAGCTGTCAGTTGGTGCAGTTCTAAGCAAAGCGTCATGGAGGGATCTACATGTGAAGTGGAGTACATAGCTGTTTCGGAAGCAGCAAATGAAGGAGTCTGGATGATGGAGTTCATATCCGATCTAGGTGTCATACCTAGTGCATCGGGTCCAATGAAAATATTTTTGTGACAATACTGGTGCAATTGCCTTGGCAAAGGAATCCAAATTTCACAAGAGAACCAAGCACATCAAAAGATGCTTCAATTCCATCCGCGATCAAGTCAAGGAGGGATACATAGAGATTTGCAAGTTACATACAAATCTGAACGTTGTAGACCCATTGACTAAGCCTCTCTCACTAGCAAAACATGATCGGCACCAAGACTCCATGGGTGTTAGAATCATTACTGTGTAATCTAGATTATTAACTCTAGTGCAAGTGGGAGACTGAAGGAAATATGCCCTAGAGGCAATAATAAAGTTGTTATTTATATTTCCATACATCATGATAAATGTTTATTATGCATGCTAGAATTGTATTAACCGGAAACTTAGTACATGTGTGAATACATCGACAATCAAAGTGTCACTAGTATGCCTCCACTTGACTAGCTCGTTGAATCAAAGATGGTTAAGTTTCCTAGCCATAGACATGAGTTGTCATTTGATTAACGGGATCACATCATTAGTGAATGATGTGATTGACTTGACCCATCCTTTAGCTTAGCAACTTGATCGTTTAGTTTTTATTGCTATAGCTTTCTTCATGACTTATACATGTTCCTATGACTATGTGATTATGCAACTCCCGAATACCGCAGGAACACCTTGTGTGATATCAAACGTCACAACGTAACTGGGTGATTATAAAGATGCTCTACAGGTGTCTGCGAAGGTGTTTGTGGTGTTGGCATAGATCAAGAATAGGATTTGTCACTTCGAGTGTCGAAGAGGTATCTCTGGGCCCTCTCGGTAAGGCACATTGTAATAAGCCTTGCAAGCAAATAACTAATGAGTTAGTCACGGGATGATGTATTACGGAACGAGTAAAGAGACTTGCTGGTAACGAGATTGAACTAGGTATGATG
This sequence comes from Secale cereale, assembly GCA_902687465.1. Taxonomy (NCBI): domain Eukaryota; kingdom Viridiplantae; phylum Streptophyta; class Magnoliopsida; order Poales; family Poaceae; genus Secale; species Secale cereale. The sequence goes on from LR738712.1 coordinate 103,503,754, forward strand.
ATACCGACGATCGAATCTCGGGCAAGTAACATACCGATGACAAAGGGAACAACGTTGTTGTTATGCAGTTCGACCGATAAAGATCTTCGTAGAATATGTAGGAGCCAATATGGGCATCCAGGTTCCGCTATTGGTTATTGCCGGAGAGATGTCTTGGTCATGTCTACATAGTTCTCGAACCCGTAGGGTCCGCACGCTTAACGTTCGTTGACGATACAGTATTGAATGAGTTATGTATGTTGGTGACAGAATGTTATTCGGAGTCCCGGATGTAATCACGGACATGACGAGGAACTCCGGAATGGTCTGGAGATAAATATTATTATATGGGATAATAGTGTTTGACCTCCGGAAGGGTTCCGGATGTTTCCCAAAATGTTTGGATACGAGGACACTTTATTTGGGCCGAAGGGGAAAGCCCACAAGGTTTTTGGAAAGCGCAAAAGGAAGTTTTACGGAGTCTAGGGGCCAGATGCCAGGGTTCCTGGCGTCTGGGTCCAGACGCCGGGAACCCTGGTATCTGGCCCTGGAGTTTGAGAAGGACTCTTGCCTTTCGGGTGAAACCGACTTTGTGGAGGCTTTTACTCCAAGTTTCGACCCCAAGGCTCAACATATAAATAGAGGGGTAGGGCTAGCACCCAAGACACATCAAGATACACCAAGCCGTGTGCGTGCAACCCCGACCCTCTAGTTTATCCTCCGTCTAGTTTTTGTAGTGCTTGGCGAAGCCCTGCAGAGATTGCTCTACATCACTGATACATCTCCGACGTATCTATAATTTTTGATTGTTCCACTCCATTATATTATATGTTTTGGATGTTTAATGGGATTTATTATACACTTTTATATTATTTTTGGGACTAACCTACTAACCCAAGGCCCAATGCAGATTGCTGTTTTTTTGCCTATTTCAGGGTTTCGCAGAAAATGAATATCAAACGGAGTCCAAACGGAATGAAACCTTCGGGAGAGTTATTTTTGGAACCATATCTTCATGGAAGACTTGTAGTACACGCGAGGGAATGAAGGAGGCGGCCATGAGGGTCCAGTGCATGCCCCTCCCCCTGGGTGCGCTCCCACCCTCGTGGGCCCCCTCTGGCTCCCCCGATGCCCTCCTTCCTCTTATATATATCCATGTACCGTAAAAACATCGAGACAACATAGAAAATCCTAATTCCACCGCCGCAACCTTCTGTACCCGTGAGATCCCATCTTGGGGCCTGTTGCAGAGCTCCGCCGGAGGGGGGATCTACTATTGAGTGCTTCTACATCAACACGATAGCCTCACCAATGAGTTGTGAGTAGTTTACCACAGACCTTTGGGTCCATAGTTATTAGCTAGATGGCTTCTTCTCTCTTTATGGATCTCAATACCAAGTTCTCCTCGGTCTTCGAGGAGATCTATTCGATGTAATCTTTCTGCGGTGTGTTTGTCGAGATCCGATGAATTGTGGGTTTATGATCAAGATTATCTACGATAAATATTTGGTTCTTTTCTGAAATCATTTATGTATGATTATAATATCCTTGCAAGTCTTTTTGAATTATTGGTTTGGTTTGGCCTATTAGATCTATAGTTCTTGCAATGGGAGAAGTGCTTGGCTTTGGGTTCAATCTTGCGGTGTCCTTTCCCAGTGAAAGTAGAGGCACCAAGGCACGTATTGTATTATTGCCATCGAGGATAAAAAGATGGGGTTTATATCATATTTCTTGAGTTTATCCCTCTACATCATGTCATCTTGCTTAAAGCATTACTCTATTCTTATGAACTTAATACTCTAGATGCATGCTGGATAGCGGTCGATGTGTGGAGTAATAGTAGTAGATGCAGAATCATTTCGAACAACTTGTCACGGATGTGATGCCTATATATAATGATCATGCCTAGATATTCTCATAACTACGCGCTTTTCTATCAATTGCTCGATAGTAATTTTTTCACCCACCGTAGAATTCTGCTATCACGAGAGAAGCCACTAGTGAAACCTATGGCCTCCGGGTCTAATCTCAACATATTAATCTCCTTACTTTACTTTGCTTTATTTACTTTATGTTCTTATATCCAAAAATACCAAAAACATTATACTATCCTATCTATCAGATCTCACTTTCGTAAGTGACCGTAAAGGGATTGAGAACCCCTTATCGCATTAGCTGCGAAGTTCTTATTTGTTTGTGTAGGCGCGAGGGACTCGCGCGTGGTCTCCTACTGGATTGATACCTTGGTTCCCAAAAACGGAGGAAAATACTTACGCTACAGTGCTGCATCGCCCTTTCCTCTGCGAGGGAATACAACGCAAGCTCGAGAAGTAGCAAGAAGAATTTATGGCACCGTTGGCAGGGAGGCTTACGCAAAAGTCATATACCAAGTACCTATCACAAGCCCTTATCCTTCACACTACATTATTTTCCTCTCGTTTTTCTCTCCCCCACTTCACCTTTGCCATTTTATTTGCCTCTTTCAGTTTGCCTTTTTGTTTGCTTGTGTTTCTATGTGCCCTCTATCAGCTTGCATCTTCGGTTGCTAAATTATGGATCCTCATCCACTTGCTAATCTTTTTAAGAGATCCAACTATCATGAACCAATTGCTAGCGAGTTGTCTGCACTAAATTATCTTTATGGGGTTTTGTTTGAAATTCATGAATCTGAAAATTGTGAGGAATTGTTAAAAGAAAAAGTGATTCATGATAGCTCCTTAAATAAAAATCATGATTTCAATGATGTTATTGTAAATTCTATTAATGTCAATTGTGCTAATTATATGCAAAACCCTAAGCTTGGGGATGCTAGTTTTGCTATGTCTGCTACTTGTTGCAATGACCATGATTGGGGTGATTCTTCTTATGATCTTGAAAATTTATTTAAGCCCCTTGATGAATATGAGATTGATAATAATGTTTGCCATGATATTGAAAGTGGGTCTGAAAGAATGTCAACTTTTGATCCCACTACTTTGGAGAATGTTCAATCTTATGAATTTTTTGATAAAAGTGGGTTTGGAGAGGTCATGACTTTAGTTAATGCTAATCCCACTATTTTTGAAGAGTGTCAACTTCGCATGCATGTGGATCATGTTGAGAATATGTTATGTGAAAGCTATATTGTTGAATTTGCTTATGATCCTACATGCAATTATTATGAGAGAGGAAAATATGGTGGTAGAAATTTTCATGTTACTAAATTACCTCTTGTTATGTTGAGATTGATATTGTTTCTTTCTTCTTCCTTGCATATCCTAGATCTTGCTTGTCTTGCTAATTTGTTTTCCTATAAAATGCCTATGCATAGGAAGTATGTTAGACTTAGATGTGATTTTCACATGCTATATGATGCTCTCTTTGTGCTTCAATTCTTATCTTTCATGTGAGCATCATTGAATTCTGAAGCCTATCTTAATGGCTATAAAGAAAGAGCTTATGGCGAGGTAACCCAATTTTATTTTCTTTGTTTTTGCTTCTGTTTAGGAATAAATATTACATCTAGATTCTGTTTAGATGTGGTTTTGTGTTTTAGTTAGTGTTTGTGCCAAGTAGAACCTTTGGGAAGACTTGTGTGAAGTTTATATGATCATGCTATAGAAAACAGAAACATTAGCGCTCACGAGATTAGCCACCAGATTTTACTGGAGAGTTCTATTTAGTTGATTCTTTTTGAAGATGATTAATAGACAAATTCCTCACGCTTACCAATTTATTTCAATTTTTTGGAGTTACATAAGTATTCGAAAGTTAGAGATTACTACAGACTGTTATGTTTTTGACAGATTCTGTTTTTCGTGTGTTGCTTGCTTATTTTGATGAATCTATGAGTAGTATTGGAGGAAATGAATCATAGAGAAGTTGGAATACAGTAGGTTTAACACCAATATAAACAAAGAATGAGTTTATTACAATACCTTTGAGTGGTGGTTTGTTTTCTTATACTAACGGAGCTCACGAGATTTTTGGCTAAGTTTTGTGTTGTGAAGTTTTCAAGTTTTCAGTATGGCTTTGATGGACTATGGAACCAAGAGTGGCGAGAGCCTAAGCTTGGGGATGCCCAAGGCACCCCAAGTTAAAATTCATGGACAACCAAAATCTTAAGCTTGGGGATGCCCCGGGAAGGCATCCCCTCTTTCGTCCTCATCTATCGGTAACTATACTCGGGACTATATTTTTATTCACCACATGATATGTGTTTTGCTTGGAGCGTCATGTATGATTTGAGTGTTTGCTTTTTAGTTTGCCAGAATCATCCTTGCTGGACACACCTTTTGAGAGAGATAAATATGGTTTAGAATTTATTAGAATACTCTATGTGCTTCACTTATATCTTTTGAGCTAGATAGTTTTGCTCTAGTGCTTCACTTATATCTTTTAGAGCACGGTGGTGGTTTTATTTTATAGAAATTGTTGATCTCTCATGCTTCACTTATATCTATTTCAGAGTCTTATAGAACAGCATGGCAATGTTCTTTGGTTATAAAACTAGTCCTAATATGATAGCCATCCAAGATGAATATAGTAAAAAACTTTCATATAAAGTGCATTGAATATGATGAGAAGTTTGATACTTGATGATTGTTTCGAGATATGAGGATGGTGATATTAGAGTCATGCTAGTAGAGTAGTTGTGAATTTGAGAAATACTTGTGTTGAGGTTTGCAAGTCCCGTATCATGCACGTATGGTAACCGTTGTGCGACAAATTTGAAGCATGAGGTATTTCATTGAGTGTCATCCTTTGTGTGGAGGTCGGGGGCGCGCGATGGTTAACTCCTACCAACCTCCCCCTAGGAGGATGCGTGTAGTACTTTGTTTTGATGTCTTGTAGATTTTTGCAATAAGTATGTGAATTATTTATGACTAATGTTGAGTCCATGGATTATACGCAGTCTCACCCTTCCACTATTGCTAGCCTCTCTCGTATCGCGCAACTTTCGCCGGTACCATACACCCACCATATACCATCCTCAAAACAGCCACCATACCTACCTATCATGGCATTTCCATAGCCATTCCGAGATATATTTCCATGCAATTTTCCACCGTTCCGTTTGTAATGGCATACTTCATCATTGTCATATTGCCATGCATGATCATGTAGTTGACATCGTATTTGTGGCTAGGCCACCATGCATAATTTTTCATACATGTTACTCTTGATTCATTGCACATCCCGGTACACCGCATGTGGAATTCATATAGAGTCATAATTTGTTTTAGTATCAAGTTGTAATATCGAGTTGTAAATCAATATAAGTGTGATGATCATCATTATTATAGCATTGTCCCAAAGAAAAAAATAAAAAGAAAAAAAGGAAAGGCCAAAGAAAAAAAGAAAGGCCCAAAAAAGAAAAGAAAAATGAAAAAAAGAAAAGAAAAGGGACAATGCTACTATCTTTTTCCACACTTGTGCTTCAAAGTAGCACCATGATCTTCATGATAGAGAGTCTCTTGTTTAGTCACTTTCATATACTAGTGGGAATTTTAATTATAGAACTTGGCTTGTATATTCCAATGATGGGCTTCCTCAAATGCCCTAGGTCTTCGTGAGCAAGCAAGTTGGGTGCACACCCACTTAGTTTCTTTTGTTGAGCTTTCATACATTTTTAGCTCTAGTGCATCTGTTGCATGGCAATCCCTACTCACTCACATTGATATCTATTGATGGGCATCTCCATAGCCCATTGATACTCCTAGTTGATCTGAGACCATTTTCCTCCTTTTTGTCTTCTCCACAACCACCACTCTATTCCACATAGTGCTATGTCCATGGCTCACGCTCATGTATTGCGTGAAAGTTGAAAGAGTTTGAAAGTATGAAACAAGTGCTTGGCTAAAATCGGGGTTGTGCATGATTGGAATATTTTGTGTGACAAAGATGGAGCATAGCATAACTATATGATTTTGTAGGGATGAACTTTCTTTGGCCATGTTATTTTGAGAAGACATGATTTCTTTGGTAGTATGCTTGAAGTATTATTATTCTTATGTTATGAACTTTTATCTTGAATCTTTCGTATATGAACATTCATGCCACAACAAAGAGAATTACATTGAGAATTATGTTAGTTAGCATTCCACATAAAAAATTCTATTTTTATCATTTACCTACTCGAGGACGAGCAGGGATTAAGCTCGGGGATGCTTGATACGTATCCAACGTATCTATAAATTTTGATTGTTCCATGCTATTATATTATATGTTTTGGATGTTTAATGGGCTTTATTATACACTTTTATATTTTTTTTGGGACTAACCTACTAACCCAAGGCCCAATGCAGATTGCTGTTTTTTTGCCTATTTCAGGGTTTCGCAGAAAAGTAATATCAAACGGAGACCAAACGGAATGAAACCTTCGGGAGAGTTATTTTTGGAACCATATCTTCACGGAAGACTTGGAGTACACGCGAGGGAACGAAGGAGGCGGCCACGAGGTTCCACGGCGCGCCCCCTCCCCTGGGCGCGCCCCCACCCTCGTGGGCCCCCTCTGGCTCCCCCGATGCCCTCCTTCCTCCTATATATATATATCCATGTTGTCGGATTTAGGGCTCTGCAAAACCCAAGAAGTTCGAACACAGGGGCGTGAACGAAGATCTCTCCCACTCACGTCTACCTAGTGTCTCGCTCTCGTCTTGGTGGAAGGATTCAAGCAAACAACAGATTGAACACACAAGAGTTTACCCAGGTTCGGGCCACCGTGTGGTGTAAGACCGTACTTCCTGCTTTGGTGGATTAGCCTCGGGCGAGCTGGAATATGAGCTAGTTTAATGGTTCTTGAGTTCCGGAGGCGAGCTCAGGAGGGTTAGGTGGCAAGTGTTCTTGCTCCTTGTGTGGTGGCCGACTGTATGGATCGACCCCCTTTCACATTGGGAATACTAGCTACTTATATAGGCGGCCACGGTCCTCTTCCCTCGAAATGTTTAGGCGGGAAGGGATCCCACAACGGTCATTTTTGAGCGGGAACACAAGGACGTTCCTACCCTGACAAAAGCAGTATCCGCCTGCAGAAGGAGCAGGTGGTGACGCGGTGGTGGGCTCGACGGTGACATCCTCCTTATCGTCCTTGCGGTCTTCGGTCTTGCTGCACCAATGAGGAAACCTTTGCCTCGCTCCTCGGGAACCTGGGGCTGCGCTGTCCCCCTTGCACCGAAATGGTAACTGCGCCGCTGGCAAGCGCTGGCCCCCACTCGCGCGGTGCGTCAGTGCTGACATCACTGCCTCCTCGTGAGGCGGGCTTGGCCTTGGATTCTCCGCCCCTCTGGAGCACCTTGCTGAGGCCGCTCCTGAGGAGGTCCTGACGTCGTTCTCCTCGCGAGGTTTAGCTCCCTCGCGATGGTCTTGGGCAGCTGGTTGATCAGCTGGGCCGTACCAGGCCGTAGTAGGAGCGCATCGCGGCCCGCAAGCATGCAAGTCTGGGTACCCCGATTCCCAGTACGCCGACAGTAGCCCCAGGTCCCAAGGCGCGCGCGGAGTTGGCTTTGGGGTGAAGCCTTAGTCGAGGACGAAGCACCGCGGGCCCTAAAATGCCGCGGGCCAGGCCGGTGTGTGACTGTTGGATGGGACGTGGTGGCTCCGCTTCTCACGCAGTCTCGGTGATCGTGCGACTTGACAACTCCTTGGCGCAGGCGACGGTGGCATAATGACTGCGACTCCAGTGACCGGCGGTTGGGCTCCTCCACCCTATAAATGGGACTAGGGAGGGAAGAGCCCCCAAGCTGTTTCCAAGCCAGCGCCATCTTCCCCTTGCTTGTTCTTCACTCTCTCTCTTGTCGCGAGATCTCCATGGCACCGTCGAGGAAGCCGTTCGCAGCGGAGAAGGGGAAGGCCCCAAAGAATCCACTCCTGCTGCCGCCGAAGAGGGGCCGCGGTCGTCTCCGCAAGCATGCCGTTGCGCCTGCAGCGACTTCTCGGGGAGGTGGGCACAGCCTTCTGAGTTCTGCCACGGCCGCTGGTGAAAGGCGCGGGACATCCTCCCATGGTGAAAGTGGTCGTGGCCGCGGAGGGAGAGGAGGCGCGCAACGGTGCCTGTCGGGCGCGCGTCCTCCATGCCCGCTGCTCCATTCCTTCGTCGTGTCGTCGGAGTTCATGGTGTGGGCGGAGAAGCCCAGCGGCCCGTGGCTCAGGCTTCCCCGCTCGTTCGGCGACATGTTACCAGCCGAAGGCCTTGGCGGTATCTGGCTGCAGGCGGACGGTTGCTGTAGTGGTGCGTCCTGGGTGGAGGTTGATGTGGCTCCCTCGGGCGATGTGTTCCTGGAGTGCCGCTGGCAGTCGTTTGCTCGCGCACGCCGGCTGTAGGGGAGGTGTGCGCTCCACTTCAGGTACGATGGCGTCTCCACGCTATTCGTCAGGGTTTTTTCGGAGGAAGGGAGGCGCCTTGGGTGCTGTCCCGAGGTTGATGACGAAGAGGACGACGGGGACGGCGTCCAGAGGAGAAGCTCCTCCTCCAGAGACGATCTCAGTCCTGGGGGGCACCGTGGGTCCCCCCTCTGTGGCTGCAACAGCTCCTCCAGCAGTGGCGGCCGCGACGAACCACCACGCCGTCGAGCTCGGCCAGGCGATGGGAGGGGGTTGCCGCGCTGCCGTGGCTCGGTGAAGCCGGAGGAACCGGAAGACTCCGACTGAGCGGGAGCGGCTTTTGCTTCTTCTCCTTTCTTTTCCTTCATGTCCTTTCTGCGTCAAAATTTCAAGTTGCCTCGAGGAGGCGTGTAATGGGCTGTGATATATGTAAGAAGCGAGAACTCGCTGTCATGCTTTTTGTCGCCTGAGTGAAATCACTTAGCTTTTATGCGCCGTGTCGTCCTGAGGCGGAGTCCTCCTGACTCCGGCATCATGAGCCCCCGAGCAGGGGTGAGCCACTGAGATCTGCTGAGAGCGCCGAGCGCGGGTTAGAGCACCAAAGCCTGAGCCGGCTCGGTACGATAGATTGCACGGACTGAGAAGCCCGGCGCCAGAGCCTGAGCAGGCTTGGCCAGGCGAGGTCACGGGGCCACAGCAGACGAGGGCCGGTAACCGACCGTGCCCCAGCCCCTACGCGCGAGGCGCGCGAAGGAGAGCGAGTGGCGCAGCTGAACTTAAAACCGGTGAGAAAGATCCCAAACAAAACTCTCAACCAAATGCAGGAAGCGCGAGAAACATGAGAACTTCGTAGCATGGGGTAGAGGAAGGGCTGATAGCCAAGGAAGTAGAAAAGGCTGACAGCCAAACACCAAGCAAAAAGGAAAAAATGTCGCGTCCGACCCCTACACTATGTCTTCTACCCAGTGCGGAGCTAAGGACTGCCACATGGGCGTGGGTGGGAGCCCCGTCTGAGGGCCCGTAGGCAACGCATAGGAGACTCTGAGGCGTGTACATCCCCAACTCATTATTACGTGAGAGTGTCACGGGCGGAGACCTTCACGGGTATGGAGCCTTGATTACGGATAGAACCTCCTGAGGTGTTCAATGTTCCAGGAATTCTGGATAGGTATCCCATCCTGCGTCTCCAGGCGCACAGCACCAGGTGTACAACCCCACTCGTGAGAGTGTCACGAGCGGAGATCTTCTGACGTGCCTGCCCCTTCACTTTGAGGGCCCCGCCCCACGCTAGTCCGCTCTTGCCATGAGCTCACCAGAAGGCGGCGTTCATGAGGTGGGACACTGCGCATAGTGGGGGGATGGGACCTTGGCTATAGGCCCCCCTGCCGAGCACTAGGCACACCGCTTAAGCGACCTCTAGGCACGCTTTGCCCCGGGGGGCTAACGTCGTCCAGAGGCACGGCGCCCTGAGGTGCGAGGGGGACCCCGCCCCACTCACGCTCCTAATGACCCCTGAGCCCTCCTGATCAGGACCGGGCCCAGAGGGTACGGGATTACGCGAGCGGGGGGACGGAGCCGCGGTCTTGGGCCCTCCTGGCATGTGTAGGACGGGCTGCCGTACCGCCTCCAGACGTACCCTCCGCAGCCCGGGGGATGGTACGTCGGGAGGCGCGGCGTCTTGAGCTTGAGTGGAGGGAGAGGAGGCCCCTCCCCACGCGCATCATACCCGCCGCCGGCGAGCCCCTGGTGAAATCCAGGGCGGGCTCATGCGTGACGGGTCACGCTTGTGGGGACGAGGGCCTGACCCGGGCCTTCCCTCCCTTTCTATATTGATGTGGCATCATGACCTTAGTGGCGGTGAGGATGCCAAGCATATAGATAATGCAAGTAGGGAGAAACAACTAGCCTTGATTTATGCGCAAAAGAGACAGTTGTGGGGGTGAGCCCCCAGCAGCTCGAGGATTGTGTGGGGGTGATCCCCCGATAGCTCGAGGATGATGCAGCCCGAGAGGCGCCCTCGATTGGATACCTGAAGTGTCACCTGATACTTGTCGAAGAAGAGTTGGGGTAGTAGAAGACGCGAGCTATGCGGGTCGATCCTGAGGATCGTCGGGCTCCTGAGGCCCAGGGGCTCTGAAGTCTCTGAGTGGTCGCGCGGGTCCGGTTCTCGCTCCGCCCGTACAGCCTGCCACTGAGCCTCCCGAGCCCCCAAGGCCTATTGCGCTAGATGCTGGAACGTGGCAGCTGCGCTGTGGAAGCCGAAGAGTGTACGGACGTAGCTGCAGGGGAGGGCCCTCCGCCGGCCGACCGTCGTCGGCCAGAAGAGCTCCTGAGAGGCGACTCGGTTGAGACCCGCGATGTCGACGCAGACGCGGAAGCGGTCGCTTGGGCTGCGAGCGGGTGAACTTGGGGTTGTGCGGTTACGCCCACCGCGGATGAGTCTTGCGTACTGAAGTTCCTTGGTAACTTGGTCGATGAAGTCCTGAGCCCCGAGCGCTGAACGGTTCACGCTGGGCTCACAAAAAACGCGCGTCAAGACACGCTTGCAGGTGGTGCCCGAACTCCTCCCTCGAGATGCCGGTCAGTCCGGAGACACTCCAGAGGAGAGGCCCCGAGCCGAGGACGAGAGGGGCGTCGGGCACGCCCCCTATGCAAGGGTGGAGGGCGCCTCATCAGCAGGCGCGAGTCCTGAGGCCAGATCGTCAGGAGCCCCTGCGTCCTGAAGTCCATCGACGGGGAGGTCCTTCTTCTTCTTGGGGGCGGTCTGCAGGGTGAGGACGACTCCATCCTTATCAGAGCATTCGACCGCCGCGGTCTGGTAGGCACGCTCCAGGGAACGCACCGCTTCCTTCTCGTCGGAGGCGATCGTGATGACTCCGCCGCTCCCAAGCATCTTGAGGACGTTGTAGGCGTGATGGGTCGCCGCCATGAACTTGGCGAGGGCAGGATACCCGGGGATGGCGTTGTACGGGAGGTGGATGTTGGCGACGTCGAAGTCGATGAGCTCGGTGTGGTAATTGTCACGGTCACCAAAGGTGACGGGGAGGCGGGCCTGCCCCATCGGGAGAGTGGAGCCATCCGTGACCCCGTAGAATGGCATGGTCGGGTGGAACTGATCGTAGGGAACCTGGAGCATCTCGAAGGTCTGGACGGAGAGGACGTTGAGTCCTGCTCCGCCGTCGATGAGGGTCTTGGTCACGAGGATGTTGCTGATGGTTGGGGTGCAGAGCATCGGGAGGGCGCCTGGGGCCGCAGTGCACTTGAGCTGGTCCTTGGGGTCGAAGGCGATGACTTTCTTGGTCCACCTGAGGTTGCGCGCGGCGTCAGGCCTGTGAAGCGCCGCGTTCACCTCACGGGCAAATTGCTTGAAGATGCGATGGGAAGCCGGGGCATGGGCTCCTCCCAAGATGCATGCAACTGCACGCGGCTCCTGGAAGCCCCCTGCCCTGTCTCCCTGGCAGTCATCGTCGTTCCTCCTTGGCGGTGGTGGCAGCGGAGGCAGGCCTCCATTGCCCTGAGGGTGACCCTCACAAGGCCGGTCGCGCCAGGGGGCGTCACGAGGCTGCTCCTGCCAGTGGTCCTCACGAGGCTGTTCGCACCACCCTTGGCGCGAGTTCCTGCCATCCCAACGTCCTCCTCCTCGGCCTCCTCCACGGCCGTAGCCGCGGTTGTCGCTCTCAGGGCGCTGCCCGACGCGCCCGCCGCGCATCGCCCTGAGCTCCTAGCAGTCGTTAGGGTTGTGGCTGTGGACGTTGTGGAAGACGCAGTATGGTCGGTTGTCTCTGGAGAGGTCATCGTAGCTGCATCCACGCTTCACTTCTGGCTCCGCAGCCAGCACGACGGGACCCTTGCGCTTTGATTCCTTGGTCTTGGTCCTCTTGTCGTCCGCCTCCGCCGCAGGCAGCTCCTGGAGGGAGAGGCGTCCTTCCTCCGCCCTGGCGCACTTTGCCGCGAGCTTGAACATCTCGAGGGATGTGCACAGGTCCTCGTGAATGGCGAGCTCGTCCCTCATCCTGACGTCATGGACGCCGTCAGAGAACGCCAAGATGATAGCCTCGTCCGAGACCCTAGGGATCCGGACGCGCATGGTGTTGAATCATTGGATGTACTTTTGCAGGGTCTCTCCCGGCTGCTGCCTCATGCGGCGCAGATCAGCAGCTGCCGGGGCTCGGTCGCGAGTGCTGTCAGATTTGGTGACGAAACGCTCGCGAAGCTCTTCCCAGAAGGAGATGGATCCCACGGGGAGGTTCAGGAGCCAGGAGCGTGCGCCATCTTTCAGAGTCATGGGGAACGAGTTTGCCATGACCTGCTCGGTGCCGTTGGACGCCTCGATGCTCGGCTCGTAGAGTTGGGGGAACTCCGTGGGGTCGGTGGTGCTGTCGTAGCGCGGAGGTAGGTCTGGCTTGAACTTGCCAGGCCAGACGAGGCGACGTAGCTCAGGAGCTAGGGTGCGACACCCAGCCACGCTCACGATCGCAGGCGTCCCCTGCACCTGCGGTGCTGGTTCTTGAGGTGATGGCACCACCACCTCCTGTGGCGCGTGGTCTGGGCGCTGTGGGCCAGGGGGCCCGCGAGCCCCTGCATGGGGATGCGGAATCACCTGGCAGCTCTCCTCGTCGCGCGCGTGGGCTCTGCGGGGTTGCTCACGTCGAGGGGCCTCGCGTCGGACCTCCTGGCCGGCGTGGTGGAGTGGAGGCGGGGCCGGGACCCCGTGGCCTTCGTTCCCCGCCTGGGGCGACGGAGGACGTGAGTAGTGCGTTGGTGCAGGTGCTTCTCCAGCGGCGTTGACGAGCTCGGTGATGCAGTGGAGCCACTTGTCATAGAGGTTGTATGCCGGGCGGTAGTGCAAGAGCTTGCGCGCTATCAGCAGCGCAGGCTGCTGGTAGACCGGCTTGCGGTGGACCAACAAGGATGACGCCGCAGCCGGCGAGGGTGAAGGCATTGTCGTGCGGCCAACCCGCCGCATGAACGGTGGCAGCGACGAGTCCTGCTACTCGTGGACCGCCGGGTCGGTGGCGGCGTTGGCGACCGGCGAGTTGGGGCGGAGCGGTGCACCGTTGCCTGCGGGCGCCGTCTGAGCGACGTTTGCGGCGCGATCTCGGCTGTGTCCACCATGGCTGTGGAATGGAGTTGGCGACGAGAACGCGACGAGGTCGTCGGAGAGGCGAAATTTCGACACGCCCCCTACCTGGCGCGCCAAATGTCGGATTTAGGGCTCCGCAAAACCCAAGAAGTTCGAACACAGGGGCGTGAACGAAGATCTCTCCCACTCACGTCTACCTAGCGTCTCGCTCTCATCTCGGTGGAAGGATTCAAGCAAACAACAGATAGAACACACAAGAGTTTACCCAGGTTTGGGTCACCGTGTGGTGTAAGACCCTACTTCCTGCTTTGGTGGATTAGCCTCGAGCGAGCTAGAATATGAGCTTGTACAATAGTTCCTGAGCTCCGAAGGCGAGCTCAGGAGGGTCGGGAGGCAAGTGTTCTTGCTCCTTGTGTGGTGGCCGAGTGTATGGATCGACCCCCTTTCACAATGGGAATCCTAGCTACTTATATAGGCGGCCACGGTCCTCTTCCCCCGAAATGTTTAGGCGGGAAGGGATCCCACAACGGCCATTTTTGAGCGGGAACACAAGGACGTTCCTACCCTGACAAAAGCAGTCTCCGCTTGCAAAAGGACCAGGTGGTGACGCGGTGGTGGGCTCGACGGTGACATCCTCCTTATCGTCCTTGCGGTCTTCGGTCTTGTTGCACCAGTGAGGAAACCTTTGCCCCGCTCCTCGAGAACCTGCGGCTGCGCTGTCCCCCTTGCACCGAAATGATAACTGCATCGCTGGCGAGCGCTAGCACCCGCTAGAGCGGTGCGTCACGATACATCTCCAACGTATCTATAATTTTTTATTGTTCCATTCTATTATTTATGAAGTCCTGGATGTTTAATGGGCTTTATCATCCACTTTTATCATTTTTGGGACTAACCTACTAACCCAAAGGCCGAGTCCAGATTGCTATTTTTTTGCATATATCAGGGTTTTGCAGAAAATGAATATCAAACGGAATCCAAATGGAATGAAACCTTTGCGAGAGTTATTTTTGGAGAAAATCACGCACGGAAAGCGTCGGGACCAAGTCAGGGGACAGCTGGTCTGCCCTCGAGAGTGGGGGGCGCGCCCCCTGCCTCGAGGCTGGCCCACACGGCCCCCGTTGCCCTCCTTCTTCCTATATATACCTACGTACCCTAGAAACTCCATACGCAGAGAGAAAACCCTAATTCCACCATCGTAACTTCTCTTCCCGTGGAGATCCCATCATGGAGCCTGTTCCGGGAGGGGGATCCATCAGGGTGGCCTTCATCAACATCATCATCGCCCTCACCATGAGTTGTGAGTAGTTTACCACAGACCTTCGGGTCCATAGCTAGTATCTATATGGCTTCTTCTCTCTCTCTGGATCTCAATACAATGTTCTCCTCGGTCTTCGAGGAGATCTTTTCGATGTAATCTCTTTATGCAGCGTGTTTGTAGAGATCCGATGAATTGTGAGTTTATGATCTAGGTTATCTATGAAAGATATTTGGTTCTTCTCTGAACTATTTATGTGTGCTCATAATATCCTTGCAAGTCTCCTCGAATTATTGGTTTGGTTTGGCCTACTAGATCTATAGTTGTTGCAATGGGAGAAGTGCTTGGCTATGGGTTCAATCTTGCGGTGTCCTTTCCCAGTGATAGTAGGGGCAGTGTCGGGACCCCGATCCTAAGTCACACCAGTCTAGCATGTAACACACCATATCACTTTGCGGCATCTCGCACGGTATCCCCACGGGTGCCACCTTACCTGGCCCGGGACCGTTTGCGCATTTTGGCTGACGTATATGATAGTGTCGCTAGCATCCATATGACAAAGAACCCGGGCCGACATGACCAATTATAAACCAAAAGTGGCACTAAATTACAGAGACGGGCATACATGACCCAGCAACGAATGTGTCGGTCATCAACGTATGAACCCAAGTCGTAGCAAGCTACAATGACTTAAAGGAACAACGCGTGACATTTCCCCTAAGGGACAGACACAGGAACGAAGAAGGACACATCCCGGTCAGCCTAAGTGTTCCGGAGCAGTAGCAAGCTACCAAGGCTCAGTGGAAGCACTAGGAGACATTTCCCTGTAAGATAGGCTACCAAGGGTAAACAACTAGGTGTTGGATCCCACACATACCAAGCATTTCAATAACATACACACAATATGCTCGATATGTGCGAATACAACATGGCATCACAACAAGACTCTAAGAAACAAAGTATTTATTCATTAGGCTCCGAGGAGCCAGATATTACAAACATGGGTCTCATGACCCAACATTCAGAGCTGACAAGCAACAAGCGGAAGCAAAACATGTCTGAGTACAGACATCTACAAATGAAAAAGGCTGAAGAGCCTGACTATCTACAACAGTCGTCCAAGAACGTAGCTGAGGTAACAAGCTACTTGTCGAAGTCCAAGCAGATCTACTAGTGAGACATCAGTCTCATCTGCAAAACATAAATTAAGAAAACATGAGTACAAAGGTACTCAACAAGACTTACATCAGATCCTATCATACATGCACTTGTATCAAGAAGGCAAAGTGGGGTTTAGTTGCAGCAAGCCAGCTTTGACTCAGTGGCTATCCTACGACTGCTGGTAATTCTTTTGAGGTGGCGCACACGAGTCCACTAAGCACCACACAATACACCACTATGGATTCATCCCCGTCTCCCTACGAGAAGGCCATCCATAGCACTCACACTTGTCTTGAGTATTTTAGAGTATCCACTTCAAGTTGTCTATGTAACACGTAAGCATCCAAGAAGTCCATAACCGTGGACCCGGCTATTCGAATAGATCATGATAACCCTGCAGGAGTGTACTGCTTCACACACGCTCTCGCCACTTACCACCATGTACATCTCGTGTATCTCAGCAACCTTCAAGCAGAAGCCTGGCGAGGGTGTCGGCCACGACCTGACTAACCACACAAGACTCTAGTCCAGGTTTATCGCCTACTCGGGTTCCATCCGTAAGGAGATCCGGCCGGGGTGTCGCTCACGGCCCCAAATGATGTGCGCAGGGTTCCCAAGCCCACCTCGCCGAGTGGATCTACGCTTGGTACACCGTGCCATGGTGCCTAGTCTGTCCCAAGCCCACCTGGACGAGTGCCACTTGGTAGACTACTAACACTACCTACAAACACCAGAAACTAGTTGCAACTCCTAGACAGAGATCATGTTGATTAATAAGTCGAGAGGGGTCGAGTTACCGGAGCCCAATGTGTGGTAGTAGCTAGTCATTGGACAACAAACAAGGAACACAATTCCTAAGCACGGTTCCAGTGAGACAACCCACCATGTACTGCTACATGGCCTCTCACCGCTACCTTTACCCAAACGTGTTCACACACTTGACTCTCAGCATCAGAACATATCACTGCACTCCAATTCATTCCCAATGAATCAGACCTGACACACTCTAAGCAGTAGTAGGCAAGGCATGGTAAGATCACAACATGGCTTCAATCAACTCCTACACATGCTAGTGGGTTTCAACTATTTACTGTGGCAATGACAGGTCATGCAGAGGAATGGGTTCAACTACCGCAGCACAAAGTAGTAGTTGAATCGCTGTTGTCCTAATGCAATAACAGAGAGCAGGAGCAAGAGAGGGATTGTATCGGAATGAACAAGGGGGTTTGCTTGCATGGTAAAACAACGTGCAGAGCACTGCTCCTCTAACAGGTACTCTGGAACGGTCTCCGGAGCTGGACCTATCGAGAAGAACGGTGCCGACAATCAAACACAAGCATATGCAACAATATGATGCATGAACATGGCATGAAGATGTGATGTTATTTGAGATAATGCAACTAGCATTCTATTTGAAAGAAGTCCATTTGAACCAAGGGTTCAAATGCGAATCCAAAATTAACATTTAAAAGTGCCATTTATGTGTTTTCACCTATACAGCAGGTATAATTTGGTTTAACATGCATGAAAATGCCATAAACAGATTCCTCATATTTTTTGATCATTTTTCATATATAAATTATTTCATTCTGAGCTACGGTTGAATTTCTATGATTTTTTTGAAGTTTAAACAATTTTCTGGATTTTCCTAAGCAAAAACAATTCCAGAAAATTGTTTATTGCGTCAGCACTGCATCATGCTTGCGTCAGTAAGTCGGCAGCGCTGACTCAGATCAAACCTGACATGTGGGGTCCACACGTCAGTGGCTCAGCAAACTAACTAAGTTAGTTAGCCCTAACTAACTGAGTTGGGCTCACTAGTCAGTGACTATAGGACTAACCTAACTAAGTTAATTAGCACTAATACTAATCCTAACAACTAATTAGCTGGGCAGGGCCCACATGTCAGTGAGAGATAGAGGGGAGGTCAACTGGACCGTGGGGTCAAACCACGCCAGTCAGCGGGTCAAACCCGCCGGCGTTTAGCCGGCGGCGAGGCCGAATGCGGCGGAGGGCTGCGGGTTTTGCCTACAGGGTGCCGTTTAGCACGCTGAGCATAGCTACGGGATGCGGACGCTCGTCCGCATCCAACCGTGGTGGTGGCGCGGCCGGGGAGTGGCCGGAGTGGTGCCGGCGACGAGCTCGGCGGCGGCCGAAGCTCGGTGAGCTCGAGCAGGTGGCCGTAGGGTACGTGGGGAGGAACTGGTGCTGGCTACGGGCTCCTGGCGATGTGGCGAAGGTGGTGACGCGCTCGGCCGTGAGCTGCGGTGGCTCTGGCCACGACGGCGACATGGCCGGCGGCAGCGAGCTTCGGTCAGCAAGGGGGCGACACCTAGAGGGCGTAAACGACGGCAAGGACAGGGGGAAGACCATGGGGCTCACAGGGAGGCGGCGGAGTAGCTTAGTGGGCTCGGGGACGCGTCGGAGGCGACGAATTCGTCAATGGCGTCCGGCGGCCGTGCGGAGAAGAAGAGCTCGAGAACGAGGCCTCAGGGCGTCCGGGGTCATGCGGTTCGGCGTAGAGGTGCACGGCAGCGAGGCGGCGCTTGGGGGCTCGTCGGAGAGGCGAGGGGGAGGCAGTGCCTATGGCAACGACGAGTGGCGGCAACGCCGGCGCTCGGCCATGGCGAAGAACAGACGAGGGAGAGGCGATGGGGGAGAGTGAGGGAGTCAGGGCGTTCAGGACGGCACCGAGGAGAAGTTTCGAGGCGCCGCCACGCTGTTCGGCGACGCAGACGAGCAGGCAGGAGGCGTGGTGCCTCGCGCGCACGTGCGGTGTCCCTCCTCTGCCTACTGGCAGAGGTAGGCAACGACTGGCACGGCCAGGTGGGCTGGGCCGGCCAGGTAATTAGCCTGGGCCTCAGGTAAGTCTGCTTCCTCTTTTTTTTGTTTCTGTTTTCCATTTTTCTTTTTTTGTTTTGATTTGATTTACAAACCAAACCATTTTAGAACTTTCTGTAAATTTTTATGTGAGCTCAGGGAACTAGTCCAAGGTCACATGCTAACTTACAAAAATACTTGAACTTTATTTCTTATATAACAGAAATAAATTCAACTCAAATATGTTATTGATTTAATTCAAAGGCCCAAAATAAATATTTTAAAGCCTCCAAAATTATTGGTTTGAATTTTATTCTTGCCAATATTTTCCAAGGTTTAACAGGAACATTTTCTTGGGCTTCTTTGAGAAGATTTTAAAGTTAACCATTATTATTATTTTTACCTGCTTTCTGAGGGTTTCAACAAACCTCAATTCAACTTAAAAAAAATAATTTTAGACATGATGCAAACATCAAGACTAGCCTAGTGCATACCAGAACTAGGATTGTGACAACTCGCCCCCACTCGAAAGAATCTCGTCCCGAGATTCAGGAGTCGGCGGAAAGAAGGTGGGGTACTCCAATCGGAGACGATCTTCTCGCTCCCAAGTAGCTTCTCTCTCGGAATGATGAGACCACTGAACCTTGAGAAACTTGATGTTATGACGTCGAGTGACACGCTCTGCTTGATCCAGAATGCGAACGGGATACTCTCGATTTGTGAGGTTATCTTGGAGATCAAGCATTTCATGGTCCACTTCGCGGATGGGATCCGAGAAGCAACGCCTGAGTTGAGAGACGTGGAAGACATCATGAACTCGAGAAAGATGTGGGGGTAGTTCCAATTGGTAGGCAACCTCTCCTCGTTTAGCGAGAATGCGAAAAGGACCAATGTAATGAGGAGCCAACTTGCCCTTGATACCAAAACGATGGGTACCCTTCAAAGGGGTAACCCGAAGGTAAGCTTTGTCGCCAACCTCATAAACCACTTCCTTATGATGACGATCATACTGGCTCTTTTGACGAGACTGGGCTGTTTTCAAATTCTCACGAATGATGCGAACTTGCTCTTCTGCCTCCTGGATGATATCCGGTCCAAAGAATTGTCTTTCACTGGTTTTTGACCAGTTCAAAGGTGTTCGACATCTTCGTCCATAGAGAATCTCAAAAGGAGCTTTCTTGAGACTGGATTGATAGCTATTGTTATAAGCAAACTCGGCGAAAGGAAGACATTTCTCCCAATCCATACCGAAAGAGATAATGCAAGATCTAAGCATGTCTTCGAGAATTTGGTTAACCCGTTCCACCTGACCACTTGACTGAGGGTGGAAAGCGGTACTGAAGGAAATATGGGTGCCCATGGCAGTCTGGAAACTCTCCCAGAAATGAGAAGTGAAAAGACTACCACGGTCTGAATTGATCTCTAGTGGAACACCATGAAGTGACACTATTCGAGAAATATACAAGTCAGCAAGCTGACTAGCAGTGATACTCTCTCGAATAGGTAGAAAGTGAGCCACTTTGGACAGATGATCAATGACTACAAAGATAGCATTATTCCCTCTCTTGGTCCTGGGAAAGCCGGTGATGAAGTCCATACCAACTTTATCACATTTCCACTCAGGAATAGCTAAGGGCTGAAGGGTGCCAGCAGGTCTTTGATGCTCTGCTTTAACGAGACGACAAACGTCGCAGTTAGCAATGAACTGAGCAATTTCTCTCTTCATCCTAGTCCACCAGAACCTCTGGCGTAGGTCCTGATACATCTTAGTACTACCGGGATGAATCGTGAGAGGAGATTCATGAGCCTCCTTAAGGATCAGTTGCCGAAGATGTTGCTTCTTGGGAACCACCAGCCGATTCTGGAAGAAAACAACACCTCGATCATCTATGGAGAAACTACCAGCAATACCCTTGGCAATGTTCCTCTTGATCCGGGTAATCCCGGTATCATGCTTCTGGGCTTCTATGATATGATCCACAAGAGTAGGTTTCGCCACCAAGGTAGAAAGGAATCCGTGAGGAGTGATGTGAAGGTTAAGCTTACGTAATTCCTCATGGTGAAGTGGTTGGCCCTGCTGCAACATGAGATTGTTGCAATAGGACTTACGACTTAGCGCATCAGCCATGACATTTCCCTTGCCTGGGGTGTAGGTAATTCCTAAGTCGTAATCTGAGATCAACTCCAACCAACGTCTTTGCCTAAGGTTCAAATCTGGTTGGGTGAAGATATACTTGAGGCTCTGGTGATCGGTGTAGATCTCGCAACGATTACCAAGGAGGTAATGTCGCCAGGTCTTAAGTGCGTAGACTACGGCTGCAAGCTCTAGATCATGTGTAGGATAATTCTCCTCATGTGGATGCTGATACGTCCAAAACGTATCTATAATTTCTGCTTGCTCCATGCCTCTTTTGGGTGATATTGCTATGATATTTATACACTTCCATACACTTCTGATCATATTTGGACTAACCTATTAACTCAGTGCACCCCAGTGCCAGTTTCTGTTTTCTGCTGTTTTTGTATTTCAGGTTTTCCCGTCATGAAAACTGCTAGAAAAATCCCGGAAAAATTATATAAAAAATCAGCATTCCGGAAGCTTCCATGCGGCCAAAGTAGGGCCAGAGGGGGGCCACAGGGGCTCTAGGCGGCCTGCCCACGCGGCCCCCCTCCTGGCCACGCCGGGGGGGGGGGCTGGGTCCCCCAGACCTCCGCTGATGCCCCCCTTTGGCATATATTTAACACCCGTCGAGGAAACCCTGATTCCAGACCCCTTTTTTCCAGACGCAATTCCGATCTCCGCCGCCATCGCCATCAAGCTTCGGGGGACCAGAATTCCTGTGCTGGCACCCTGCCGGGACGGGGAAGTGCCCCCGGATTCATCTCCATCGACGTTGCTTCCTCCCTCCATGATGCGGGAGTAGTTCCTCCTCGGGGCTGAGGTTTCTACCAGTAGCTATGTGGTCAATTCTCTCTCCCATGATGTGATCTTCGTTGTGATCATAGGCTATGTTAATCTAGGGTGATCCCATGATATTTCCCCTTCCTCTATGTATTGGATTGATGTACTCACTTGTCTTTATCTAGTATAATCCCCGAGACCAAGGTGACAGCGGTCTATTGGACATGGATTAGAAAAATATTTTCATGAGTGATTTCCTCTCTTGTGTGTTGATTGAAGATTGAGAGTCTCTTGGTGCTTGTCTTTGACTATCCTTTAGATATGTTGTGGTGATTGTGGGACTCTCTTTGGATGGCCGCGGTGACATTGGGAAATCCTTAGATTGAGAACTACGAACTTTGAGGTGTGCTTTTGTAGCCCTACATAATTCTCGTCCTCTCTTGACCACGGAGGAATGACCTCCGGGTGCGTCTCTATTGCATGTTTTATGGGAAATATCATGTGATTCGATTATGTTAATGTTGTTGGGAGTTGCCACTAGTGAAAGTATGAAGCCTAGGCCTTGTTTCCACCATTGCAATACCATTTGTGCTCACGTTTACCACTTGTTTGCTTCCTGCACTTTTTCTTACAGATTTATATTACTTTGTTTTGCCATCCATATCACTTGCCACTTAACATCTCTTCGCCGAACTAGTGCACCTATACATCTGACAAGTGTATTAGGTGTGTTGGGGACACAAGAGACTTCTTGTATCTTAGTTGCAGGGTTGCTTGAGAGAGACCATCTTCAACCTCTACTTCCCTGAGTTCGATAAACCTTAGGTCATCCACTTGAGGGAAATTGCTGCTGTCCTACAAACCTCTGCGCTTGGAGGCCCAACATAGTCTACAAGAGTAGAAGCGTGTGTAGACATCAAGCTATTTCTGGCGCCGTTGCCGGGGAAGTGAGTGCTTGAAGGTATATCTTTAGATCTTGCAATTAAATCTTTTCGTTTCTTGTTTTTAGTTTCACTAGTTATGTTTATGGAAAACCGTGCTATTGGATCGTTGCTTGCGGGAAGACGCCCCACATCTGTGGTGGTTGCTCCTCCCCCTACTGAAATTGTGCCCTATAAAATACCAGCTGGTATTATCGATTATGTTTTGGCTAATCGTGATGCAGGAGACAGACATCCCGGTGAACACTTGCTATATCTGTCACAACTATGTTCATTATTTAAGCTTGCAGGTGTATCAAGGGAGTTTGTCATGAGGAAATTGTTCGCCGTATCACTTATAGATAAAGCTTCAGATTGGTATAAGCTTCTCGATAACTCGCACTTGCTTGATTGGCAAGAGCTTATGTCTCTCTTTTACTCCAAGTTTTATCCTCTTCATGAAGTCCATGAGAATAGGAATCATGTTTATAATTTCTAACCTCATGACGGAGAGAGCATAGTTCAAGGTTGGGGGAGACTGAAAACGTTAATACTAAAATGTCCTAACCATGGGCTCCCCAAAAATATGATTATTACTAATTTCTATGCGAGGCTCTCTCGACAGGATAAAGATTTGCTCGATGCTTCCTCTATGGGTTCTTTCACAAACAAAAAGATTGATGCTAAATGGGAACTCCTTGAAAGAATTCAACGCAACACTGAAGATTGGGAGATCGACAAAGGTAAAGAGTCAGGTATAATTTATGAGTATGATTGCATTAAGTCCTTTGTTGAAACTACAAGTTTTAATAAGTTTAGTGCTAAGTTTGGGCTTGATTCTCAACTCCTTGTTGATTTCCTCAAATCTTTTGCTTCACATCTTAATATGCCTAAGGAGGATTGGATCAAGCATCATAAACCTTTTAAAGAGATTTGCAAAGAAAATGAAATTGTTCATGATGATTGCAACATGCATGATCTAGTTCCTAAAAATGAAGTTTTATATAAGCATGTTAATTTTTGTGGAGTGGATAGACCTTGTGAGAGGCCTATGATTGAAGAAGAGAAGTATTGTAAGCAACATAAGCATGAAAGAACAATCACTTGGGTCAGAGATTTAAATGAAATTGCTAGAGAATTGTGTGACCTTTGTCCTTTTACTTGTGAACTTTGCTGTATAGAAGGTCACTTTAATTTTCAATGCATGCACTTTCAAAACATAACTGTTAACCGGTTGTGTGATAACATGATCACCTCTGATCTTTATGATGAGCTTATGTTATTTGTGATGTGTGAAGAGTTATCAGAAAAGACTTCTTGGCTGGATGTTAATGCCATAGGAATAAAAAACACTTTGCGAAATTGCCATCTCTATTGTGTTGTTAATTGCCATGAAAATGATTACATAAGTAAGATTAGAAAGGAGGGAACTTTACCAAAGTATAAAAATGTCTCTTATATTTCTGCTAATAAAAAGGAGAGTTTCTCCCAAGTTTCCCCTATTGTTTCTAATGATAAACCAGGATATGTGGAGATGCTTCATCTCCAACCACTCCCTCCTAAGGTGACGAAGAAGAAAAAGAAGAGGAGGAGGAAGAGGAGCAAGAAGGAAGAAGAATGGGTACCAACCTGGCCTGAGCATATTCCTCCCATCAACTTTTATCCTAACGGTTGTAAGTTTAAAGAAGAAGGTGAAGTTTATTGCCTTAATTATCATCTTGATGATACGTCCGTAGGTACTATCGAAGATGATTTTGATTATGATATGCATGTTACTTATTGTGATTGGGAAAATGATGATAATGCTACTTATGATCTTGAAAATCTTTTTGGTACCAACTCTGAAAGTGATGATATGGAAAGCTCTAAGCTTGGGGATGATAGGATTGCAAATCCTTTACCCACTAGTGATGTGACAATTGATAATTCTTTTGCTAGTAAGAATAAAGACAACATGTTTACAAATATAGTTGCTAGCAATGATAATGCTCTTCTCTACTATGATGATGTTATAACTCCAATCTATAGTGATTATAAAGGTACCTATGACATAAGGAGAAATTATCCTTATGAAACTTGTCATAATCATGGAGGGAATTACTCCCTTGTTGAACACCACCCTCCTAATACACAATTAATCTATAGTGTTCAAGTTGTTTATGATAGTCCTACTCCCACTATTACCAATGAGAAAGATTATGCTTATGTG
>LR738712.1:103534156-103575373 GCA_902687465.1 Secale cereale
AAGAGGCTCAGCTCTTTGCCGACTGCCGGCAGTCGGCAAAGAGGCTAAGGTCTTTGCCGACTGCCGGCAGACGGCAAAGACCTTAGCCTCTTTGCCGTCTGCCGGCTGACGGCAAACCACGCCGTTAACCCCTAACGGCTCCCACCTCACCTCACTGCCGTCTACGCTCTTTGCCGTCTGCTGGCCGCAAAAGGCTGACGGCAACGAGCTTTGCCGACTGCTTCTATGAAGCAGACGGCAAAGAAGGCCTTTACCGCCGCTAATTCAGCCGGACTGTTTGCCGACTGCTAGCAGTCGGCAAAGAGCTTTGCCGACTGCCATTCATGCCTTTGCCGACTGCCATGGCAGTCGGCAAAGAAGCTGATTCCTGTAGTGTCTGTCCTGTTTTGCCTTTCCTTCATTTTGCAAACCTTGAGCTTGCTTTTTCTTTGCAAAAACCTTTTGCCAATCTTGAGAAATAGTAGACCTTCAAGAATATCCTTATTTCCAGCAAGGAACAATTATTTTGTTATGGGTACTAACCTCGCTAATCAGATTATGATGAGTTATGTATGAAGGGAGTTTTCAAGTGTGCGAGGGAAGATGATAAAAAGATTCAGGAGTGTCAAACGCTCAAGCTTGGGGATGCCCCCATGCACCCCCAAGAAATATTCAAGAAGACTCAAGCGTCTAAGCTTGGGGATGCCCCCGCGCATCCCCTTCTCCATCAACATTATCAGTTCGTCTTTCGTTCCACTATATTTTTATCACTTCATGTGTTATGTGCTATGCTTGGAGCGTCTTGCTTTTAGTTTCCTTTTTAGTTTTCTTTAGCTTTTCATAACGAGTCGGAACTCAGCTTCTTTGTGTGGGAGAGAAACACGCTCCACTTCTACCTAGAACATAACATAGAATTTTCATGTCTATCTTTGCTGTGTGTGTTCTTTGTCTTTCAATAGCTACTATCATGCTTAGCTCTTAGTTTTCATGCTTATCTTTTTAAAGAGCTTTTGTTTAGTTGGTTGCTTGAACTCTCTTTAGTTATCATGCTTATCTTATTAAGAGAGTTTGCTTCTGTTGCATTGGTCGATATGTCTATGATAAAAATGCTACGTGCATAATGGCGCTTAGTAATTCATGTTTTCTTATGGTTAGTCTCAAATAGCTGGGGGTTCCCAATGTGTTATTGGAGTACCAACATGATTTGTTTGCCTATGATGTGGTATGGTTTAGTAATATCTTCCTTCAAGAATTTATTTTGATTGACTTGGCGTATGCTCACGCATATTTAAGACTGTAAAGAAAGTCTGTCAAGCCTTGATGATCTTTTATTTCTGAGTAGCGATATAACTTCCATGCGTGATTCAATGTTGCTTTGTCGCTCTGCATGATTATGACCGTCATTGCTCTCTTAGTTGGTTGCTCCCAGTCTTTTGCTAACCTCCACCTGTACTAAGCGGACTGACTGCTTGTGCATCCAAAATCTTTTTAAACCAGTTATGCCATATGAGTCCACCATACCTTCCTATACATGGTATTTACCTGCCATTCCTAACGAAGACTTTCATGTGCCATCTCGAAATTATTCAAAAAAGCATTTCTCTTTTGTGCCTCTGTTTTAGCTCATGTGGAAGTAGTAGTTAATTCATGATCTTTTTAAGTTGGACAAGCTTCACCCCGGGATTGCATGTCTAATGTGCAAACCCATAATACGAGAAGGAACTGGCAAAGAGTGCGCCCGGCTCAAAATTAATATAACAAACAAACCCTCCTTCACGCTTTGTTCATGAGAAATCAGAAAACTTTGGCAGTGATAAACAAAGGAGATTAAGAGGATGTGATCGTCCTCATTCGGGAGCCGTTCCTCGAAACTTGTCCATCTCAAGAAGTGATTGAGTTGTCTGCTAGCATTCGTTGACGGAACATGCATAATCTAAAAAAAAATTATTACCTCTGTTTTTAAAACCAAGAGCTCTGGTACATGTTTTGTCTTTGTTTCCGACCACGGGTTTTCAACTTTGCCAACAAAAGCCATGGTTCGAGAGTCTCCACCTTCTTTTAAAGCACCAACTACTAAGAGCATGATTGTCATTCTGAGTGTAATGTGCATTGTCCCAAAGTAGCATTGTCTTTTGCATGATTATGATATCGTTTATTCTGAAATCATTGTATCTAGTCATCACTTAAACCTTGGAGGTGCCCCTGCATTTATGTTTTGCTTCAATAAAGGGGGCAAGCGAGATACTACTTTATCATATTTGCACACCATGCTCATTACAAATCTATTTGAAGTTTCAGTATCATATTGTAAAACTTTCAGTTCTTCGTGATTTTCTCATAAGGCAACTTAATTACTACAGATTCATTGTCTCAGTAAGCTTTTGTCAAATGACTATGAAAAGTCCTATACGGTTAATAGCATGTCACCACAGAAATTATTCTTGTTATCATTTACCTACTCGAGGACGAGCAGGAATTAAGCTTGGGGATGTTGATACGTCCAAAACCTATCTATAATTTATGCTTGCTCCATGCCTCTTTTGGGTGATATTGCTATGATATTTATACACTTCCATACACTTTTGATCATATTTGGACTAACCTATTAAGGGCCAGTTCTTTCGCTAGCTTTTAGAATAAGCTGAAATAAGCTACCCCTTATCCAGCTTATTCTAGAAGCCCAAACCAAATTATTTTTTTAGAAACCTAGTAGTTAAGACTTCATTAGTAGGCTTCTAAAAGAAAAAAATTGATTGAGCTTCTAGAAAAAGCTGGGTTGGGGGCAGCTTATTCTGAAAGCCCAAAAAAGCTAGCAAAAGAACTGGCCCTAATTCAGTGCACCCCAGTGCCAGTTTCTGTTTTCTGCTGTTTTTGTATTTCAGGTTTTCCCGTCACGAAAACTGCAGGAAAAATCCTGGAAAAATTATATAAAAAATCAGCGTTCCGGAAGCTTCAATGCGGCCAAAGTAGGGCCAGAGGGGGGCCACAGGGGCTCCAGGCGGCCTGCCCACGCGGCCCCCCTCCTGGCCGCGCCGGGGGGCGCCTGGGCCCCCCAGACCTCCACTGATGCCCCCCTTTGGCATATATTTAACACCCGTCGAGGAAACCCTGATTCCAGACCCCTTTTTTCCAGACGCAATTCCGATCTCCGCCGCCATCGCCATCAAGCTTCGGGGGACCAGAATTCCTGTGCCGGCACCCTGCCGGGACGGGGAAGTGCCCCCGGATTCATCTCCATCGACGTTGCTTCCTCCCTCCATGATGCGGGAGTAGTTCCTCCTCGGGGCTGAGGTTTCTACCAGTAGCTATGTGGTCAATTCTCTCTCCCATGATGTGATCTTCGTTGTGATAATAGGCTATGTTAATCTAGGGTGATCCCATGATATTTCCCCTTCCTCTATGTATTGGATTGATGTACTCACTTGTCTTTATCTAGTATAATCCCCGAGACCAAGGTGACAGCGGTCTATTGGACATGGATTAGAAAAATATTTTCATGAGTGATTTCCTCTCTTGTGTGTTGATTGAAGATTGAGAGTCTCTTGGTGCTTGTCTTTGACTATCCTTTAGATATGTTGCGGTGATTGTGGGACTCTCTTTGGATGGCCGCGGTGACATTGGGAAATCCTTAGATTGAGAACTACGAACTTTGAGGTGTGCTTTTGTAGCCCTACATAATTCTCGTCCTCTCTTGACCACGGAGGAATGACCTCCGGGTGCGTCTCCATTGCATGTTTTATGGGAAATATCATGTGATTCGATTATGTTAATGTTGTTGGGAGTTGCCACTAGTGAAAGTATGAAGCCTAGGCCTTGTTTCCACCATTGCAATACCATTTGTGCTCACGTTTACCACTTGTTTGCTTGCTGCACTTTTTATTACAGATTTATATTACTTTGTTTTGCCATCCATATCACTTGCCATTTAACATCTCTTCGCCGAACTAGTGCACCTATACATCTAACAAGTGTATTAGGTGTGTTGGGGACACAAGAGACTTCTTGTATCTTAGTTGCAGGGTTGCTTGAGAGAGACCATCTTCAAACTCTACTTCCCTGAGTTCGATAACCTTAGGTCATCCACTTGAGGGAAATTGCTGCTGTCCTACAAACCTCTGCGCTTGGAGCCCCAACATAGTCTACAAGAGTACAAGCATGTGTAGACATCAGATGCAACTGTCGAGATGCATAGGCAATCACATGACGATCCTGCATAAGAATGCAACCTAGTCCCTGTCGTGAGGCATCACAGTAGATAACAAAGTCCTTAGTGAAATGCGGTGGCACAAGTATGGGAGCAGAAGTCAGGCGCCTTTTCAGTTCCTGAAAACTGTGCTCACACTGTGGGGACCACTCAAACTTTTTATCTTTCTTGAGAAGTTCCGTGAGAGGTTTGGCCACTTTAGAGAAGTTCTCAACAAAGCGGCGACAATAACTGGCTAGACCAAGGAAACGCCTAACTTGTTTAACTGTTTCAGGTGGAGTCCAATCAAGGACGGCCTGAACTCTCTCGGGGTTGACAGCAATGCCCTTACCAGAGATTACATGGCAGAGATAGGTCACCTCTGGCAACCAGAATTCGCACTTAGAGAACTTGGCATAAAGGCGGTGCTCTCTGAGTTTTTCTAGAACAAGTCTAAGATGTTCGGCATGCTCTTCCTCGTTCTTTGAGTAAATAAGAATATCATCGAGGTAAACCACGACGAACTTATCTAAGTACTCCATGAAGATCGAGTTCATCAAGCGGGAGAAAGTGGCTGGAG
This sequence comes from Secale cereale, assembly GCA_902687465.1. Taxonomy (NCBI): domain Eukaryota; kingdom Viridiplantae; phylum Streptophyta; class Magnoliopsida; order Poales; family Poaceae; genus Secale; species Secale cereale. The sequence continues at coordinate 103,538,899 of LR738712.1, forward strand.
CATTGGTTAGACCGAAGGACATGACGGTGTACTCGTACTGACCATAACGAGTGACAAAAGCCGTCTTGGGGATGTCCCCATTTCTAATCTTGATTTGATGGTATCCCAACCTCAAATCCATCTTGGAGAAGACTAAGGATCCAGCGAGCTAATCATACAGGTCGTTGATCCTGGGAAGCGGATACTTGTTCTTTACCGTGACCAAATTAACGGAATGATAATCTACAACCATCCGATCCGTACCATCCTTCTTCTTGACGAAGAGGACGGGGCAAGCCCAAGGAGAAGAACTAGGACGGATGAAACCCTTCTACAAGGACTCATCAAGTTGTTTCTTAAGCTTAGCTAGTTCTAACGGTGCCATCTTGTAAGGTCTCCTAGAGATTGGAGCGGTTCCTGGGATAAGATCTATAACAAACTCTACATCTCGGTCAGGTGGAACACCTGGCAGTTCCTTTGGAAAGACATCCGGGAAGTCACGGACTACCGGAACATCTTCAAGGTCTGGAAGGGGGCTGACATTAAGAGAATAGAGTTGACGCTTTGCAACTCTAGTGGTGACAGTGACTATCTTGCCAGATGGGTGTATAAGCTGAACAGACCTAGTGAAACAATCAATCTTGGCATGATGAGTTGTCATCCAGTCCATACCCAAGATGATATTAATATCTGAAGACTTGAGGGCTACAAGTGATGTAAGGAACACAAGCCTGTCGATAAGGATTTCATTACCATGGCTTACACTAGAAGTTTGCCATTTGGATCCAGAAGTTTGAATGAGTAGTGGGGAGGGCATATCACAAAATGACATGTCGTGTAAGCGGGCATAACTTTCGGAAATGAAAGAATGAGATGCTCCAGTATCAAATAGAACCGATGCGGGATGACAATTGACAAGGAGTGTACCAAGAACGACATCTGGATCATCATGAGCATTTTTGGCTGAGACGTGATGCACACGTACATGTTCGATGGGAGCTGACTTGACACTGATCATCTTGCGTGATGGCTTACCATGGCCAACATACTTCTCGGGCTGGGGTGGAGCAACATGGGTCTGAGTGCAAATACGGGCAATGTGGCCCGGCTCTCCGCACTTGTAACAAATCCTGGGGGTAGTACGTGAACCCGCGTTGGCAGACGGTCCACCAATAGGCCTGGGTGGAGCATACTGCTGAACTGGAAGAGGTACCACATAAGATGACCTCGGTGTACAACTGGGTGGAAAAACAGAGTTCGAAACCCAAATCCGGCGCTTCTGAAAACTAGAACCGGAGGAAGATCCCAAATCAAGGGTGTGCTTATGAGACTCCTCGTATGTGAGCTGATTTGTCTCTGCATTGATGGCCTTGTTCACAAGAGCCTGGAATGTGTTGCAATGATGCAGGTGGAGATCACAACGCAGTTTGGGGTTGAGACCCTTCCGGAACCTAGCCTGCTTCTTGGCGTCCGTGGACACTTCTTCTGTAGCATAGCGGGCGAGGTTCTCAAACTCTCTACTATAAGCATCAAAAACCATATTAGCCTAGGTAAGACTACAGAACTCTTCTCTCTTGCGATCAATGAGAGCTTGAGGGATATGATGCTCTCGAAAAGCCTCGATGAAATCTCTCCAGGTAGGAATCTGGCCAGCTGGAATCATGGCCTCATTGTTCTACCACCAAAGACTAGCAGGACCTTCCAGGTGATAGGTGGCATAGATTACCTTGTCATCTTCAGCTACGGAACGCAGCTTGTGAGTGATACTATGGAGCCAGTCTTCTACATCGAGTGGCTCAATGGGATGATGGAAGGTGGGTGGTTTCAGACGAATGAAGTCATGGATGGTTGCTGACTCCTTGCACTGATGTGCGGTGTTCTCCTCAATACGTGCCAACATGCGGTTAGACTCATGCTTGTTTCTCTCCATCTTAATCATTAACTCTGCCAACGAAGGCTGGTCGGGAGGATCCTCCTCATCCCTACCACCTCCGTGGTTCTGTCTACGAGCAGCTGAGCTTCGCTTAACTGAAGACATCCTGAGAAGCGAAACCGAGGACACAAACATCAACAATTATAGGATGCATAAGGTAGAACAAGAAATTATTATCTCTCGAACTACTAGGATAATTCCGGCAGCATAACTGCAGTAAAATGTTCAGAATGAGACATCCTGCTAACAAAGGGTAGTTCAACAACTCAACATCATCACTCAAGGTTCTGTGATAGTACTAAACAAACTACACCGGAAGAACTTGAGAACAAGAGTAGGACTCTGATCAACCAATCCTATGGGACTACAGAGTAGTAACTCGTGATCCTGATAGATGGAAGAGAAAGCCTAGTTCCTTAACCCCGTAGGAAAGGTAGGATGACTTAGATCAGAAGACATGAGGTATAAGGAGTAAAAAGAGCCTTACGTTCCCTTCCATAATCAATTCCCTTATATAACTAAAGAATTTCTAGACTCAACTTCGACCAGTTTGGCTTGGTAATCCTACAGGCAGTGAGGCTCTGATACCAAAGCTGTCGGGACCCCGATCCTAAGTCACACCGGTCTAGCATGTAACACACCATATCACTTTGCGGCCTCACACACGGTATCCCCACGGGTGCCACCTTACCTGGCACGGGACCGTTTGCGCATTTTGGCTCACGTATATGATAGTGTCGCTAGAATCCATATGACAGAGAACCCGAGCCGACATGACCAGTTATAAACCAAAAGTGGCACTAAATTACACAGACAGACATACATGACCCAGCAACGAACGTGTCGGTCATCAACGTATGAACCCAAGTCGTAGCAAGCTACAATGACTTAAAGGAACAACGCGTGACATTTCCCCTAAGGGACAGACACATGAACGAAGAAGGACACATGCTGGTCAGCCTAAGTGTTCCAGAGCAGTAGCAAGCTACCAAGGCTCGGTGGAAGCACTAGGAGACATTTCCCTGTAAGATAGGCTACCAAGGGTAAACAACTAGGTGTCGGATCCCACACATACCAAGCATTTCAATAACATACACACAATATGCTCGATATGTGCAAATACAACATGGCATCACAACAAGACTCTAAGAAACAAAGTATTTATTCATTAGGCTTCGAGGAGCCAGATATTACAAACATGGGTCTCATGACCCAACATTCAGAGCATACAAGCAACAAGCGGAAGCATAACATGTCTGAGTATAGACATCTACAAATGAAAAAGGCTGAAGAGCCTGACTATCTACAACACTCGTCCAAGAACGTAGCTGAGGTAACAAGCTACTTGTCGAAGTCCAAGCGGATCTACTAGTGAGACAGCAGTCTCATCTGCAAAACATAAATTAAGCAAACATGAGTACAAAGGTACTCAGCAAGACTTACATCAGATCCTATCATGCATGCACTTGTATCAAGAAGGCAAAGTGGGGTTTAGTTGCAGCAAGCCAGCTTTGACTCAGTGGCTATCCTATTCTACGACTGCTGGTAATTCTTTTGAGGTGGCGCACACGAGTCCACTAAGCACCACACAGTACACCACTATGGATTCATCCCCGTCTCCCTACGAGAAGGCCATCCATAGCACTCACACTTTTCTTGAGTATTTTAGAGTATCCACTTCAAGTTGTCTATGTAACACGTAAGCATCCAAGAAGTCCATAACAGTGGACCCGGCTATTCGAATAGATCATGGTAACCATGCAGAGGTGTACTGCTTCACACACGCTCTCGCCACTTACCGCCATGTACATCTCGTGTATCTCGGCAACCTTCAAGAGGAAGCCTGGCGAGGGTGTCGGCCACGACCTGACTAACCACACAAGACTCTAGTCCAGGTTTATCGCCTACTCGGGTTCCATCCGTAAGGAGATCCGACCGGGGTGTCGCTCACGGCCCCAAATGATGTGCGCAGGGTTCCCAAGCCCACCTCGCCGAGTGGATCTACGCTTGGTACACCGTGCCACAGTGCCTAGTCTCTCCCAAGCCCACCAGGCCGAGTGCCACTTGGTAGACTACTAACACTACCTACAAACACCAAAAACTAGTTGCAACTCCTGGACAGAGATCATGTTGATTAATAAGTCGAGAGGGGTCGAGTTACCGGAACCCAATGTGTGGTAGTAGCTAGTCATTGGACAACAAACACGGAACTCAGTTCCTAAGGACGGTTCCAGTGAGACAACCCACCATGTACTCCTACATGGCCTCTCACCGCTACCTTTACCAAAATGTGTTCACACACTTGACTCTCAGCATCAGAACATATCACTGCACTCCAATTCATTCCCAATGAATCAGACCTGACACACTCTAAGCAGTAGTAGGAAAGGAATGGTAAGATCACAACATGGCTTCAATCAACTCCTACACATGCTAGTGGGTTTCAACTATTTACTGTGGCAATGACAGGTCATGCAGAGGAATGGGTTCAACTACCGCAGCACAAAGTAGCAGTTGAATCGTTGTTGTCCTAATGCAATAACAGAGAGCAGGAGCGAGAGAGGGATTGTATCGGAATGAACAAGGGGGTTTGCTTGCCTGGTAAAACAACGTGCAGAGCACTGCTCCTCTGACAGGTCTGGAACGGTCTCCGGAGCTGGACCTATCAAGAAGAACGGTGCCGACAATCAAACACAAGCATATGCAACAATATGATGCATGAACATGGCATGAAGATGTGATGTTATTTGAGCTAATGCAACTAGCATTCTATTTGAAAGAAGTCCATTTGATCCAAGGGTTCAAATGCAAATCCAAAATTAACATTTAAAAGTGTCATTTATGTGTTTTCACCTATACAGCAGGTATAATTTGGTTTAACAAGCATGAAAATGCCATAAACAGATTCCTCATATTTTTCTGATCATTTTTCATATATAAATTATTTCATTCTGAGCTACGGTTGAATTTCTGTGATTTTTTTGAAGTTTAAACAATTTTCTGGATTTTCCTAAGCAAAAACAATTCCAGAAAATTGTTTATTCCGTCAGCACTGCGTCATGCTTGCGTCAGTAAGTCAGCAGCGCTGACTCAGGTCAAACCTGACATGTGGGGTCCACACGTCAGTGGCTCAACAAACTAACTAAGTTAGTTAGCCCTAACTAACTGAGCAGGGCCCACTAGTCAGTGACTATAGGACTAACCTAACTAAGTTAATTAGCACTAATACTAATCCTAACAACTAATTAGCTGGGCAGGGCCCACATGTCAGTGAGAGATAGAGGGATGGTCAAATGGACCGTGCGGTCAAACCACGCCGGTCAGCGGGTCAAACCCGCCGGCGTTTAGCCGCCGATGAGGCCGAACGCGGCGGAGGGCTGCGGGTTTTGCCTACAGGGCGCTGTTTGGCACGCGGAGCAGAGCTACGGGATGCGGACGCTTGTCCGCATCCAATCGTGGTGGTGGCGCGGCCGGGGAGTGGCCGGAGTGGCGCCGGCGACGAGCTTGGCGGCGGCCGAAGCTCGGTGAGCTCGAGCAGGTGGCCGTAGGGCACGTGGGGAGGAACTGGTGCTGGCTACGGGTTCCTGGCGATGTGGCGAAGGCGGTGACGCGCTCGGCAGTGAGCTGCGGTGGCTCTGGCCACGGCGGCGACATGGCCGGCGGCAGTGAGCTTCGGTCAGCAAGGGGGCGACACCTAGAGGGCGTAAACGATGGCAAGGACAGGGGGGAAGACCATGGGGCTCACAGGGAGGGGACAGAGTAGCTTAGTGGGCTCGGGGACGCGTCGGAGGCGGCGAATTCGTCGATGGCATCCGGCGGCCGTGCGGAGAAGAAGAGCTCGAGGACGAGGCCTCAGGGCGTCCGGGGTCCTGCGGTTCGGCGTAGAGGTGCACGGCAGCGAGGCGGAGCTCGGGGGCTCGTCGGAGAGGACAGGGGGAGGCAGTGCCTATGGCAACAACGAGTGGCGGCAACGGCGGCGCTCGGCCATGGCGAAGAACAGATGAGGGAGAGGCGATGGGGGAGAGTGAGGGAGTCAGGGTGGTTTGCTTGCCTGGTAAAACAACATGCAGAGCACTGCTCCTCTGACAGGTACTCTGGAACAGTCTCCGAAGCTGGACCTATCGAGAAGAACGGTGCCGACAATCAAACACAAGCATATGCAACAATATGATGCATGAACATGGCATGAAGATGTGATGTTATTTGAGCTAATGCAACTAGCATTCTATTTGAAAGAAGTCCATTTGAACCAAGGGTTCAAATGCAAATCCAAAATTAACATTTAAAAGTGACATTTATGTGTTTTCACCTATACAGCTGGTATAATTTGGTTTAACATGCATGAAAATGCCATAAACAGATTCCTCATATTTTTCTGATCATTTTTCATATATAAATTATTTCATTCTGAGCTACGGTTGAATTTCTGTGATTTTTTTGAAGTTTAAACAATTTTCTGGATTTTCCTAAGCAAAAACAATTCCAGAAAATTGTTTATTGCGTCAGCACTGCGTCATGCTTGCGTCAGTAAGTCAGCAGCGCTGACTCAGGTCAAACCTGACATGTGGGGTCCACACGTTAGTGGCTCAGCAAACTAACTAAGTTAGTTAGCCCTAACTAACTGAGGAGGGCCCACTAGTCAGTGACTATAGGACTAACCTAACTAAGTTAATTAGTACTAATACTAATCCTAACAACTAATTAGCTGGGCAGGGCCCATATGTCAGTGAGAGACAAAGGGAAGGTCAACTGGACCGTGGGGTCAAACCACACCGGTCAGCGGGTCAAACCCGCCGGCGTTTAGCCGCCGACGAGGCCGAACGCGGCGGAGGGCTGCGGGTTTTGCCTACAGGGCGCCGTTTGGCGCGCGGAGCATAGCTACGGGATGCGGACGCTCGTCCGCATCCAACTGTGGTGGTGGCGCGGCCGGGGAGTGGCCGGAGTGGCGCCGGCGACAAGCTCGGCGGTGGCCGAAGCTCGGTGAGCTCGAGCAGGTGGCCGTAGGGCACGTGGGGAGGAACTGGTGCTGGCTACGGGCTCTTGGCGATGTGGCGAAGGAGGTGACGCGCTCGGCAGTGAGCTGCGGTGGCTCTGGCCACGGCGGCGACATGGCTGGCGGCAGCGAGCTTCGGTCAGCAAGGGGGCGACACCTAGAGGGCGTAAACGACGGCAAGGACAGGGGGAGACCATGGGGCTCACAGGGAGGCGGTGAAGTAGCTTAGTGGGCTCGGGGACGCGTCGGAGGCGGTGTATTCGTCGATGGCGTCCGGCGGCCGTGCGGAGAAGAAGAGCTCGAGGACGAGGCCTCAGGGCGTCCGGGGTCCTGCGGTTCGGCGTAGAGGTGCACGGCAGCGAGGCGGAGCTCGGGGGCTCGTCGGAGAGGCGAGGGGGAGGCAGTGGCTATGGCAACGACGAGTGGCGGAAATTGCGGCGCTCGGCCATGGCAAAGAACATACGAGGGAGAGGCAATGGGGGAGAGTGAGGGAGTCAGGGCGTTTGGGACGGCACCGAGGAGAAGTTTCGAGGCGCCGCCACGCTGTTCGGCGACGCAGACAAGCAGGCAGGAAGCGTGGCGCCTCGCGCGCGCGTGCGGTGTCCCTCCTCTGCCTACTGGCAGAGGTAGGCGACGGGCACGGCCAGGTGGGCTGGGCCGGCCAGGTAATTAGCCTGGGCCTCGGGTAAGTCTGCTTCCTCTTTTTTTCTGTTTATGTTTTCTATTTTTCTTTCTTTGTTTTGATTTCATTTACAAACCAAACCATTTTAAAATTTTCTATAATTTTTTATGTGAGCTCAGGGAACTAGTCCAAGGTCACATGCAAACTTACAAAAATACTTGAACTTTATTTCTTATATAACAGAAATAAATTCAACTCAAATATGTTATTGATTTAATTCAAAGGCCCAAAATAAATATTTTAAAGCCTCCAAAAATATTGGTTTGAATTTTATTCTTGCCAATATTTTCCAAGGTTTAACAGGAACATTTTCTTGGGCTTCTTTGAGAAGATTTTAAAGTTAACAATTATTATTATTTTTAACTGCTTTCTGAGGGTTTCAACAAACCTCAATTCAACTTTCAAAAAAATAATTTTATACATGATGCAAACATCAGGACTAGCCTAGTGCATACCAGAACTAGGGTTGTGACAGGCAGCAAGGCACGTATTGTATTGTTGCCATCGAGGATAAAAAGATGGGGTTTTCATCATATTGCTTGAGTTTATACCTCTACATCATGTCATCTTGCTTAAAGCGTTACTTTGTTCTTATGAACTCAATACACTAGATGCATGTTGCATAGCGGTCGATGTGTGGAGTAATAGTAGTAGATGCAGAATCGTTTCGGTCTACTTGTCTCGGACGTGATGCCTATATACAATGATCATGCCTAGATAGTCTCATAATTATTCGCTTTTCTATCAATTGCTCGACAGTAATTTGTTTACCCGACGTAGAATACAGCTATCATGAGAGAAGCCACTAGAGAAAACTATGGCCCTCGGGTCTATTCTCAACATATCAATCTACATCTACTTTACTTTTCTTGCTTTTATTTGCTATTTTATTAAACCAAAAATACCAAAAAATATAATTATCATCTCTATCATATCTCACTCTCGTAAGTGACCGTAAAGGGATTGACAACCCCTTATCGCGTTGGCTGCGAAGTTCTTATTTGTTTGTGCAGGTGCGAGGGACTGGCGCGTGGTCTCCTACTGGATTTATACCTTGGTTCTCAAAAACTGAGGGAAATACTTACGCTAATGTGCTGCATCTCCTTTTCCTCTTCGAGGGAATACAACGCAAGCTCAAGAGGTGGCAAGAAGAATTTTTGGCGCCGTTGCTGGGGAGGCTTACGCAAAAGTCATATACCAAGTACCTATCACAAACCCTTATCCTTCGCATTACATTTATTTGCCTCTCGTTTTCCTCTCCCCCACTTCACCCTTGCCGTTTTATTTGCCCTTCTTCCACCGTGTGTTTTTCGTTCGCTTGCTTTCTGTTCGCTTGTGTGTGTTGGATTGCTTGCTTGCCACTATGGCTCAGAACAATACCAAATTGTGTGACTTTTCCAATACCAACAACAATGATTTTATTAGCACTCCGATTGCTCCTATTACTGATGCTGAATCTTGTGAGATCAATGCTGCTTTGTTGAATATTGTTATGAAAGATCAATTCTCCGGCCTTCCTAGCGAAGATGCCGCTACCCATCTAAACAACTTTTTTGATTTGTGTGATATGCAAAAGAAAAGGGATACGGATAACGATATTGTTAAATTGAAGTTATTTCCGTTTTCACTTAGAGATCGTGCTAAAACTTGGTTTTCTTCTTTGCCTAGAAATAGTATTGATTCATGGAATAAGTGCAAAGATGCTTTTATCTCTAAGTATTTCCCTCCTGCTACGATCATCTCTCTTAGAAATGATATTATGAATTTTAAGCAACTAGAGCATGAGCATGTTGCACAAGCTTGGGAGAGAATGAAATTGATGATACGTCATTGTCGTACACATGGTTTGAATCTATGGATGATTATTCAGAATTTTTATGCTGGCTTAAATTTTGCTTCTAGAAATCTTTTAGATTCGACCGCCGGAGGCATTTTCATGGAAACTACCTTAGGAGAAGCTACCAAACTCCTAGATAATATTATGGTTAATTATTCTCAATGGCACACTGAAAGATCTACTAGTAAAAAAGTGCATGCTATCGAAGAAATTAGTGTTTTGAATGGAAAGATGGATGAACTTATGAAATTGTTTGCTGCTAAGAGTGTTTTTTCTGATCCTAATGATATGCCTTTGTCCACTTTGATTGAGAATAACAATGAACCTTTGGATGTGAATTTCGTTGGCAGGAATAATTTTGGTAACAATGTTTATACAGGTAATTTTAATCCTAGGCCTTTTCCTAGTAATTTCTCTAATAATTATGGTAATTCCTACAACAACTCTTATGGAAAGATGCCTTCTGAATTTGAAACTAATGTTAAGGAGTTTATGACCTCGCAAAAGAATTTCAATGCTATGCTTGAAGCGAAATTTCTTACAGTTGATGAATTGGCTAGAAGTGTGGATAGAATTACTCTTGATGTTGATTCTTTGAAACTTAGATCTATCCCACCTAAGCATGATATCAATGAGTCTCTCAAAGCCATGAGAATTTCCATTGAGAAATGCAAAGAAAGAACCGCTAGAATGCGTGCTAAAAGAGAAGATTATATTAAATCGTGTTCTTCTAGTTATCGTGAAAATAAAGATGACGATCTGAAAGTTATTGATGTGTCTCCTATTAGATCCTTGTTTTCTAGTATTAATCTTGATGAGAATAGGATTGGAGATGATTCTGCTTTAAGGTGTCCCAATAATTCGGAGTTTTTAGATCATGATGCTAAAATTGCTAAAAGTGGGATTGAAGAGATTAAAACTTTGCATAGTGATGAACCCACTACTTTGGATTTCAAGGGATTCAATTATGATAATTGCTCTTTGATTGATTGTATTTCCTTGTTGCAATCCTTGCTAAATTCTCCGCATGCTTATAGTCAAAATAAAGCTTTCACTAAACATATAGTTGATGCTTTGATGCAATCTTATGAAGAAAAACTTAAGATGGAAGTTTCTATACCTAGAAAGCTTTATGATGAGTGGGAACCTACTATAAAAATAAAAATAAAAGATCATGAATGCTATGCTTTGTGTAATTTGGGTGCAAGTGTTTCCACTATCCCAAAAACTTTGTGTGATTTGCTAGGGTTCCATGAGCTTGATGATTTTTTTTAAAATTTGCATCTTGCGGATTCCACTATTAAGAAGCCTATGGGAAGAATTCATGATGTTCTTATTATTGCCAATAGGAATTATGTGCCCGTAGATTTCATTGTTCTTGATATAGATTGCAATCCTTCTTGTCCTATTATTCTTGGTAGACCTTTCCTTAGAACGATTGGTGCAATTATTGATATGAAGGAAGGAAATATTAGATTCCAATTTCCGTTAAGGAAAGGCATGGAACACTTTCTTAGAAAGAAAATCAAATTACCATATGAATCTATCATGAGGGCCACTTATGGATTGCCTTCCAAAGATGGCAATACCTAGATCTATCTTGTATCATGCCTAGCTAGGGGCATAAAACGATAGCGCTTGTTGGGAGGCAACCCAATTTTATATTTATTTTTTTGTTGCTGTTAGAGAATAAATATTTCATCTAGCCTCTGATTATATGTGGTTTCATGTTTTGTTTGGTGTTTGTGCCAAGTAGAACCTTTGGTAAGACTTGTGTGAAGTTTATTTGATCTTGCTGTGGAAAACAGAATCGTTAGCGCTTGATAAAGTAGTCTTCAGATTTTACTGGAGCGTGATTTTTAGTTGATTCTTTTTTCTGCTGACTGGTAGACAAATTGCTCAAATTTACCAGTTTAGTTTTAATTTTTTGGAGTTCCATAAGTAGGCGAACCCAGCAGATTACTACAGACTGTTCTGTTTTTGACAGATTCTGTTTTTCGTTTGTTGTTTGCTTATTCCAATGCATCTATGAGTAATATTGGAAGATATGAATCATAGAGAACTTGGAGTACAGTAGGTTTAACACCAATATAAACAAAGAATGAATTCATTGCTGTACCTTTGAGTAGTGGTTTGCTTTCTCTTACTAATGGAGCTCACGAGAATTTTTGTCTAAGTTTTGTGTTGTGAAGTTTTCAAGTTTTGAGTATTGCTTTGATGGACTATGGAACAAGGAGTAGCAAAGGCCTAAGCTTGGGGATCCCATGGCACACCAAGTAAATTCAAGATAATCAAAAGCCTAAGCTTGGGGATGCCCCGGGAAGGCATCCCCTCTTTCGTCTTCATCCATCGGTAACTATACTTGGAGCTATATTTTTATTCGCAACATGCTATGTATTTTGCTTGGAGCGTCTTGTATAATTTGAGTCTTTGCTTGTTAGTTTGCCACGATCATCCTTGCTGGACACACCTATTTGAGAGAGTTAAATATGGCCTAGAAATTATTAGAACACTCTGTATGCTTCACTTATATCTTTTGAGTTGAATAGTTTTTGCTCTAGTGCTTCACTTATATCTTTTAGAGCACGGTGGTGGTAATATTTTGTAGAAATTGTTGAACTCTCATGCTTCACTTATATCTATTTGAGAGTCCATTAAAACAGCATGGTAATGTGTTTATGCTAAAGAAACTAGTCTTCACATGATAAACATCCAATGTTAATGTAGTAAAATTTTCACACCAAGTGCATTGAATAGAATGAGATGTTGGATGCTTGATAATTGTTTTGAGACATGATGATAGTGATATTAGAGTCATGCTAGTGGAGTTATTATGAAATTGAAGAATACTTGTGTTAAGGTTAGTGATTCTCGTGAGCATGAGGTATTTGTAGAGTGCCAACCTTTGTGTGGAGGTCGGGGCCGCGCGATGGTTAACTCCTACCAACCTCCTCCCTAGGAGCATGCGTTGATTGCTTTGTTTTTGATGACTCGTAGATTTTTGCAATAAGTATATGAGTTCTTATGACTAATGTTGAGTCCATGGATTATACACACACTCACCCTTCCATCATTGCTAGCCTCTCTTGTACCGCGCAACTTTCGCCGGTACCATAAACCCACTATATATCCTTCATCAAAAAATCCACCATATTGTTCCTCAAAACAGCCACCATACCTACCTATCATGGCATTTCCATAGCCATTCCGAGATATATTGCCATGCAACTTTCCACCGTCCAGTTCATATGACACGCAATATATTGTCATAGTGCCATGCATGATTATGTAGTTGACATCATAGTGGTGGCAAAGCCACCATGCATAATTTTTCATATATGTCGCTGTTGATCCATTGCTTATGCTGGTACACCGCCGGAGGCATTCATGTAGAGTCATACTTGTTGTAGTATCGAGTTGTAATTTCAAGGTGTAACAAAAGGTGTGATGATCATCATTATTAGAGCATTGTCCCGTGTGAGGAAAGGCCAATAAAAAAGAGAAGGCCCAAAAAAATATAGAGAGGGGCTAAAAAAAGAGAGAAAAGACCCTCCAAAAAAATGAGAGAAAAGAGAGAAGGGACAATTGCTACTATCTTTTTCCACACTTGTGCTTCCAAGTAGCACCATGATCTTCATTGTAGAGAGTCTCATGATTAGTCACTTTCATATACTAGTGGGAATTTTCATTATAGAACTTGGCTTGTATATTCCAACAATGGGCTTCCTCAAATGCCCTAGGTCTTCGTGAGCAAGCAAGTTGGATGCACACCCACTAGTTTCTTTTGTTGAGCTTTCATCCATATTTAGCTCCAGTGCATCCGTTGCATGGCAATCCCTACTCACTCACATTGATATCTATTAATGGGCATCTCCATAGCCCATTGATACGCCTAGTCGATGTGAGACTATCTTCCTCTTTTTTGTCTTCTCCACAACCACCTCTATTCCACCCATAGTGCTATATCCACGGCTCACGCTCATGTATTGCGTGAAAGTTGAAAGGTTTGAAAAAATAGAGTATGAAAACAAATGCTTGGCTGAAATCGGGGTTGTGCATGATATGAATATTTTGTGTGATGAAGAGGGAGCATAGCCAGACTATATGATTTTGTAGGGATAACTTCCTTTAGCCATGGTATTTTGAGAAGACATGATTGCTTTGTTAGTATTGCTTGAAGTATTGTTATTTCTTATGTCAATATAGACTTTTTTCTTGAATCTTTCAGATCTGAACATTCATGTCACAATTAAGAGAATTACATTGAAAAACCATATTGGTTAGCATTCCACATCAAAAATTCTTTCTTTATCATTTACCTACTCGAGGACGAGCAGGAATTAAGCTTGGGGATGCTTGATACGTCTCCAACGTATCTATAATGTTTGATTGTTCCATGCTATTATTTATGAAGTCTTGGATGTTTAATGGGCTTTATCATTCACTTTTATATCATATTTGGGACTAACCTACCAACCCAAAGGCCCAGTCCAGATTGCTGTTTTTTTTGCCCATTTCAGGGTTTTGCATAAAAGGAATATCAAACGGAGTCCAAACGGAATGAAACCTTCGCGAGAGATATTTTTGGAGAAAATCACGCACGGAAAGCGTCGGGACCAAGTCAGGGGACAGGTGGGCTGCCCTCGAGGGTGGGGGGCACGCCCCCTTCCCAGGGCGCGCCCCCTGCCTCGAGGCTGGCCCACACGGCCCCCGTTGCCCTCCTTCTTCCTATATATACCTACGTACCCCAGAAACTCCATACACAGAGAGAAAACTCTAGTTCCACCGCCGTAGCTTCTGTTTCCGTGGAGATCCCATCTTGGAGCCTGTTCCGGGAGGGGGATCCATCACGGAGGCCTTCATCATCATCATTATCGCCCTCACCATGAGTTATGAGTAGTTTACCATAGACCTTCGGGTCCATAGCTAGTATCTAGATGGCTTCTTCTCTCTCTCTGGATCTCAATACAAAGTTCTCCTCGGTGTTCGAGGAGATCTATTCGATGTAATCTCTTTATGCGGTGTGTTTGTCGAGATCCGATGAATTGTGAGTTTATGATCAAGGTTATCTATGAAAGATATTTGGTTCTTCTTTGAACTTTTTATGTGTGCTCATAATATCCTTGCAAGTCTCTTCGAATTATTGGTTTGGTTTGGCCTACTAGATCTATAGTTCTTGCAATGGGAGAAGTGCTTGGCTTTGGGTTCAATCATGCGGTGTCATTTCCCAGTGATAGTAGGGGCAGCAAGGCACGTATTGTATTGTTGCCATCGAGGATAAAAAGATGGGGTTTTCATCATATTGCTTGAGTTTATCCCTCTACATCATGTCATCTTGCTTAAGGCGTTACTCTGTTCTTATGAACTCAATACACTAGATGCATGTTGCATAGCGGTCGATGTGTGGAGTAATAGTAGTAGATGCAGAATCGTTTAGGTCTACTTGTCTCGGACGTGATGCCTATATACAATGATCATGCCTAGATAGTCTCATAATTATTCGCTTTTCTATCAATTGCTCGACAGTAATTTGTTTACCCGCCGTAGAATACCGCTATCATGAGAGAAGCCACTAGAGAAAACTATGGCCCCCGGGTCTATTCTCACCATATCAATCTACATCTACTTTACTTTTCTTGCTTTTATTTGCTGTTTTATTAAACCAAAAATACCAAAAATATAATTGTCATCTCTATCAGATCTCACTCTCGTAAGTGACCGTAAAGGGATTTATAACCCCTTATCGTGTTAGCTGCGAAGTTTTTATTTGTTTGTTCAGGTGCGAGGGACTGGCGCATGGTCTCCTACTGGATTGATACCTTGGTTCTCAAAAACTGAGGGAAATACTTACGCTATTGTGCTGCATCTCCCTTTCCTCTTCGAGGGAATACAACGCAAGCACAAGAGGTAGCATGTCACTGCTAACATCACTGCCTCCTCCTGAGGCGGGCTTGGCCTAGGATTCTGCGCCCCTCTGGAGCACCTTGCTGAGGCCGCTCCTGAGGAGGTCTTGACATCGTTCTCCTCGCGAGGTTTAGCTCCCTCGCGGGAGTCTTGGGCAGCTGGTTGATCAGCTGGGCCGTACCAGGCCGTAGTAGGAGCGCGTCGCGGCCCGCAGGCAGGCAAGTCTGTGTACCCTGGTTCCTAGTACGCCGACACATTTACCCTGAAAACATCGAGACAACAGAGAAAACCCTAATTCCACCACCGCAACCTTCTGTTCCCATGAGATCCCATTTACCACGGAGTGCTTCTACATCAACACCATAGCCTCACCAATGAGTTGTGAGTAGTTTACCACAGACCTTCGGGTCCATATTTATTAGCTAGATGGCTTCTTCTCTCTTTTCGAATCTCAATACCAAGTTCTCCTCGGTCTTCGAGGAGATCTATTCGATGTAATCTTTTGATGGTGTGTTTGTCAAGATCGGATGAATTGTCGGTTTATGATCAAGATTATCTACGAGAAATATTTGGTTCTTTTCTAAAATCTTTTATGTATGATTGTAATATCCTTGTAAGTCTCTTCGAATTATTGGTTTGGTTTGGCCTACCAGATCTATAGTTCTTGCAATGGGAGAATTGCTTGGCTTTGGGTTCAATCTTGTGGTATCCTTTCCCAGTGACTGCAGGGGCAGCAAGGCACGTATTGTATTGTTGCCATCGAGGAAAAAAAGATGGGGTTTATATCATATTGCTTGAGTTTATCAGTCTACATCATGTCATCTTGCTTAAAGCATTACTCTGTTCTTATGAACTTAATACTCTAGATGCATGCTGGATAGCGGTCGATGTGTGGAGTAATAGTAGTAGATGCAGAATCGTTTTGGTCTACTTGTCACGGATGTGATGCCTATATATAATGATCATGCCTAGATATTCTCATAACTATGCGCTTTTCTATCAATTGCTCGACAGTAATTTGTTCACCCACCGTAGAATTCTGCTATCATGAGAGAAGCCACTAGTTAAACCTATGGCCCCGGGGTCTATTCTCAACATATTAATCTCGTATCTACTTTACTTTACTTTATTTACTTTATGTTCTTATATCCAAAAACATTATACTATCCTATCTATCAGATCTCACTTTCATAAGTGGCCATAAAGGGATTGACAACCCCTTATCGCGTTGGCTGCGAAGTGCTTATTTGTTTGTGCAGGTGCGAGGGACTCGAGCGTGGTCTCCTACTAGATTGATACCTTGGTTCTCAAAAACTGAGGTAAATACTTACGCTAATGTGCTGCATCACCCTTTCCTCTTCGAGGGAATACAACGCAAGCTCGAGAAGTAGCAATCACCAACCGACACCACACCGTCGTGCTGCCGGAACTCATCTACTACTTCGCCCGTCTTGCTGGATCAAGAAGGCGAGGACGTCATCGAGTAGAACGTGTGCTGAACGCAGAGGTGCCGTACATTCGGTGCTAGATCTGGATGGATCGTGAAGGTGTACGACTACATCAACCGCGTTGATAAACACTTCCATTTTCGGTCTACGAGGGTACGTAGACACACTCTCCCCTCTTGTTGCTATGAATCACCATGATCTTGCTCATGCGTAGGATTTTTTTGAAATTACTACGTTCCCCAACACGACCAAGCCGCAGCCGCCCGTGAGACGGCGCTGAAGGATGCACAAACCTCCAAGGAGCGCTGCCGGTCGATGGATGCCGAGCTGGAGACCATGCGCAGCGAGCGCGCGGTGGAGGAGCATAAGATGAAAGCCTGAGAAGACACCATAGCCAGTCGTGACACTGAGTTGGAGCAGTTGGCGAGGGCGCAGGCTACAGAGCACAGCCGCCTGGAGAAGCTGGAGCAGGAGGTGGAAGCAGAGAAGGCCCAGCTGAAAACCAAGGCAAAGGTTCTGGCCGAGGATCGCGCGGCCTTCAAGTCCCTTGAGGAGAGGTCCCGCCAAGCGCTGGGGGCACTATACGAGATGGGTTTGGAGAAACCGCTGGCGACGGACGACGAAGGCCCCGCCCAACTGCTTCCTTATCTTGTTATGGCGCTCGAGGGTGTCGTCAATGAGATCGGCCTCATGGTGGAGGGGGAAGCCCGCGCGCTTTCCTCCTCAGCCCTGCCGCGCGTCTTCAGCCACCTGCATCTTCACGATCCCAACGCCAACCTTGGTGCACTGCTCGAGCCTGTTGATGAAGAGCGCTGCGAGGCTGTCGCTCAAGCCGTGAAGGGCCAGGTGGAGGCCTTGTTGTAGAAGTTCCTTGCCATCGACCCTGCACCTCCAGCCGACGGTGTCGCCGATCCCTCGGCCAAGGCCAACGACGCAGGCCATGGCAATGCTGTCGGTGGAAAGGCGCTTCCTGACGACGGCGCCTAAGGCTGAAGAAGGGGCTTGCTGGTGGACGACGGTGCTCCTCCCCATTTTTCCTTTCCCGCGAACTTGCCTGCGACATGCGACGTACCTCATGGAGGCGTTAAAACTTATGTTCGGTGTTTCAAGAACAATTTAGCTTGTAATAATTGCTAGATATTCAAGGCTCCCTCCCTATTTGCTTTATTATTCTACGTCGATAGAGCCCGGTCCCGCGCATACCTCAGTCGCCGCTGTCTCGTCCCGATCGCCAGGATGAGGTCAGGGGGTGAGGGGCTACGTGGCCAGTTAGGATCCTGAGTCGCGATGCTCGGGAGTCCTCCTTGACGTGCAAAAAACCTCTAGGAAGGAAGCGCGAAACCAGGCTTTAGCGTTCTGCGTCGGCAGGGCCCGGCCCCGCGCATACCTCAGCCGCCGCTGACTCGTCCGGATCGCAGGATGAGGCAAGGGGGTGAGGGGCTATGTGGCCAGTTAAGCACCTGAGTCACAATGCTCAGGAGTCCCCCTTGACGTACAAACAACCTTTGGGAAGGAAATTCAAGAGCAGGCCTTAGTGTTCTGCGTCGGCAGGGCCTAGCCCCGCGCGTACCTCAGCCATCGTTGGGTCTTCCGGATCGCCAGGACGAGGCCAAGGGGTGCAACATGATCAGTTGGGCCCTTGGATCATGATGCCCAAGGGTCCGCCTTGATGTACGAACATACCTCATACCTGTCCTTGCCAGGCTTTTGCTCGGGAGGGTTGCGCGACGACCAGGTCCGGGGACCTGGCGGGGTGTACACCAGGCGTGACCTGAGCATAGGCCCCATGCCCAGCCCCCTCGCGCTACTCTCTCGAGGGGAAAGTAGCACGGTGAGGCTAGTCACTGAGCCTAGTGGCCCCCTGAGGTTAAAGCAGCCGTGAGGCCACCCCCAGTTGTTTATCACTAGCTGATGGCTTCTCACCCATCGTTGGTTACCCCAAGTGGAAGGTTTGAGATGCAGTGTAGCGGAAGTTTTCCCTTGGCAAAGATACCAAGGATCGATTTCCCATGAGACTCCCAGTTTCATGATGAAGGTGTCAACTGCTAACGGCGCCAGATATTAGCAATCAACGTGGACCTGCACATAGATACAAATAACTTTGCTCCCAACGAGTACAGAGAGGTTGTCAATCCCTCCGGCCTTGTAGTTTACAAAGGATCAAACGCAAGTGATAATAGTGATAGGTATTGCTGCAATAGTAAGTAAAAACAGAAAGTAAATAGCGGATGTGATCAGTGACGGTAATATGGACCGGGGTCCCATGATGTTCACTAGTGATGTCTCTCTCCCAAAAGACGGTAAAACAGCTATGTGAGGTAAACGAATTACAGCTGGGCAATTGACATAATTATGTGCGCAAACCAATGCTAATTATATTGCAAGAAAGGTAGAGGTTCAAAGCATGGGCGGTACGCCAAGGTAAGTAGACCGAAATCCATCTGCATCTACTACTAATCATCCACCTTGAGATATCTATCCAGAACATCTCGCTGGTATTAAGTTGCGAGTCCCGCCCATAGTGTAAACTCAAAGCAACAGACAACTGCATTAAAAGAACTTTGCGTAAAGTAAACAATCCTTGCACCCGCGGGCACAAGCACCGTTGTTTTCCCCCTTGTGGCAACAACACATCCCCTAGACTCATGTTTCTGTCACTCAAGCTAGTCATCGAGGGGCATGAACCCACAATCAAGCATAACGTTCCCTCTTGGAGTCATTACCTACTACTTGGCCAAAGCAATAAATAACAACGGAGAACATGCAAGAATTACTTACGAACATAAATATAAAAGAGGTAGATCAAATATATTACTCAAACACAATCTGAACATAATCTCACAATCCATCGGATCCCAGCAAACTCAACATAGCAACAACATAAGGATTACATATGTGCCTCGATCATGTAGGGCAGCTCACGAGGTCTAATTAGTGAAGCACAAGAAGGGGAGGAGAACATCACATAGCTACTAGTCATAGACCCATGGTCCAAGGGAGACTACTCACAACTCATCCAGGAGGCGTCCATGGTGGTGGAGAGGCTCCCGGTGGTGATCCTCCCCTCCGGCAGGGTGCCGGGAAGAGTTCTCCTGGTGCTCCCGATCTTGGAAGCGCGGCGGCGGCGGAACAGAGATGAGATCGCGAAAAAGGGTTCCCGTCTCGAGGGATTCGAGACGCGTCTTAAATATATGCCAAAGGGGGGCATCAGCGGAGGCCCGGGGGGCCCAGGCGCCCCCCGGCGCGGCCAGGGGGGGCCGCGCCACCAGGGCGCCTGGAGCCCTGGTGGTCCCCCCCCCGGCTCTACTTTGGCTACCGGGAAGCTTCTGGAACGCTGATTTTTTATATAATTTTTCTGGGATTTTTCGGGCAGTTCTCGTAATGTGAAAACCTGAAATACAAAAACAGCAGAAAATAGAAACTGGCACTGGGGTGCACTGAGTTAATAGGTTAGTCCAAATATGATCAAAAGTGTATGGAAGTGTATTAATATCATAGCAATATCACCCAAAAGAGGCATGGAGCAAGCAAAAATTATAGATACGTTTTGGACGTATCAACATCCCCAAGCTTAATTCCTGCTCGTCCTCGAGTAGGTAAATGATAACAAGAATAATTTCTGTGGTGACATGCTATTAACCATATAGGACTTTTTCATAGTCACATGACAAAAGCTTACTGAGACAATGAATCTGTAGTAATTAAGTTGCCTCATGAGAAAATCACAAAGAACTGAAAGTTTTACAATATGATACTGAAACATCAAATAGATTTGTAATGAGCATGGTGTGCAAATATGATAAGGTAATATCTCGCTTGCCCCCTTTAGTGAAGCAAAACATAAATGCAGGGGCACCTCCAAGGTTTAAGTGATGACTAGATACAATGATTTCAAAATAAACGATATCATAATCATGCAAAAGACAATGCTACTTTGGGACAATGCACATTACACTCAGAATGACAATCATGCTCTCAGTAGTTGGTGCTTTTAAAAGAAGGTGGAGACTCTCGAACCGTGGCTTTTGTTGGCAAGGTTGAAAACCCATGGTCGGAAGCAAAGACAAAACATGTACCAGAGCTCTTGGTTTTAAAAAACAGAGGTAATTATTATTATTTTTCTGAATATGCATGTTTCGTCAACGAATGCTAGCAGATAACTCAATTACTTTTTGAGATGGACAAGTTTCGAGGAACGGCTCCCGAATGAGGACGATCACGTCCTCTTAATCTCCTTTGTTTATCACTGCCAAAGTTATCTGATTTCTCATGAACAAAGCGTGAAGGAGGGTTTGTTTGTAATATTAATTTTGAGCCGGGCGCACTCATTGCCAGTTCCTTCTCGTATTATGGGTTTGCACATTATACATGCAATCCCGAGGTGAAGCTTGTCCAACTTAAAAAGATCATGAATTAACTACTACTTCCTCATGAGCTAAAACAGGGGCACAAAACAGAAATGCATTTTTTTGAATAATTTCGAGATGGCACATGAAAGTCTTCGTTAGGAATGGCAGGTAAATACCATGTATAGGAAGGTATGGTGGACTCATATGGCATAACTGGTTTAAAAGATTTTGGATGCACAAGCAGTCAGTCCGCTTAGTACAGGCGAAGGTTAGCAAAAGATTGAGAGCGACCAACTAAGAGAGCAATGACGGTCATAATCATGCAGAGCGACAAAGCAACATTGAATCAGGCATGGAAGTTATATCGCTACTCAGAAATAAAAGATCATCAAGGCTTGACAGACTTTCTTTACAGTCTTAAATATGCGTGAGCATAGGCCAAGTCAATCAAAATAAATTCTTGAAGGAAGATATTACTAAACCATACCACATCATAGGCAAACAAATCATATTGGTACTCCAATAACACATTGGGAACCCCCCAGCTATTTGAGACTAACCATAAGAAAACATGAACTACTAAGCGCCATTATGCACGTAGCATTTTTATCATAGACATATCAACCGATGCAACAGAAGCAAACTCTCTTAAAAAGATAAGCATGATAACTAAAGAGAGTTCAAGCAACCAACTAAACAAAAGCTCTTTAAAAAGATAAGCATGAAAAATAAGAGCGAAACATGATAGTAGCTATTGAAAGACAAAGAACACACACAGCAAAGATAGACATGAAAATTCTATGTTATGTTCTAGGTAGAAGTGGAGCATGTTTCTCTCCCACATAAAGAAATGCTGAGTTCCGACTCGTTATGAAAAGCTAAAGAAAACTAAAAAGGAAACTAAAAGCAAGACGCTCCAAGCATAGCACATAACACATGAAGTGATAAAAATATAGTGGAACGAAAGACGAACTGATAATGTTGATGGAGAAGGGGATGCACGGGGGCATCCCCAAGCTTAGACGCTTGAGTCTCCTTCAATATTTCTTGGGGGTGCATGGGGGCATCCCCAAGCTTGAGCGTTTGACACTCCTGAATCTTTGTATCATCTTCCCTCGCACACTTGAAAACTCCCTTCATACATAACTCATCATAAACTGATTAGCGAGGTTAGTACCCATAATAAAATAATTGTTCCTTGCTGGAAATAAGGATATTCTTGAAGGTCTACTGTTTCTCAAGATTGCCAAAAGGTTTTTGCAAAGAAAAAGCAAGCTCAAGGTTTGCAAAATGAAGGAAAGGCAAAACAGGACAGAATCTGTGAAAAACAGAACAGCAGGTAGTAAATGATTTTTTCGGGGCACTTCTGCAACTCTAATCAAAAAACTCAGAACAGACGCGCGAAAGACAATTGTATAGAGCACGCTGTCGAAAAAACTCAGACCAAAAAGATGATCTGGTGATTTTATATGATTTTTTATATCCAAGGACAGAATCTGTTTCCTGGACAACACGTCACAACTTTTGAACTTTCTTGCAATCAGAGGCTACACTTGGCACAAAATTGAAAAGTAAAGATACAATGATGATGCTACTATAGTAACAACATCAAGACCACTAAAACTGAAAGAACAAACTGAAAGCAAAGATAACAAGGGTTGTCTCCCTAGAGCTCTTTCCTTATAGCCATAAAGATAGGCTTAAGACTTTAATGATGCTCTCGTAGGAATAAGAATTGAAGAACAAAAGAGAGCATCAAGAAGCAAATACCAAACACATTTAAGCCTAACATGCTTCCTATGCATAGGAATATTGCAATACAATAATTCATTGAAGCACAAAGCAATAAGCATAAGAAGACAAAACAAGTGCAGCTTCAGAACCTTCAACATAAAGAGAGGGAACTTGATATTATTGAAATATCTATAAGCATATGTTCCCTTCTCATAATAATTTTTAGTGGGATCACGAATAAACTCAACAATATAAGCATCACATAAAGCATTATTACCATGATCCACATGCAAAAAGGTATCATTACTCTTCATATAAGCAAAATCTTTCTTATTAGGAATAGTGAGAGTAAAGCAATCATAACCATCATGGTAATCACTGTATTTAGGAGGCATATCATAATCATAATAAATTTTATCCTCAATAGTAGGTGGACTGAAAACATCATATTCATCATTGTAATCAAAAGTTGGGGGACTAAAAATATCATGTTCATCAAACGTGTCATCCCCAAGCTTAGAGCTTTCCATGTCATTAGCAATATTGATATTCAAAGAAAGCATACTAATAACATCACCACCATCATGATTTTTATGCAAATAATAAAGTTCGATAGGTTTTTTAATTTTCTCTTCAAACACATCATGTCCCAAAGCAAGGTAGAGCTTATAAAGCTCTCTCATATTTTTGTTGTTTTCCATTAAGCAAAACTAGTGAAAAGACATAAAGAAAACTGAAAGGTAAACTAACAAGACTAAAAAGCAAAGGTAAAAGATAGCGTGCAACTCCCCTATCTTGAAGAGTGGAGTCCCCGGCAATGGCGCCAGAAAACTTTGCTTGATGGCTTCTCGCCCCTCGTTGGTTACCCCAAGTGGAAGGTTTGAGATGCAGTGTAGCGGAAGTTTTCCCTTGGCAAAGATACCAAGGATCGATTTCCCCTGAGACTCCCAGTTTCATAAAGAAGGTGTCAACTGCTAACGGCGCCAGATATTAGCAATCAACGTGGACCTGCACATAGATACAAATAACTTTGCTCCCAACGAGTACAGAGATGTTGTCAATCCCTCCGGCCTTGTAGTTTACAAAGGATCAAACGCAAGTGATAATAGTGATAGGTATTGATGCAATAGTAAGTAAAAACAGAAAGTAAATAGCGGATGTGATCAGTGATGGTAATATGGACCGGGGTCCCATGATGTTCACTAGTGATGTCTCTCTCCCTAAAGACGATAAAACAACTATGTGAGGTAAACGAATTACAGCTGGGCAATTGACAGAATTATGTGCGCAAACCAATGCTAATTATATTGCAAGAAAGGTAGAGGTTCAAAGCATGGGCGGTATGCCAAGGTAAGTAGAATGAAATCCATCTGCATCTACTACTAATCATCCACCTTGAGATATCTGTCCAGAACATCTCGCTGGTATTAAGTTGCGAGTCCCACCCATAGTGTAAACTCAAAGCAACAGACAACTGCATTAAAAGAACTTTGCATAAAGTAAACAATCCTTGCACCCGCGGGCACAAGCACTGTTGTTTTCCCCCTTGTGGCAACAGCACATCCCCTAGACTCATGTTTCTGTCACTCAAGCTAGTCATCGAGGGGCATGAACCCACAATCAAGCATAACGTTCCCTCTTGGAGTCACTACCTACTACTTGGCCAAAGCAATAAATAACAACGGAGAACATGCAAGAATTACTTACGAACATAAATATAAAAGAGGTAGATCAAATATATTACTCAAACACAATCTGAACATAATCTCACAATCCATCGGATCCCAGCAAACTCAACATAGCAACAGCATAAGGATTACATATGTGCCTCGATCATGTAGGGCAGCTCACGAGGTCTAATTAGTGAAGCACAAGAAGGGGAGGAGAACATCACATAGCTACTGGTCATGGACCCGTGGTCCAAGGGAGACTACTCACAACTCATCCGGGAGGCATCCATGGTGGTGGAGAGGCTCCCGGTGGTGATCCTCCCCTCCGGCAGGGTGCCGGGAAGAGTTCTCCTGGTGCTCCCGATCTTGGAAGCGCGGCTCCGGCGGAACAGAGATGAGATCGCGAAAAAGGGTTCCCGTCTGGAGGGTTTCGAGATGCGTCTTAAATATATGCCAAAGGGGGGCATCAGCGGAGGCCCGGGGGGCCCAGGCGCCCCCTCGACGCGGCCAGGGGGGCCGCGCCACCAGGGCGCCTGGAGCCTTGGTGGTCCCCCCCCCCGGCTCTACTTTGGCTACCGGGAAGCTTCTGGAACGCTGATTTTTTATATAATTTTCCGGGATTTTTCGGGCAGTTCTCGTAATGTGAAAACCTGAAATACAAAAACAGCAGAAAACAGATACTGGCACTAGGGTGCACTGAGTTAATAGGTTAGTCCAAATATGATCAAAAGTGTATGGAAGTGTATAAATATCATAGCAATATCACCCAAAAGAGGCATGGAGCAAGCAGAAATTATAGATACGTTTTGGACGTATCACTAGCGCATAGCATGGCGCTACCGTTCTTGCACGAGCATAGCCGCTCCTCGACCGTGTCGACTGCCAGTGTGGAGCATGGTGCTTCCACTTGCATGTGGGAGGGGACTCCCTACTGCGGAGAGCCCCCGGGGCGTGTACAGCCCCGCCCTGACACGTGGCTTGCACGGCAGGGCTAGACGAGGTGTATCCGGGCACCTGTGAGCCAGTGCGGGACTAACGGGCCCTACCTCAAGGCAGGTTGCGCCTGGTCTTGATTGAGAGCGCCTGGGATGATCCTGTGAATCCCTCAAGGTTGCCACATGGGAAGGCCAGACATCAACGACCCCAGGAGGTGACGTGAACGGGGCCGGCCCACCAAACATAGCTCAGTCGTTGGGTTTATCGACGCTCCAGGGACGGACCCGAGCACAGACGCCGTGCCTAGTCTTCTCATGCGGATATCCTAAAGAAAGAAAACCGGCGCGCGGCTCCCGTAGCGACGAGGCACCATGTCGTGCGCCCTTACCCACAATTTCAATTTATCTTATGCAAGGGTGATGCACCAAGGACCATGGCAGGTGACGTGTACGGAGCTGGCCCACGAGCCAGAGCTTAGCCGCTTGGATTTGGCAACGCTGTAGGGATGGACCCGAGCACAGACGCCGTGCCTGTCCTTAATCATGAGGCGGGCGCACGCATGTTAGTGAGGGCGTACAATGTTCATGGAATCGAAGTGCCAGCCAGGCAGGTAAATAATTTTAAAGCTGTTGATGGGAAGGGTAACGCTAGTTCGGGTAAGATGCAAGAACGATACATGCCACCGGGACGGACCCATGCGACGTGGGGACGATGCGGCCCGGGGGCGCCCCCAACGGAGTAAGCTAAAGATGCAAAAAGGATACACGCCACAGGGGCAAGCCCGTGCGACTTGGGAATGATGCAGCCCGAGGGGCGCCCCCAACTAAACAAACTGAAACAAAGTCATCTGGCATTGATGCTGGAGTGGCGATGATGTAGCTGAAGACGCTCGCCGCAGTTGTCGCTCCTCATGAGCCGCCTGACTCCGAGGCCTCTTGAGCCTCTGGAGGTTCCGAGAGCTCGCGAAGAACCAAGGCCACCTCCGCCAAGATCTCCTGATGCATGGCCTCGCGAGTCGCTAGGACCTCCCGCGTATGGCGCTAGTGCAGGGCCGCCTGGTTCGGCAAGCCGAAGGGCATGCGAACGTAGCTGTGAGGGGGGCCCTCACACCGACCGGCGCGTGATGGCCAGTAACGCTCCTCAGATGCGGCCCTGTTGAGCCCGAGGTAATCTACGTAGACACGCATCTCACCATCACCGCCTGGATGGGGAGCCACGCCGGGTAGTGGGCAGCTATCGCCACGCATGACTCTCAGCTTCTGAAGCTCCTGGGTTGTCTTGGTGATGAACTCCTGAGCACTAGGCGCCTTGCGCCTCGTGCTCGCTTGAGGGAAGCGTGCGGCGAAGCACGCCTCCACATGGTGCCCGAGCGCCTCCCTCGAGACATTGGCTAGGTCAGAGGCCCTCCAGAGGAGAGCCCTCGAGCCCAGCCTGAGGGGAGTGCCGGGTGCGCCTTCCTATACGAGGGAGGGAGGCGCCCCTTCCATGGGCACGGGTCCTGAGGTCGTAACGTTGCTCTCCTAAGGCTCCTGGTGCAGCATCTGCTTCTTCCTCTTGGGGACGACCTCAGGAGGGTAGATGGCGCCATCATTGTCTGGATCCTCGACCGCCGCAGCCTGGTAAGAGTGCTCGAGTGAGCACACCGCATCCTTTTCTTCGCAGGCTACCGTGATGACGCCGTCACTTCCTGGCATCTTGAGGACGTTGTAGCCGTGGTGAGTCATTGCCATGAACTTGGATAGGGCTGGGTACCCAAGGATGGCGTTGTAGGGAAGATGAATGTGGGCGACATCAAAGTCGATGAGCTCGGTGCAGTAGTTGTCATGCTTCCCAAAGGTGACAGGCAGGAGAACCTGCCCTATCGGGGTGGTGGAGCCGTCAGTCACTCCTGAGAAGGGCTTGGTAGGCTATAGTTGATTGTATGGCACTTGGAGGCTATCGAATGTCTCGACGGACAGGACATTGAGCCCTGTGCCGCCGTCGATGAGGGTCTTGGTGACTTGAACGTTGCTGATGACGGGTGAGCAGAGCATTGGGAGGGTGCCGATAGTCGTCGCGCACTTGAGCAGGTCTGCTGAGCTGAAGGTGATGGCGAACTTGGACCACCTGAGTGGGCATGTGGCTTCGAGCTTGGGAAGAGCCGCACTTACTTCTTGGGCGAACTGCTTGAAGAGGTGCTGAGAGACTGGGGCCTGCACACCGCCCAAGATGTAGGCAATGTCGCGAGGCTCCTCGAAGCCCCCATCCCCCTCGTCCTGGTCATCGTTTCTCCTGGGTGGTGGCAGCGGAGGGAGGCCGGCCTTGCCCTGAGGATAGTCCTCGTGAGGCTGGTCCCTCCATGCATCCTCGCGAGGTTGGTCCCTCCAGGAACCCTCGCGAGGTTGGTCGTGCCAGCGGTCCTCACGAGGCTAATCACACTACTCCTAACGGGGACCATGGTCGTCCCAGTGCCCCCCGGTCTGGCTTCCTCCATGACCGTAGCCCCGGTTGCTGCGATCGGGACATCGACGGATGCGCCCTTCGCGGATGTCCCTGAGCTCTTGACAGTCGTTGGTGTTGTGGTTGTGCACGTTGTGGAAGGCGCAGAACGGACGACTGCTCTTTGATGACTTTGGGTGGTCGCGACCATGCTTCATCTCTGGTTCGACCGTGAGTACGTCCACCCCTTTGCGCTTCATGTCCCTGCCCTTGGCCTTCTTGTCTTTAGGGTCAATGGTGGGGAGCTCGACGAGGGAGATGCGCCCCTCCTTAGCTCTGGCGCACTTGGTCGCGAGGTTGAACAACTCCAGGGTTGTGCACAGATCTTTGTGGATGGCGAGCTCCT
This sequence comes from Secale cereale, assembly GCA_902687465.1. Classification (NCBI taxonomy): domain Eukaryota; kingdom Viridiplantae; phylum Streptophyta; class Magnoliopsida; order Poales; family Poaceae; genus Secale; species Secale cereale. Next base: position 103,567,188 of record LR738712.1, read on the forward strand.
CCTTCATCTTGACATCGCGGACGCCATCGGAGAATGCTGAGATGATGGCCTCGTCTGTGACCTTGGGGATCTTGACGTGGACGCTGTTGAAGCGCTGGATGAACTTCTGCAGAGTTTCTCCTCATTGTTGCTTGATGCGCCACAGGTCACCTGTAGCAAAGGGCAGTCGCGGGTGCCCTAGAAATTGGCGATGAACCACTCGCGCATCTCACCCCAGGAGGAGGTCGATACTGCGGGCAGGTTCAGGAGCCACGAGCGGACACCGTCCTTGAGAGCCATGGGGAACCAGTTCGCCATAATATTCTCGCCGCCCTTGGATGCCTCGATGCTCAGCTCGTAGAGCTGCAGGAACTCAGTAGGGTCGGGGGTTCCATCGTAGCGTGGAGGCAGGTTGGGCTTGAACTTCCTGGGCCAGTTGACGTTGCGCAGCTCAGAGGCGAGGGCCTTCCAGCCTGCTGTTGATACGAGAGCTTGTCGCGGAAGTGGAGCTTGGTCCTGGTTCCTGTGCTCCACCATCGGAGGGGGCGCACTGTCTCAACGTGGCGGTGGAGGGAGTGCTGGCGCTCCTCCTCGAGGCCACTGGATCTCTTGGCAGCTTCCTTCTTCATGCAAGGGCGCCCCACGCGGGGGTCGTGCCGTGGGGCCGCGTGCCTTGGATCGTGGATGACGCCATGATGCAGAGGTCATGGAGGCGCTTCATGGGCTACTTCGCCTGTAGAGGGAGGCAGGAAAGGTAGCGAGAGGGATGGTGCAGGAAAGCCCCCAGCGGCGCTGACGAGCTCGGCGATGGGATCGAGCCAGTCTTCATAGAGGTCGTCGACGGGGCAGTAACGCAGGAGCTCACATGCCATGAGCAACACAGCCTGCGTGTCTGCGGGTCCGCGATGAGCATGGGACGAAGAGCCTACCGGAGTGAGTGACGGGGTGGCAGTGCGTCCGTCCCGTCGCACGAAGGGGTGCAGGGACGAGGCCTGTTGCTCATGCCTCGCCGGGCTGGTGACAGCGTTGGCATCAGGCGATGGCGAGCGGCGGGGAGGTCTGCCGGCGGAAGTTGTTTGGGCGACGTAGGCAGCAAGGGCGGCCCGGCGCTCAGCATGGGCTCAGCGAGCGTCGGCCATGGAACCGGCGGGACGATGGAGCATGGATCGATGGAAGGGAAGCTTCGGTGTTCCCCTATCTGGCATGCCAAATGTTGGATCGTGGGTTCTGGCAAACCCTTGAGGTTCGAATACTGGGGTGCGCACGAAGATCTCTCCTTCCCGCTCTAGCTCGCTCTCGCACCGATTCCTAGGCCAAACTCGTCAAACCCGGAGAACAAGAGACACGAGGATTTATACTAGTTCGGGCCACCGTTGTGGTGTAATACCCTACTCCAGTGGAGGCTGAACAGTCGCAGGTGGAGGCTGGAGGAGGTCGACGGTGGATGAACAATAGCCCGTGGAGGCTAGAGGGGGTCGACGGTGGTGATGAACAATATCCCGTGGAGTCCTGTTTTGCGGTACACCACACCCCTCCCGATGAACAGGACCCTCGTTTTGACCATAGCGCTCCAACATAGGTCTATTTCCTCCGTTTTGCGGTACGCCACACCCCCTCGATGAATAGGACCCCCGTTCGACTATAGCGCTCCAACACAAGTCCGTTTCCTCCGTTTTGCGGTACGCCACACCCCTCCCGATCAACAGGACCCCCTGTTCGACCGTAGGATGTCCGTTTCCTCCGTTTTGCGGTACGCCAGACCCCTCCCGATGAACAGGATCCTGTTTCGAACGTGGCCGGTCGAACACAAGGCCGTTTCCTCAGTTCTGCGGTACGCCAGGCCTCGTTTCCATCGGCTGTTCCGTCCAAGCCCTCCCGATGAACACGACGACGCATTCCGTTCCGACCCAGCCGGTTGGCTCCCCATGAACACGATGACGACGCTGTTTCTATGTTCCGTCCCAGCCATGTACACGAGCCCTGGCCGTACGTACGCGCGAGTAGGCGTTCGAGACCCCGCCCGGATGTACGTACATGGCTGTATTTACTTTCTTGCACCCTGGTCGTTGTACATACATGTACATGCTACGTGCGCGCCACTGCTACGACACATGCGTGCCTCTACATCGACCAGTATGTACGTACACATTCGCGACCAGAGTGACAATGCTACGTACGCTTCGACCAGGTGGGACCCGACTATCAGGCACTTCCTTGCGTGCGAAGATGTAGCTGGTGGGTCCCATCAGTCAGGGGGGCGAATCGTTTTTTTTTCCTGGACGCACATTCTTGCGTGCGAAGATGTAGCTAGTGGGTCCCAGCAGTTAGGGGGAAACATTTTTTTTGCAAAATACGGTGGCACGTCTGGTGGGTCCCCGCTGTCAGGAGGAGGAATAATTATTTTGCGTGTAATAAGGAGGCACTTCCTTACTACGGCCGGGGACCCAACTGTCAGCCTCTCCACGTACAGTCCACGTTCGATGGAAGTCGTTCCTTGACCACGTTAACCACGCCGCACCGAGAGCAACAGGGCGGTGGACGACGGCGAGGCCTAGGAAGGGGACGACGCAAAGCCGGGGAAGACGCGGCAGTGGATGCCCACGCGTAGAGGAGTATGAGGGTTCACTGGTCGCTGCTGAGGTGTCGTTGCCGCAGAATAACATGGGGTGTGCGTGAGTAGAGGGATGGCTTGGCCAGCGGTGGGAATAGTAGGGGGCGGTGAGGCCTCCGCGGCAGCACAGCCGGCCACGGGAGGCAGGAGCATGCGGCACGACCGGCGCTGCTTTGGGCGGCTGGAGCAACAAGACCAGGGGTTGAAGAAGCACTACGGCCGTTGGATGGACATCGTACGGTCACTGGAGCTAGAATCGTTCATATTGACTAAGTTGACAAAGCACTCCGTCCCCGTTAACTTAGTAGGCCCACAACTCAGCCAGCCACCAAGGTGGGTCCCAACCAGCAGGGGGAGTATTCATTTTTTTTGTCCGTAATAAGGAGGCGCTTCCGATGGGTCCGAGCTGATAGTGGGGGGAACGTTTTTTCATGCAATACGATGGCCCGTCTGGTGGGTCCTTGCCGTCAGCTTGAGGAATCATTATTTTCCGCGTAATAAGGAGGCACTTCCTTGCTGCCGTCGTGGACCTAGCTGTCAGCCTCTCCACGTACAGTCCATGTCCGATGGACTCCGTTCCTTGACCACGTTGACCACGCCGCGCCGAGAGCACCAGGGCGATGGACGATGGCGAGGGCTAGGAAGGGGACGACGCGGAGCCGGGGAAGACGCGGCAGTGGATGCCCACTCGTAGAGGAGTACGAGGGTTCACTGGTTCACTGCGGTGTGGGGCAGCTGTCGCCGCAGAATAATAGGGGGTGTGGGTGAGTAGAGGGATGGCCTAGCCAGCTGTGGGAATAGTAGGGGGCGGTGAGGCCTCCGTGGCAGCACAGCCGGCTATGGGAGGTAGGAGCATGCGGCACGACCGGCGCTGCTTTGGCCAGCTGGAGCAACAAGACGAGAGGTTGAAGAAGCACTACAGCCGTTGGATGGACATCGTACGGTCACTGGAGCTAGAATCGTTCATATTGACTAAGTTGACAAAGCACTCTATCCCTGTCAACTTAGTAGGCCCACAAGTCAGCCAACCACCAAGGTGGGTCCCAACCAGCAGGGTGAGTATTCATTTTTTTGTGCGTAATAAGGAGGCGCTTCCGGTGGGTCCGAGCTGACAGCGGGGGGAATGTTCTTTTCGCGCAATACGGTGGCATGTCCGGTGGGTCCCTGCTGTCAGGTGGAGGAATCATTATTTTCCGCGTAATAAGCAGGCACTTCCTTGCTGCCGTCATGGACCCAGCTGTCAGTCTATCCACGTACAGTCCATGTCCGATGGAAGCCGTTCCTTGACCACGTTAACCATGCCGCGCTGAGAGCACCAGGGCGGTGGACGACAGTGAGGCCTGGGAAGGGGACGACGCGGAGCTGGGAAAGACACGACACTGGATGCCCACGCGTAGAGGAGTACAAGGGTTCACTGGTTCGCTGCGGTGTGAGGCTACCGTCGCCGCAGAATAACAGGGGGTGTGGGTGAGTAGAGGATGGCCTGGCCAGTGGTGGGAATAGTAGGGGGCGGTGAGGCCTCCGCGGTAACACAGCCGGCCACGGGAGGCAGGAGCATGCAGCACGACCGGCGCTGCTTTGGGCGGCTGGAGCAACAAGACCAGAGGTTGAAGAAGCGCTACGACCGTTGGATGGACATTGTACGGTCACTGGAGCTAGAATCGTTCATATTGACTAAGTTGACAAAGCACTCCGTCCCAGTCAACTTAGTAGGCCCACAAGTCAGCCAGCCACAAAGGTGGGTCCCAACCAGCAGGGGGAGTATTCATTTTTCTTTGCGTAATAAGGAGGCGCTTCCGGTGGGTCCGAGCTGATAGCAGGGGGAACGATTTTTTCGCGCAATACGGTGGCCCGTCTGGTGTGTCCTTGCCGTCAGGTGGAGGAATCATTATTTTCCGCGTAATAAGGAGGCACTTCCTTGCTGCCGTCGTGGACCCAGCTGTCAGCCTTTCCACGTACAGTCCATGTCCGATGGACTCCGTTCCTTGACCACGTTGACCACGCCACGCCGAGAGCACCAGGGCGGTGGACGACGGCGAGGCCTAGGAAGGGGACGACGCGGAGCCGAGGAAGACGCGGCAGTGGATGCCCACGCGTAGAGGAGTACGAAGGTTCACTGGTTCGCTGTGGTGTGGGGCTGCCGTCGCCGCAGAATAACAGGGGGTGTGGGTGAGTAGAGGGATGGCCTAGCCAGCGGTGGGAATAGTAGGGGGCGGTGAGGCCTCCGTGGCAGCACAGCCGGCCACGGGAGGTAGGAGCATGCGGCACAACCGGCGTTGCTTTGGGCGGCTGGAGCAGCAAGACCAGAGGTTGAAGAAGCACTACGATCGTTGAATGGACATCGTACAGTCACTGGAGCTAGAATCGTTCATATTGACTAAGTTGACAAAGCACTCCGTCCCCGTCAACTTAGTAGGCCCACAAGTCAGCCAACCACCAAGGTGGGTCCCAACCAGCAGGGGGAGTATTCATTTTTTTGTGTAATAAGGAGGCACTTCCGGTGGGTCCGAACTGACAGCGGGGGGAACATTTATTTCGCGCAATACGTTGGCCCGTCCGGTGGGTCCCATCAGTCAGGGGGGAAACGTTTTTTCGCGAAATACGGTGGCCCGTCCGGTGGGTCCTTGCTGTTAGGTGGAGGAATCATTATTTTTCGCATAATAAGGAGGCACTTCCTTGCTGCCGTCGTGGACCTAGCTGTCAGCCTCTCCACGTACAGTCCACATCCGATGGAAGCCATTCCTTGACCACGTTGACCACGCTGCGCCGAGAGCACCAGGGCGGTGGATGACGGCGAGGCCTAGGGAGGGGACGACACGGAGCAGGGGAAGAAGAGGCAGTGGAAGCCCGCGGTGAGAGGAGTACGAGGGTTCACTGGTTCGGCTGCGGTGTGAGGCTGTCGTCGCCGCAGAATAACAGGGGGTGTGGGTGAGTAGAGGGATGGCCTGGCCAGTGGTGGGAGTAGTAGGGGGCGGTGAGGCCTCCGCGTCATCACAACCGGCAACGGGAGGCAGGAGCACACGACACAACTGACGCTGCTTTGGGCGGCTGCAGCAAGAAGACCAGATGTTGAAGAAGCACTACGGCCGTTGGATGGACATCATACGGTCACTGCAGCTAGAATCGTTTATATTGACTAAGTTGACAAAGCCCTTGGTACGTGTCAACTTAGTAGGCCCACAGGTCAGCCTCCGAAATGGTGCGCCCCAGATGTCAGGGGGAGGAATCATTTTTTGGGCGGCTGAAGCAAGACTATCTGAGATTGAAGAAGAAGCACGATATCCGTTGGATGGACATCCAACGGCCACAGCTGCTAGAACAGTGTGTTGTTGACAAAGCCTTCCATACACGTCAAGTTAGTTTTTTTAGGGGACGCGTCAACTTAGAAGGCCCACAAGTGTGTGGCAGAGAACATATAGCCCATTTGCAATTTGTAAGAATGTACAACCCATTTTTTAATTCTAATAGAATTTACTACAGCCCATTTACAGTTTGTTAAAAGTACAGCCCATTTTCTAGTTAGGACAACGATTAATAATTTAAACCAACCGCTCAAAAGAGAATTCAAAAAAATAATTCCCACATTTTTATGGGGTCTGAAATATTTGTATCCAAAATTTCTAGTCAGATCAAATATAATTTCAAAATAAAATTGTATTACGTTAAAATCCAATGAAATATTGCGCGCGCAACAAGTAATGAAAATAAAATTTTCAAATTCCGAAAATAGTATATTTTTTAAACTAATTACGGGTTTGGTGCATTTTTTATAGTTACTTCCCAGTTATTATAATTACATCCCATTTATTATTTCTTAAAGTCCATTTTCTTGTTAAGCCTAATGCATACCTCCTAGGAAAGTTTGCAGCCCAGCGGGGCGGAGAATAACAAGTTGACCCGGATATTGTGTACAACTTTCGGCCCAATTGCATTGCTGATGTTGAAAAAAGGCCTGTGTAGTATAGTACAACCTAACATGGCTACTCAACCCACATTCAGCGACGCCGGAAAGGCCCAACCAAGGCTTCTGTATAACTTTTTGAAGTCACTGAGCTCAATTAATAAATTAAGAAAAAAGTTAGATTACAGTGGAACCTAATTAAAAGCTGTCACAAGCAAAGAAATAATTCAATGGGTCCCACTTGTGCGTGTGTGCATGTGTGTGTGTGTGTGTGTGTGTGTGTGTGAGAGAGAGAGAGAGAGAGAGAGAGAGACCCATCGGTCGATACTCGTAAATACATCTTTTGGCCATATGCATTGCTGATGCTCAGTAAAAACTTATATAGTTGACACAATCATATAGAACATCATAGCACACTGAACTTGCATACAAAAATTTCATGCACGTGGCACAATCAGGATGGAATCAGTGGATCGCTACGGGTAGGGCTATGTTGAAACCAACGAACTCGTACATAACGGTTCATCGTCTTTATCAATGACAGGAAAATATCTTGAATGTTGTGCAAAGAAAATTGACAAACATCACAATAAGTTCTGCTAGCACATCAAGTTGACGTACAACCCTTTCTAAAAAAAGTTCAGGTACAAAATTAGAACAGGCCACAATCAAATGTACTGGCACATCAGTGCTTCACACCCATAGCTCGGATTTAACTAGTATCTGACAAGATTCAGTTGTTACCTCAAATTAGAGCACATCCAGGCAGCCAGCCCTGCCTCTTCTCCCAAAGAAGCAGTGGCCTCCGCCGCGCGATGGAGTAGGCCCTGTGCCATCCATCGTTCCGAGCAACACGGGGAAAGTCTGACATTGACTCCTGTAATGGACATCGTCGACGGACCCTAGCACCAGCGGCGGCGGTAGGACTTCGACTGATGGATTGACCATTTCTTCAACATGCACGAACACTCGATACAGGTACATCCCTAACGTGGTACGCAGCGGCCTTGGTGGCAACGAATAGTACAACCCCGGTTCGTGCACCGGTATATCAACACCAATCACCTTCGGTATGGTGGACGGCTTCTTCATCCATGCCATAACCGTCAGAGCCCAGCTGTCTGGAGGAACAAACATACTTACGAGCTCACCTCCAAGGTTGTTGATAAGCTCATTCATGGACATGTTGTTTCAAGCACGTTGAGGCATGCCGTGGAAGGTAAGCTTTGTTAAGAACTCAAGCTCAGAGGGCACCGAGCCCCATCCTGGGTGCCACCGATCAAAGCTCACCAGCGCGCCATCGCAGAACAAACGCCGAGAAGATTCGAACACACGAATGCAGTCGAAAGTTGTCTGGAACCTGGCAAAGAAATCAGCTGGTGGCGGACAGACTTCGACGAGCAAGTCACTTATTTGGATGCCGTGCGCAATGCCAAGAGCATTGACAAGGTCGTCCGGTGAGACGGGCGGCCGGTCGCCGTTGATGGTTACCATCAGCACTTTGCCGGCAAACTGATCCTCAAGCGCCGCTATGCCACTGTTGAGCACAGCACACAACGACCGAAGGCAGGACGGACCTCAGGATCTCCGGCTCGGAGATCCGCGTTGACCGGAGACATGATAGTTAGCTTGAGTACAGGGAGTACAGGAGGGGGATTTGATGGGAACTGGAGTAGGAATCGAGATTCCAGAGGT
>LR738712.1:103583079-103594396 GCA_902687465.1 Secale cereale
CTCACGCCGTTTTGATGATGTGAGGGAGGGATGTGGTTGCTTTCAAGATAATAAGGGGTTTTCTACAAATTGGAGCAGAGAAGCGGGCTATTGTTGCAAAAATGCCACAACTTACATCACAGCCTTTAGATGCAGATCTAATGGTTAGAAACGACGGATGGCAGACACACCACCATCACCAACTGAGTCTTTTATAGGAGTGTGTATATATATATATATATATATTTCTCAGGCTGTTTTGATGAGGTGAGGGAGGGATGTGGTTTCTTTCAAGATAATAAGGGGTTTTCTGCAAATTGGAGCAGAGAAGTGGGCTATTTTTGCAAAAATGCCACAACTTACCTCATAGCCGTTAGATGCAGATCTAATGGTCAGAAACGATGGATGGCAGACACACCACCATCACCAACTGAGTATTTTATAGGAGTAGGAGTAGAGAAACATGTATAAATTGTGACATTTTGGTTCTGCTCCTTGGCACGATCGATATATAGAAATAACGATTGGAAACGCTAGGGCAGGGCTATTTCCGCCAGATAAGAGCATGGTTAATAGTATAGCCAATAGCCGGCTATATGGAGTTGCCATGTCACATATAGTCAATCTTATAGCCAACATGTATAGTAGCTAGTTGCTAAATAGTACTACTTTATTAATGCATGGCCCACCATATACTCTCACAATGTTTCTAGGAGTCCGTGTTGCAGCCGGCTGTTAATCTGCAGTCCGCTTCCTTTCTCTCTCCTCTTCTCTCTCATCCAACTCATCACAAATGTAATTGTTTAATTCTTATAGCCAGCTGACTATAGCATATTATACTTGCTCTAAGCAGGGTACGTAGTAGCTAGGTTGGAGCATCATCGGTTTAGTCACACGCGGTCCGACATGTTCTAGTGTTTCTAGCAAGATGCCCGCACGTTGCACGAAGTTGATGGAAAAGGTAAGCACAACTTATAAATTGACGGATGGATTACTAATTACAGTGATGCATATAATTAAGCAAAGGGATCGCACATGTCGGTATTAACTGGAATGATAATGCAACAGCACAATAAGAATTAAGGCCATGATGATGATGCGATCGCAGTGGTGGTTACAGAAGGCAAGAAGAAAGATACATCCATCAACGTACGACCTCCTCATCTTCAACTTAGTGCGCCGGGCCACCGACCGGGGGCTAAGGACCGGCGGCTTTTGTGGCGAGGTCGAGGTGCTTCTCAGCAAAGGCATCCAAGGCTTCCAGCTGGTTGAGGAAGGCCAACGTCGTAGCGTCCTCACTGGCCTTGTAGATACATATGTGCACGATTTGCTCGTACACGTGGATGTGTAGGTCGATGAATTCTTGCAGGGCGAGGCGCCTCGCGGCGAGCGCGACCTCCAGGTGGACATTCTTCGTGGCATCGGCAGTCAGTCGCAGGGCCACCAGTCCTTCAAAGAGGTTCCGGCCATGGAGGCTGATTAGGGTGGCAGGCAATGAGGAGCTTGGGCGCGCGGGCTGGAGGAGTACATCGATGTCGTCCGCGAGCTTCTTGAGGATGGTGATCTTGTTGGTGGAGGCAAGATCATCTGGTCCAACTGAGAGTCGTAGTTGGCGTCGACGGCGGCCATCCAGCAGCCGGTCTGCAACACCGGTTCACAAAGAAGGTGTCAACTGCTAACGGCGCCAGATATTAGCAATCAACGTGGACCTGCACACAGATACAAATAACTTTGCTCCCAACGAGTACAGAGAGGTTGTCAATCCCTCCGGCCTTGTAGTTTACAAAGGATCAAACGCAAGTGATAATAGTGATAGGTATTGCTGCAATAGTAAGTAAAAACAGGAAGTAAATAGCGGATGTGATCAGTGATGGTAATATGGACCGGGGTCCCATGATGTTCACTAGTGATGTCTCTCTCCCAAAAGACGATAAAACAGCTATGTGAGGTAAACGAATTACAGCTGGGCAATTGACAAAATTATGTGCGCAAACCAATGCTAATTATATTGCAAGAAAGGTAGAGGTTCAAAGCATGGGCGGTACGCCAAGGTAAGTAGACCGAAATCCATCTGCATCTACTACTAATCATCCACCTTGAGATATCTATCCAGAACATCTCGCTGGTATTAAGTTGCGAGTCCCACCCATAGTGTAAACTCAAAGCAACAGACAACTGCATTAAAAGAACTTTGCGTAAAGTAAACAATCCTTGCACCCGCGGGCACAAGCACCGTTGTTTTCCCCCTTGTGGCAACAGCACATCCCCTAGACTCATGTTTCTGTCACTCAAGCTAGTCATCGAGGGGCATGAACCCACAATCAAGCATAACGTTCCCTCTTGGGGTCACTACCTACTACTTGGCCAAAGCAATAAATAACAACGGAGAACATGCAAGAATTACTTACGAACATAAATATAAAAGAGGTAGATCAAATATATTACTCAAACACAATCTGAACATAATCTCACAATCCATCGGATCCCAGCAAACTCAACATAGCAACAGCATAAGGATTACATATGTACCTCGATCATGTAGGGCAGCTCACGAGGTCTAATTAGTGAAGCACAAGAAGGGGAGGAGAACATCACATAGCTACTGGTCATGGACCCATGGTCCAAGGGAGACTACTCACAACTCATCCGGGAGGCGTCCATGGTGGTGGAGAGGCTCCCGGTGGTGATCCTCCCCTTCGGCAGGGTGCCGGGAAGAGTTCTCCTGGTGCTCCCGATCTTGGAAGCGCGGCGGCGGTGGAACAGAGATGAGATCGCGAAAAAGGGTTCCCCTCTCGAGGGTTTCGAGACGCGTCTTAAATATATGCCAAAGGGGGGCATCAGCGGAGGCCCGAGGGGCCCAGGCGCCCCCCCAGCACGGCCAGGGGGGCCGCGCCACCAGGGCGCCTGGAGCCCTGGTGGCCCCCCGGCTCTACTTTGGCTACCGGGAAGCTTCTGGAACGCTGATTTTTTATATAATTTTTCCGGGATTTTTCGGGCAGTTCTCGTAATGTGAAAACCTGAAATACAAAAACAGCAGAAAACAGAAACTGGCACTGGGGTGCACTGAGTTAATAGGTTAGTCCAAATATGATCAAGAATGTATGGAAGTGTATAAATATCATAGCAATATCACCCAAAAGAGGCATGGAGCAAGCAGAAATTATAGATACGTTTTGGACGTATCAACATCCCCAAGCTTAATTCCTGCTCGTCCTCGAGTAGGTAAATGATAGCAAGAATAATTTATGTGGTGACATGCTATTAACCATATAGGACTTTTTCATAGTCACATGACAAAAGCTTACTGAGACAATGAATCTGTAGCAATTAAGTTGCCTCATGAGAAAATCACAAAGAACTGAAAGTTTTACAATATGATACTGAAACATCAAATAGATTTGTAATGAGCATGGTGTGCAAATATGATAAAGTGATATCTCGCTTGCCCCCTTTAGTGAAGCAAAACATAAATGCAGGGGCACCTCCAAGGTTTAATTGATGACTAGATACAATGATTTCAAAATAAACGATATCATAATCATGCAAAAGACAATGCTACTTTGGGACAATGCACATTACACTCAGAATGACAATCATGCTCTCAGTAGTTGGTGCTTTTAAAAGAAGGTGGAGACTCTCGAACCGTGGCTTTTGTTGGCAAGGTTGAAAACCCGTGGTCGGAAGCAAAGACAAAACATGTACCAGAGCTCTTTGTTTTAAAAACAGAGGTAACAATTATTTTTTGATATGCATGTTTCGTCAACGAATGCTAGCAGATAACTCAATTACTTTTTGAGATGGACAAGTTTCGAGGAACGGCTCCCGAATGAGGACGATCACATCCTCTTAATCTCCTTTGTTTATCACTGCCAAAGTTTTCTGATTTCTCATGAACAAAGCGTGAAGGAGGGTTTGTTTGTTATATTAATTTTGAGACGGGCGCACTCATTGCTAGTTCCTTCTCGTATTATGGGTTTGCACATTATACATGCAATCCCGGGGTGAAGCTTGTCCAACTTAAAAAGATCATGAATTAACTACTACTTCCTCATGAGCTAAAACAGAGGCACAAAATAGAAATGCATTTTTTTGAATAATTTCGAGATGGCACATGAAAGTCTTCGTTAGGAATGGCAGGTAAATACCATGTATAGGAAGGTATGGTGGACTCATATTGCATAACTGGTTTAAAAGATTTTAGATGCACAAGCAGTCAGTCCGCTTAGTACAGGCGAAGGTTAGCAAAAGACTGGGAGCGACCAACTAAGAGAGCAATGACGGTCATAATCATGCAGAGCGACAAAGCAACATTGAATCAGGCATGGAAGTTATATCGCTACTCAGAAATAAAATATCATCAAGGCTTGACAGACTTTCTTTACAGTCTTAAATATGCGTGAGCATACGCCAAGTCAATCAAAATAAATTCTTGAAGGAAGATATTACTAAACCATACCACATCATAGTCAAACAAATCATGTTAATACTCCAATAACACATTGGGAACCCCCCCCCCAGCTATTTGAGACTAACCATAAGAAAACATGAACTACTAAGCACCATTATGCACGTAGCATTTTTATCATAGACATATCAACCAATGCAACAGAAGCAAACTCTCTTAATAAGATAAGCATGATAACTAAAGAGAGTTCAGGCAACCAACTAAACAAAAGCTCTTTAAAAAGATAAGCATGAAAACTAAGAGCTAAGCATGATAGTAGCTATTGAAAGACAAAGAACATACACAGCAAAGGTAGACATGAAAATTCTATGTTATGTTCTAGGTAGAAGTGGAGCGTGTTTCTCTCCCACACAAAGAAATGTTGAGTTCCGACTCGTTATGAAAATCTAAAGAAAACTAAAAAGGAAACTAAAAGCAAGACGCTCCAAGCATAGCACATAACACATGAAGTGATAAAAATATAGTGGAACGAAAGACGAACTGATAATGTTGATGGAGAAGGGGATGCACGGGGGCATCCCCAAGCTTAGACGCTTGAGTCTTCTTGAATATTTCTTGGGGGTGCATGGGGGCATCCCCAAGCTTGAGCGTTTGACACTCCTGAATCTTTTTATCATCTTCCCTCGCACACTTGAAAACTCCCTTCATACATAACTCATCATAATCTGATTAGCGAGGTTAGTACCCATAATAAAATAATTGTTCCTTGCTGGAAATAAGGATATTCTTGAAGGTCCACTGTTTCTCAAGATTGCCAAAAGGTTTTTGCAAAGAAAAAGCAAGCTCAAGGCTTGCAAAATGAAGGAAAGGCAAAACAGGACAGAATCTGTGAAAAACAGAACAGCAGGTAGTAAATGATTTTTTCGGGGCACTCTTGCAACTCTAATCAAAAACCTCAGAACAAACGCTCGAAAGACAATTGTATAGAGCACGCTGTCGAAAAAATTCAGACCAAAAAGATGATCTAGTGATTTTATACAAATTTTTCTATCCAAGGACAGAATCTGTTTCCTGGACAGCACGTCACAACTTTTGAACTTTCTTGCAATCAGAGGCTACACTTGGCACAAAGTTGAAAAGCAAAGATACAATGATGATGCTACTGTAGTAACAACATCAAGACCACTAAAAACTGAAAGAACAAACTGAAAGCAAAGATAACAAGGGTTGTCTCCCTAGAGCTCTTTCTTTATAGCCATAAAGATAGGCTTAAGACTTTAATGATGCTCTCGTAGGAATAAGAGTTGAAGAACAAAAGAGAGCATCAAGAAGCAAATACCAAACACATTAAGCCTAACATGCTTCCTATGCATAGGAATATTGCAATAGAATAATTCATTGAAGCACAAAGCAATAAGCATAGGAAGACAAAACAAGTGCAGCTTCAAAACCTTCAACATAAAGAGAGGGAACTTGATATTATTGAAATATCTATAAGCATATATTCCCTTCTCATAATAATTTTCAGTGATATCACGAATAAACTCAACAATATAAGCATCACATAAAGCATTGTTACCATGATCCACATGCAAAAAGGTATCATTACTCTTCATATAAGCAAAATCTTTCTTATTAGGGATAGTGAGAGTAAAGCAATCATAACCATCATGGTAATCATTGTATTTAGGAGGCATATCATAATCATAATAAATTTTATCCTCAATAGTAGGTGGACTGAAAACATCATATTCATCATTGTAATCATCATGTATAGGAAGCAAAGTATCATCAAGGTAAATTCTCTCTTCAAAAGTTGGGGGACTAAAAATATCATGTTCATCAAACGTGTCATCCCCAAGCTTAGAGCTTTCCATGTCATTAGCAATATTGATATTCAAAGAAAGCATACTAATAACATCACCACCATCATGATTGTTATGGAAATAATAAATTTCCATAGGTTTTTTAATTTTCTCTTCAAACACATCATGTCCCAAAGCAAGGTAGAGCTTATAAAGCTCTCTCATATTTTTGTTGTTTTCCATTAAGCAAAACTAGTGAAAAGACATAAAGAAAACTGAAAGGTAAACTAACAAGACTAAAAAGCAAAGGTAAAAGATAGCGTGCAACTCCCCTATCTTGAAGAGTGGAGTCCCCGGCAACGGCGCCAGAAAACTTTGCTTGATGGCTTCTCGCCCCTCGTTGGTTACCCCAAGTGGAAGGTTTGAGATGCAGTGTAGCGGAAGTTTTCCCTTGGCAAAGATACCAAGGATCAATTTCCCCTGAGACTCCCAGTTTCAACAAGAAGGTGTCAACTGCTAACGGCGCCAGATATTAGCAATCAACGTGGACCTGCACACACGTACAAATAACTTTGCTCCTAACGAGTACAGAGAGGTTGTCAATCCCTCCGGTCTTGTAGTTTACAAAGGATCAAACGCAAGTGATAGGTATTGCTGTAATAGTAAGTAAAAACAGGAAGTAAATAGCAGATGTGATCAGTGATGGTAATATGGACCGGGGTCCCATGATGTTCACTAGTGATGTCTCTCTCCCAAAAGACGATAAAACAGCTATGTGAGGTAAACGAATTACAGCTGGGCAATTGACAAAATTATGTGCGCAAACCAATGCTAATTATATTGCAATAAAGGTAGAGGTTCAAAGAATGGGCGGTACGCCAAGGTAAGTAGACCGAAATCCATCTGCATCTACTACTAATCATCCACCTTGAGATATCTATCCAGAACATCTCGCTGGTATTAAGTTGCGAGTCCCACCCATAGTGTAAACTCAAAACAACAGACAACTGCATTAAAAGAACTTTGCGTAAAGTAAACAATCCTTGCACCCGCGGGCACAAGCACCGTTGTTTTCCCCCTTGTGGAAACAGCACATCCCCTAGACTCATGTTTCTGTCACTCAAGCTAGTCATCGAGGGGCATGAACCCACAATCAAGCATAACGTTCCCTCTTGGAGTCACTACCTACTACTTGGCCAAAGCAATAAATAACAACGGAGAACATGCAAGAATTACTTACGAACATAAATATAAAAGAGGTAGATCAAATATATTACTCAAACACAATCTGAACATAATCTCACAATCCATCGGATCCCAGCAAACTCAACATAGCAACAGCATAAGGATTACATATGTGCCTCGATCATGTTGGGCAGCTCACGAGGTCTAATTAGTGAAGCACAAGAAGGGGAGGAGAACATCACATAGCTACTGGTCATGGACCCATGGTCCAAGGGAGACTACTCACAACTCATCCGGGAGGCGTCCATGGTGGTGGAGAGGCTCCCGGTGGTGATCCTCCCCTCCGGCAGGGTGCCGGGAAGAGTTCTCCTGGTGCTCCCGATCTTAGAAGCGCGGCGGCGGTGAAACAGAGATGAGATCGCAAAAAAGGTTTCCCCTCTCGAGGGTTTCGAGACGCGTCTTAAATATATGCTAAAGGGGGGCATCAGTGGAGGCCCGGGGGGCCCAGGCGCCCCCCGGCGCGGCCAGGGGGGCCGCGCCACCAGGGCGCCTGGAGCCCTGGTGCCCCCCCCCCCCGGCTCTACTTTGGCTACCGGGAAGCTTCTGGAACGCTGATTTTTTATATAATTTTTCCGGGATTTTTCGGGCAGTTCTCGTAATGTGAAAACCTGAAATACAAAAACAGCAGAAAACAGAAACTGGCACTGGGGTGCACTGAGTTAATAGGTTAGTCCAAATATGATCAAAAATGTATGGAAGTGTATAAATATCATAGCAATATCACCCAAAAGAGGCATGGAGCAAGCAGAAATTATAGATACATTTTGGACGTATCACTCGCGCGCATCGCCGCCATGGGTTTGGAGTGAGTTCTTTTGCGCTTAGTGTAGGTGCTTAGGCAAATGCTTAGGTGCGTACGATGTCGTAGACGCATTGTAATGAAGGGGCGCCTTTATATGAGGGCAAACTGCGTTGCATTTACAGCGTGCAGCATCTTTTCCCGGTCCTCCTCCCATTACTTCCCTCATGCATTAATTGAAGGAGGATGCATAGACTGTTCAACATTTCGGGAACCACTACTCCCTCCCTCGTCTGCATTAAAGCCCTATCGGGAACTGCACCCCCCGCTGTCAAATCGAATAGTACCGTGCCGCCCGCTGTCAAATCGAATAGTACTGCGTCGCCCGCTGCACGCCCGGCTGGACATGCCTCCTCGCCTCCATCAAACCCCTCCGTTAAACCCGCATGCAAACCGAGAAACCTACTCTGGCCACACGTCTGTTCCTGAGCGGGCCAGAATTAAACGCAACATCGGTCGAGCTCCTCCCGTCCGCCCTCAGTTTAAGAGCAAGTATAATAGGGTGATGTAAGCGGGCTGTAAGGATTTAAATATTGTATTATTGCTTAGTTGGAAGAGAGAGGGGAAGCGGGCTGTAGACTTACAGCCGGCTGTAGCATGAGGTCCACGAAGCTTTGTGAGAGTGGAAGGTGGGCCATATGTTGACAAAGTAGTACTTTCTTATAGCCAACTATTATACGTGTTAGCTATTACATTGGTTGTAAATGACATGGGAACATGTTATAGCCAGGAGATGGCTATATTATTAACCATGCTCACGAGGCCAGACGGCGGCCAAGATCCTACAGTCTGCCCTCTATTTACACGAGGCCACATAGAAAGCGGGCAAGAATCGCACCCCTCCGCCGCTCCCCCATCTTCTCCTTCACCATTTTCTCCACTCTTCCGATGGCTTTAGAGGAGCCGTTCTCCGGCATATTACCCGGATGGGTGGCCCGCCGAGCCCTCTGGATACGGTCGAGGCCGCCCGGTGCTTCACCAACCTCGCTTGGCCCGACGGAGCCAGTTCCCGCCCCAAGCAAGCGCGTGGTTCAGCAACTCGCCGCTCCAGTTCAGCTCGATGAGGAGAGGCGAGTTGCTCCACGCCGGCACGGCGGTGAGCACACCGGTAAGGGCGTCGTCGCTGCCGCATCGTACCGCGCCACCAGTGTCTACGTGTCGCGCCTCCCGTGCCTGCGGCTGCGCCATGCAGGCAGAGACAGAAGCCGGGTGCATGGAGAGCAACGAGTCGGCGGCCAGCTTCTCCGTGTCCGCCGCCATCATCGAGGAGAAGTAGAACACGAGAGGCCATCACCACTTGGGTCCCATGAAGGCCACCGCCGAGGCGATGACTTCGCATTCAGGTGGTTTCTTTGCTTCTTTGTCTCTTCCGAGGACCTTCGTCCACCCCGCAAAGTGTCTGCCCGACATGAGGAAGACAAAGGGATCCGCGGGCGGCCATTTAGATTATGTACTCCCTCTCCATTTAGATTATGTACTCCCTCTCCAGCTGACGGAGGGACTATTAATTATACCAACAGAGCCGGATTGGCACCGCTTAGTTCATGTAAATGTAATGAAATCCATCATGTTTATATGAAGATCCGACTTTTTTATACGAAATCCTTCATGCTTGTATGAAATCGGTCCGTGTTTGCACGAATTTCATATGGTTGGTTAGAGTTGTGAAAATGTATGCCGCTGGCGTTTGATGTCGTCCTCCGCGGAAGGGAGCGGGAGGAATTTTTCCGGCTGCCGTTGGAGATGCTCTTATGCTGGAAATAATAGAGTGACCAATCCATTTGAGTTAATTGCGTGTATGATTTTCCCTCTATAAAAAGTTAATTGCATGTACAGTGTACACGTGACTTGCAGGGTGGCTACAACTTCGTACAGAAAGTTAAAAAGAAACAAGTCCATCCTTAATCTTGTATTCTAAGTACTCTGTGGGTTCCACTGTCAGTACAGTAGAGAAAGAATTATATATTAAATAAGTAATATATAATATAAAAATCTAAAGTTAAAGACAAAATTTGAACTCATGTCATTGCGTTGCGAGTATCCGGCGCTAACCAGTCCAGCACATTTTTGTTGTAGACCATGCTGGAGATATATCTCCATCTCTACTCTTATACTCCATCCGTTCCTAAATATTTGTCTTTTTCAGATTTCAAATGGACTACCACATATGGATGTGTACGTAGACATATTTTAGAGTGTAGATTCACTCATTTTGCTCCATATTTAGTCACTTGTTGAAATCTCTAAAAGGACAAATATTTAGGAACGGAGGGAGTAGAAAACAGAGTTGGTGATGATGGTGTGCGTGCCATCCTACAATATAGGTCGTCGGATTTATATCTAACGGATAGGAAGAAAACTATGGCAATTTTGCAAAAATATACCCACACCCCTCTCCACGTTTGCAAATACGGCCTTCCCTCGTTCATCCTTTTCTCTCATAAGATAAACTACTCATACAAATGCATCTTGATGTTTCGTGCAACGCACGGGAATCTAGCTAGTTTCTTTTAAAATAGTTACTGCGATAATTGGGTTGAAGTGATATATTTTATGTCTGCCCCGAATGATTTCAGATTCACTAGTAGTAACAAAGAAAAGGTTTCCTTGTTAATTAACAGAAAACAGGGTGAAAACTATCACATGAGGCTGGTACAAACGAGGCACACTGGGTTCAGTGTCATCGTCACTACAGTTGTGCGCGCGCGAGAAGTCTACATATCGAGGGGGCTACTGAGCGAGGCACAGAGACACAATGTTCGAGAGAGAAACCAATTGACAGATTACGATCAGATCGAGTTGTCACCCTTGTGCTGTCATTGTTGGGGTGGGGGGAGGGGGAGGGAGAGAAAGACGTATCGAGAGTGTGCGCGGTAGGCACAGAGGCACAACTAGCGAGTGTGTGTGTATGTGTGTGTGTGTGTTTGAAAGAGTAGTAGATAGATTACTATCAAGATCGAGGTGCCGCCCTACTCCTTTGGTGTCGGGTAGTGTGTGTGTGTTTGAGAGAGAAGCCAGTGGATAGATTAGTATCAAGATCGAGGTGTCACCCTACTCCTTCGGTGTTGGGAAGTGTGTGTGTGT
>LR738712.1:103594504-103668328 GCA_902687465.1 Secale cereale
GGGGGGGGCAGTGACACTTACATATCCGTACTCTTATAAAAAACAGAGTTGGTGATGATGGTGTTCCTGCCATCCTGCAATATAGGCCATCCGATTTATACCCGACGGATAGGAAGGAAACTGTGGCAATTTTGCAAAAAGATACCCACACCCCTCTCCGCATTTGCAAATAAGGCATTCCCTCGTTCATCTTTTTCTCCCACAAGATAAACTACTCATAAAATGCAGCTTGATGTTCGGTGCAACGCATGGACATCTTGCTAGTAGAGAGAAGGAGTTTGTGTGACACATATCTAGCTATATTAAGGGATAGGTAGATAGCATTTTTTGTGGCATACTTAAAGCATCACGAGGATAAACAAAATTGTGTGCATGCAAGTACCGGAAAAAATAAAGCGAGAAACAATGTGTGTGTGCGTGCGCGCGTGTGTGTGAGAGAGAGGGAGAGGGAGAGAGAGAGAGCGAAATCTCAAAACAAAAGGTGCTCTGTTGGAATCCCATTGTATGTATTCATATGGTTCCGGAACTCGAGTTAACCTTAGGCATATGTGTGAGAGGCGTTATTATACTTTGAGACATTAGTGGTTGTGGGTGGGCGGAATTAAAGGGGTGGGCGTGTTCGACAGAGAGAGCGTGTGTGTTTCTGTCTGAGAGACTTGTAGGACGGGGTAAAAAGACGAAATCTAACCTTTACGGAGGGAGAGAAATTCACGAAGTGCGCGTGTGTGATTCCGATACCCACAGGGAAATGAGATATGTATGCGTGTGAGAGAGATTGCACAATTCATTCACGTATCACTATCTAGCGATCGTGGACGTGCATCGCTTGAACATAAATCAATATCTACTTCGTATCGTGGCCAAAGGTACAATATTGATTCAACGGTATAAAGATTGGACACTCACATATCACATTTTGTTTCTATTTAAATAAACCTTTTCAGTTGTGGATGCCAAAGTTACAGTGATGTTTCTTCAAACAACCAATGTAGCTATCATGTACGTGCACCATTGTTACTCTTGCATTGAAAATCATTAGTCTTCGATGATTTAAGGTTCTATTATGAAGTAATATATGTAATATTCATATATGAATTCAACGGGTACGCATTTTATGAAATGGAGGCTATGTAATCATATGAGGTAACACTTTTAAGTAGCGTACTACAATATCCATTTCTTTTTGTGCGCCTCTACACTAACACGTCAATGCATTATGTTTATAGTAAATAGCCAATTGCACTAAATTATCTATTTACATGACAAATACATAGGCTGGGCGTTTGATCCCTTTTTTGTGAACGCACCACTACACCCGTACGATTGGCCGCGCCCACGTGAACATCCAGTTATCGGCGCATCATCCCGAGTTATTGTCTTTTTCTCGGGTAGACTTCACACCAGTTATTAACTACTGACGCGTGCCCCGTGTACACAGTCTCGCATGACCTTCCCGCTACCATGGTCCAAAATTAGTTGAAACTGGATACGAACGATCCTGCGGGCGGCAAAATCTCCCGCCTCCTTCTAAAATTTCCGCCACCTTAGTCTTTAGCATGGAAAATTCCCCTTTTGTCCTTGGTGCACGGAGACCAACAGTTACAATACCACCCTCATCTACATAATAGGTTGGGGCTGCTTTGGTAACTTTCGGTTCCCCCCACTACACGGCACCCCCATTTTCTCTCCCCCTCCCGCAAAGATGACTAACTCCACAGCACCAGAGCATCTCACATCATGCCGTCCATACTTCATCGGCCTTTCTCCCCTCCCCTCTCAAAACCCTAGACTGCTCATCCACCGGCGTACGAGAGCCCATTCACTGCCAACGGCGTCCACCTCGCCGGATCTGCTTCTACGGCTGCATCTACCCCTCCCACCTCCCCTAGAAACAAGTAGACTGCTCATCCACCACTGTACTACAGCCCATTCAGTGCCGACCTTGTCCACGATGCCGGATCTGCTTCGCCGGTACTCTCGTCAACCGCAGTGCATCTGTAGTGGCTCATTCGTACTCCCCATCGGAGATGCTTCATCCACACCCCCCGGAGCCGCCCCACCGACGCCCCGGTCGACGGCCTCTGATCCTCTTCGCCGACACCTTCCTCAACCCTACCAGAGCCGCTTCACCGACACCATCGTCAACCCCACCGGAGTAGCTTCGCCTATACCATTTTCAACCCTACCGGGGCCGCTTTGCCAACTCATAAGTCCACGGCCTCAGATCCGCTTCCTCGCACCCTCATCCAACCTACCGGAGCAGCTTTTGATGCCCCGTCCACGGCCGTAGATCCGCATCGTCGACACCATCCTTAACCCAACCACCAGAGCAGCTTCACCTACGCCCTCGTCCATGGCCACAGATCCGCTTCGCTCACACCTAGTCCACCCTATCGGAGCCGCTCCACAAACACCCTACTCGACGGTTCTAGATCTCCTTACCGGACCCCGACAGCCAGTGTTGCGTCATCACACTTGATGTTTCTAACCTGATTCCCACCGTCTGGCAAGATGCCAAGCACCCGCCACGGCCTAGGTACTTGTCACCTTTAAATCCGTCCAGCATCACCTGCCCGATGTACTTCAAATATACTAACAGGTCACTGTTACCTGTTATGCCGCTGGCAAAAACTACAAGGACGATGTTTCTTCTGGATCTAACAGCTTGGCCAACCAAGATCCTGGACCGAGGCATTGCTATGATCTTGTAAGCGTGTCTCTCTCTCTCTCTCTCTTGTATTGTTCTATGCCTGCCAGCGTGCTTTGCTAGGATTTTCGACCAGTAATCCCTTTGTGTAGACAATGATTTATACTACTGTCTGTTAAATTAGATATGTAGATGTCATACATGATACTACCTCGTACCTCCGTTCCTAAATAAAAGTCTTTCTAGATATTCCACTATAGGCTACATATGGAGCAAAATGAGTGAATCTACACTCGAAAATGCATCTATATACATCTGTATGTGGTCCATACTGGAATCTCTATGTAGACATATATTTAGGAACAGAGGCAGTACATTACACAAAATCATAGGTGGCATGTAGGGATTGCAGTACACTACATTAGGATCCCTTTGAGTGCCTGCTAGTCCAGCACACAGAGTCATGGCTAGTTTATACTACGCACACAATCATTAATTGGTGGTTTAAATATGCGCAAGGGATATGCAATGAATTATCATGTAGAGATGTCTGAAATTAGCCGTGTCAACTTGCAGATAGGGTTACACAATGAAAAAGTACAAGATGTATGTGGCAATTTCATGGAACATCGCTAAAAAAAGGAGAGCCAGCGGTGAGCCTATACAATGTGCTATGGTACGTCACTCCTCCATTGCAATCATCGTGACATGTTATTTGTATGTCAGTTCTATTGGCCAAGTTCCTTAGGGACAGTTATTACGAGTTATTCTAAGAAAATAAGCACCTGTGAGTATAAGCTCCATGTAATAAGCCAACCAGTTCTTTTCATTGCGTTTTCAACTTATCTTTGGTATGATTAGTGAAAAGTCTAGATTGCATTATATTTTTTCATTTTGCTGCCCATATGAAAAATAATTTGACTTGCAAACATCACAAATTGAACCCAGTGCAGTAATTAATATGATAGGAAAACAGACCATCACTATTTGCTCAAAATGCAAATACAAAGATACCATCTAATTGGCACAATCTACTTTGGTCAATATTTTCCATAGAGATCCCATTGCCTAATTTAAACAAAAAATGCATGACCATCACTGTTTGCTTTGATTACTTGTTGTTCTTGACCTAACACTCTAACAGAGCTTGTCAACGATTTAAACACTAAGGGCTGTTGTACTGGGGCCTTTTCTAACGCATAGGTTGTCGGCTTCCTGGGAACCAGGGTAACCAGACTTGCCTGTCTGCGGGCCGCGACGCGCTCCTTCAAGCAGGCATGTTACGGCCCGGCTGAATGACCAACTGCTCAAGACCCTCGCGAGGAGAACGACGTCAAGACCCCCTCGGGAGCAGCCTCGATAAGGTGCTCCGGAGGGGCGGAGAATCCAAGGCCAAGCCTGCCTCAGGAGGAGGCAGTGATGTTAGTAGTGATGCACCGCGCCAGCGAGTGCCAGCGTCCGCCAGCGGCACAGTTGCCATTTCGGTGCAAAGGAGACAGCGCAACCGTTGGTTCCCAAGGAGCGGGACAAAGGTTTCCTCTTTGGTGCAACAAGACCGAAGACCGCAAGGACGATAAGGAGGATGTCACCGTCGAGCCCACCACCGTGTCACCGCCTGATCCTTTTGCAGGCGAAGACTGCTTTTGCCAGGGTAGGAACGTCCTTGTGTTCCCGCTCAAAAATGGCCGTTGTGGAATCCCTTCCCGCCTAAACATTTCGGGGGAAGAGGACCGTGGCCGCCTATATAAGTAGCTAGGATCCCCACTGAGAGGCATCATCGGCTCATACACTTGGCCACCGCACAAGGAGCAAGAACACTAGCCTCCTGACCCTCCTGAGCTCGCCTCCTGAGCTCAGGAACCCTTGTACCAGTTCATACTCTAGCTCACCCGGAGCCAATCCACCAAAGCTGGAAGTAGGGTATTACACCTCGCGGTGGCCCGAACCTGGATAAACTCTTGTGTGTTTGTTCGTTGTTTGCTTCAATCCTTCCACCAAGACGAGAGCGAGGTGCTAGGTAGACGTGAGTGGGAGATATCTTCATTCACGGCCCTGTGTTCGAACTTAACGGGTTTTGCGGAGCCCTGAATCCGACATTTGGCGCGCTAGGTAGGTGGCGTGTCGAAATCTCGCCTCTCCGCCGACCTCGTCGCGTTCTCGTCATCGACCCTGCTCCACAGCCATGGTGGACACACGCCGAGCTCGCGCCGCCCGCCGCGCTGCGAACGTCGCTCAAACGGCGCCCGCGGGCAACGGCGCACCGCTCCGCCCCAACTCGTCGGTCGCCAACGCCGCCACCGACCCGGCTGTCCACGAGCAGCAGGACTCCTCATTGCCGCTGTCCATGCGGCGGGACGGCCGCACGGCAACGCCCTCACCCTCGCCGGTCGCAGCGTCGTCCTCGCTGGTCCGCCGTGGGCCGGTCTACCAGCAGCCTGCGCTACTGATGGCGCGGGAGCTCTTGCAATACCGCCCGGCTGATGATCTCTATGACGAGTGGCTCCACCGCATCACCGAGCTCGTCAACGCAGCTGGGGAAGCGCCTGCACCAACGCACTCTTCGCGTCCTCCGTCGCCCCCAGCGGTGAACGAGGGCCGTGGGGTCCCGGCTCCGCCTCACCCTCACCCCGCCGGCCAGGAGGGCCGGCGCGAGGCCCCTTGACGTGAACAACCCCGCAGAGCCCGCGCCCGCGATGAGGAGAGTTGCCAGGTGATCCTGGCCCACAACGCCTAGACCGCGCGCCACAGGAGGTGGTAACGCCAGCACCTCAAGAACCAGCGTCACAGGTGCAGGGGGCGCCTGTGATCATGAGCGTACGCGGGTGTGGCACCCTGGCTCCCGAGCTACGGCGCCTCGTCTGGCCCGGCAAGTTCAAGCTGGACCTGCCTCCGTGCTACGAGGGCACCACCGACCCCACAGAGTTCCTTCAACTCTACGAGGTGAGCATCGAAGCGGCCAACGGCACTGAGCAGGTCATGGCGAACTGGTTCCCCATGGCTCTGAAGGACGGCGCGCGCTCTTGGATCCTGAACCTCCCGGTGGGATCCATCTCTTCCTAGGGAGAGCTTCGCGAGCGCTTCGTCGCCAACTTCCAAGGCACCCGCGACCGAGCCCCGACAGCTGCTGACCTGCGTCACGTGAAGCAGCAGCCGGGAGAAACCCTGCAAAAGTACATCCAACGCTTCAACACCAGGCGCCTCCGTATACCCCGAATCTCAGACGAGGCCATCATCTTTGCGTTCTCTGATGGTGTCCGCGACGTCAGGATGAGGGAAGAGCTCGCCATCCACGAAGACCTGTGCGCGGCCCTCGAGATGTTCAAGCTCGCAGCAAAGTGCGCCATGGCGGAGGAAGGCCGCCTCTCCCTTCAGGAGATGCCTGAGGTGGAGGCAGACGACAAGAAGACCAAGGCCAAGGAGTCGAAGCGCAAGGGACCCACCGTGCTGGCTGCTGAGCCAGAAGTCAAGCGTGGCTGCGACTACGATGACCTCCCCAGAGAGAACCGACCGTACTGCGTCTTCCACAACGTCCACAGCCACAACACCAATGACTGTTAGGAGCTCAGGGCAATGCGCAGCGGGCAGCGCCCTGAGCGTTACAACCGTGGCTACGGCCGTGGAGGAGGCCGAGGAGGAGGACGTTGGGACGGCAGGAACTCGCGCCAAGGGTGGCATGAGCAGCCTCGTGAAGACCACTGGCAGGAGCAGCCTCGTGACGCCCCCTGGCACGACCAGCCTCGTGAGGGTCGCCCTCAGGGCCACAAAGGCCTGCCTCCGCTGCCACCACCACCAAGGAGGGACGATGACCACCGCCAAGGAGACGGGGCAGGGGGCTTCCAGGAACCGCGTGCAGCCGCATGCATTCTGGGAGGAGCTCATGCCCCAGCTTCTCACCGCATCTTCGAGCAGTTCGCCCGCGAGGTGAACTCGGCGCTTCCCAGGCCTGACACCGCGCGCAACCTCAGGTGGACCAAGCAAGTCATCGCTTTCGACCCCAAAGACCGGCTCAAGTGCACTGCGGCCCCAGGCACACTCCCGATGCTCTGCACCCCGACCATCAGCAACGTCCTCTTGACCAAGACCCTCATCGACGGTGGGGCAGGGCTCACCGTCCTCTCTGTCCAGACCTTCGAGACACTCTAGGTTCCCTACGATCAGCTCCACCCCACCAAGCCATTCTATGGAGTCACGGATGGCTCCACGCTCCCGATGGGGCAGGTCCGCCTCCCCGTTACCTTTGGAGACGGTGACAACTACCACACCGAGCTCATCGACTTCGACGTCGCCAACATCCACCTCCTGTTCAACGCCATCCTGTGGTATCCTGCCCTTGCCAAGTTCATGGCGGCGACCCATCACGGCTACAACATCCTCAAGATGCCCGGAAGCGGCGGAGTCATCACGATCGCCTTCGACGAGAAGGAAGTGGTGCGTTCCCTGGAGCGTGCCTACCAGACCGCGACAGTTGAATACCCCGATGAGGAGGAAGCCATCCTCGCCCTGCAGACCGCCCCCAAGAAGAAGAAGAACCTACCCGTCAACGGACCTCAGGATCCAGGGGCTCCCGATGACCTGGCCTCAAGACTCGTGCCTGCTGGCGAGGAGCCTTCCACCCTCGCATAGGGAGGCGCACTCGACACCCCTCTCGTGACGGGCTCGGGGGCTCTCCTCTGGAGTGTCCCTGAGCTGACCCGTGCCCCGAGGGAGGTGTTCGAGCACCACCTGCAAGCGTATCTTGATGCACGTTTTGGTGAGCCCAGCGCGAGCCGTCCAGCGCTAGGGGCTCAAGACTTCATCGACCAAGTTACAGAGGAACTTCACTACGCAAGACTCATCCGCGGTGGGCGTAACCGCACAATCCCAAGTCCACCTGCTCACAGCCCGAGCGACTGCTTCCGCGTCTGCGTCGACATCGCGGGTCTCAACCGAGCCGCTTCCCAGGAGCCCTTCCGGCCAACGGCGGTCGGCCGGAGGAGGGCCCTCCCCTGCAGCTACGTCCGCACAATCTTCGACTTCCGCAACGCAGCTGCCACATTCCAGCATCTCGCGCAGCATGCCTTGGGGGCTCGGGAGGCTCAGTGGCAGGCGGTCCGGACGGAGTGGGAGCCAGACCCGCGCCACCACTGAGAGCCTCAGGAGCCCCTGGGCCTCAGGAGCCCGACGATCCTCGGGAGAGACCCGCACAGCTCGCGTCTTCATCTACCCCAACTCTCCTTCGGCAAGTATCAGGTGACACTTCAGGTATCTACACGAGGGCGCCTCTCGGGCTGCATCATCCTCGGGCCACTGTGGGCTGTTCCCCCACGGCTGTCTCCCTTTTTGCATGATCAAGGCCAGATATTTCTTTCTATTCGCATTATCTATATGCTTGGTGTCCTCACTGCCACTAAGTCATGAGCCCTTGTGAGCCACTCGCGACCGCCCCATGATTAAGGACTGGCACGACGTCTGTGCTCGGGTCCGTCCCTGCAGCGTTGATAAACCCAAGGGTGAGCTCTGCCTAGCGAGCCATTTCCGTGACGGCACCTCCCATGGTCCTTGGTGCCTTGTTCTCACATGGGCTAATTGTGGATGGGTAAGTAGGGGCCCGTGGCAGGTACCTCGCTCACGCGAGAACCGCGCGCCAGCTGTTTTTCCCTTGGATCATGGCATGAGAAGACTGGGCACGGCGTCTGTGCTCGAGTCCATCCCTGCAACGTCGATAAATCCAGTGGCTGAGCTCTGTCTTATGGGCCGGTCCCACTAACGTCACCTCCTGGGTTCGCTGGTGTTGCGGCCTTCTCATGCAATATCCCCTAGAGATGCACTCGGCGCAGGTCGACACAACACCTCTCTTTTCACATTTTGCAGAAGAAGACTCAGGCGCAACCCGCCTCGGGGTAGGGTCTCGTGAGTGATGCGTAAGCTCACAAGAACTTCCTCAGAGTCGTTCAGCTCGTCCTGAGGAGGGCCCATATACACCTTGGCTGTCCTACCGTGCTAGCCACGTGTCAGGACGGGGCTGTACACGCCCCGGAGTCTCTCCCGGTGGAAGGCTCCCACCCACGGTCCAGTGGAAGTACCAAGCTCCGCGCTGGCAGATCCAACCGAGGAGCGGTTATGCCCACGAACCAGTGGAAGCACCAAGCTCCGTGATGGCCGATATGACCGAGGCGCGGTTATGCCCACACTCCGCGCAAGTGTGGTAGCTCTATGCTCTGCGCTAGTTATAAACAACTGAGGGTGGGCCCCAGTGGTCGCACCAACCTCAGGGAGCTTTTCAGCTCACAACGCTCACAACTTCTCCTTGGATGGGTGTCACGAGGGGGGCTAGGCATGGGGGCTATGCTCAGGTCACGCCTGGCAGACGCCACCCTACCAGGTGCCCAGACACCTGGCCTTCTCGTGCCCCCATCCCAGGCGAAGGCTCGTGGGCAAGATATGGTGCTTGTTCTCCTTCATGAAGAGCCGTTCGTACGTCAAGGGGGACCCTTGGGCATCACGACCGAGGGGCCTAACTGGCCACGTAGCCCCTCATTCCTTGAGCCTAGTTATAATGATAACCCCGGTCCTCCGGAGGGCTCAATGGCGATCGAGGTATGCGCGGGGTTGGGCCCTGCCGACGCAGAACGAAAACGGGATCGCTTGAACGTCAAGGGGGACCTTTTGGGCATCGTGACCCAAGGGCCTCACTGGCCACGTAGCCCCTCACCCCTTGAATCTAGTTACTACGGTAACCCTGGTGTCCGGAGGGCTCAGCAACGAGTCTAGTTACTACGGTAACCCCGGTACCTAGAGGGCTCAGCGGCGGTCGAGGTATGCGCGGGGTTGGACCCTGCCGACGCAGAGCACCTAAAGCAAACATGAAAGGAACCAAGCATGGAATCACCTAGCTATTACAATAACATCAAGTTTTTTTCAAATTCAACCAAGTCCTTATGCCTCCCCGAGGCACTCGCACTCCTCTCACTAAACAGGATGGATCAAGCATCGCCGGGCGCAGCAGTACCAGTCGTCTCCGCTTCGGCCGCGGTAACGGTAGACTAGAGGAACGCATCCACCAGCGACGTGACCTTCACCCCCAGGGCCTCGGCGGCCGAGTTCTCCATGACTGCGGTCACGGGCTCGGACAGCGAGGCCGGGTCAAGGGTGGGTTCGCGAAGGCTTAGGTGGCTCCACACCTGCGTCAGGACCAAGGTAAGTAGCGTGCGGCCTTCAGCATCAGCAAACTGGCCAATCGCGGCCGTAACACCACACAGGGACTCCACGAGCGTAGCAAGAAGCCCGGTGGGGCCTCCCTCAAGTGCGGCCAGTGGCTCCTTGAACCCTTCTCCGTAGGCGGCATGCAGCGCCTTGCGGGCCTCAAGGTCAAAGGCGGAAAGGTCCTCATGACTCACCGTCACCAAGGCCGCGAGAGCTTCCTCCTGGGCACGAGCGGCTTGGGTTGCCCTGGCCTGCTCGACTTCAACCTACAGCTTCTCCAGGGCGGCACGGTCAGCAAGCTGCTCCTACTGCAGCCGGGATGTCGCGGCCTTCTCCGCCTCGAGCTCCTTCTCCAACCCTTTCAGCTCCAGGGCGCGCCTAGAGTCTTCCTCGCGGAGGGCCCCCAGCTCGCCCTCTGCCTTGAGGCAGCGCTTCTCGAAGGACGCGACGTCAGCTCGTGCGGCATCGCGAGCCAGCGCGGCCGCCGCGGCTTCCTCACGACCCTTGGCTGCAGCCGCCAAGGCCTGATCCGAGGAGGCCTGTGCAGACTCGTTTGCCAGGAGCCACCCGTGGATCAGCCCCAGGCACCCTTCTGTCAAAGTGGCCGTCGTTGTTTTGCAGGTCAGCGCGAAGACGACCCATCGCAGCGGAGACAGCATCCAAAGCCTCGGGACTAGGCTGCGCTGGTTGGCGCACGGGCACCGACAAGACTGGCTGCTCGACTAGGTGCTCGGGGGCACCGGCCCCCCTCGCCAGAGCAGCCGAAGCAGAAGCCAACTCCGCAACCTCGCCGGAGACAGGGACGTCTTCGGGTGGCACCGTCACCGCACGCATGGTGGCCCGGCCAACCGAGGCGCCCAGCGCCGCGGCATCCTTCCCAAAGGTTGCACCAGCAGCCAAAGGAGCAGGGCACCGCAGCAGGACCTCCCCCTTCACCCTCTTCATCACACCTCCCAGGCTGCAGCATCAAAGGAGAGCGCATCAGGGGCATGGCAAATAAGAATGAGTGAGAAATTGCACACTTACTCGTCGGAGGCGAGGCGCGCCCTTCTCTTCACCAGCGAGTCAACAGCAGCCCCTAGCGCACTGGGCATGCCGACAGCCCGTGCCTGGGCAAGAAGCGAGGCCACGGTCCTGGGCGTGGCCGCGGTCGCCAGGTTCGTCAGTGTGGGGCCCTTCGGCGGGGTCGCCACCTTGCTTATCCTAGACGCGGTGCGTCCGGACCGACGCGGAGTGGTCGCCTGGGACCGCCCAGCGGCACCTGCGCCTGCTGCCCCGGCAAACACACCGAAGGTGTCCCCATCGTCGTCCAGGGTATCCTCCGAGCCCCCGTCGTTGCCCCCATCGTCGCCCTCGTCGTCAGACACATCGAACATGGGCGGAGCGCCCACGGGCGCACCAAGGTCCGGCATGGCCTTCAACAGCTCAGCCTTGTCAGGGCGGCTGTACAGCGGCGGGTAGGCCCCAGCAAGATCCTCCGGAACCATCCCCAGGAGGGCCCTCGAGGCGAAGTCCAGATCGACTTCGGCCAGCATTTCTGGGTGCAGCCGGAGCCGGTCGCCGTCACCCGTCAGCTCCCACATGGGGCGTGAGTGAGCCTACAGCGGAGCCATACGCTGCCTCAAGAACTCCTTCACGATCTGGCCTCCTTCGAGCCTCGAGCTCAGGCCGGCCTCAATCTTCGCCAAGACCGGCCCGGCGAGAGGGCCGGTGAGCTTCGCGTGGCGCCAGCTGTCAAGTTTCTCTGGATGGGCAGTAGGCAGCGCCAACAGAGGATGGGTGCGCTGGGCATCCAGATAGACCCACCTCTTTCGGTGGGACTCTACCTTCTTCCCGGCCATCATCAGGCGACAGCCCTGGCGCTAGAAGACAAAGGAAATGCAGCCCGAGCACGGGCCCTCGTCGTATTGACGCATGGAGAAGAAGTGGCGGAAGAGGGCGACCATCGGCCTTACCCCCACGAACACCTCACAGTAGAAGGCGAAGAGCGACAAGACGAAGATGGAGCGGGGTTGGATATGGAGAGCGTACCTGGTAATGTTCCAGGATGGCGTAGAAGAACTCGGAGAAAGGGGGCACGAGCCCCACGGAGATGCTGTGGAGGAAGAAGGGGTAGCACGACTTTGGCAGCGTCCGCGCAATGGCGGAACCAGCCTAGATCTGTGTCGGGCCGTGCTCATTGTGAGAGCTCGACAGGAATGGCTGGACCTCTGAGTAGTCCTCCTCCCTGATGATGGAGGACTCCTCATGCGCCGCGTCAAGAGAAGAAGCAGATCCAGGCACCGATGCGGTGCCCTTATTCTTCTTTGCCATGGTCAAGGAGGGCCGAAGGACGCAGAGAGGCAAGAGGCGCAAAGGGAAGGAATCCAAGCAGGAAGGAAGGATGGCGATAACTCCCCCAGCGGAGATGGCCCCTTTTTGTCAAGACACACGGTTACCGAGACAGCGTGGGGAGCGGAGTCGCTCGCGTCCTATCCAACCGTCACGCGCCAGCCTGGCCGCAACCTTTTTGGGGCCCGCGGCGCTTCGTCCTCGACTAAGGCTTCGCCCCGAAGCCAACTCTGCTCGCGCCTTGGTCCCGAGGGCTACCGTCGGCGTCCTGGGAACCAGGGTACCCAGACTTGCCTGTCTGTGGGCCGCGATGCGCTCCTTCAAACAGGCCTGGTACAACCCAGCTGATCGACCAGCTGCTCAAGACCCTCGCGAGGGGCCAAGCCTCGCGAGGAGAACGACGTCAAGACCCACTCGGGAGCAGCCTCGATAAGGTGCTCCGGAGGGGCGGAGAATTCAAGGCCAAGCCTACCTCAGGATGAGGCATTGATGTCAGCACTAATGCACCGCGCCAACGAGTGCCAGCGTCCGCCAGCGGGATAGTTGCCATTTCGGTGCAAAGGAGACAGCGCAACCGTTGGTTCCCAAGGAGCGGGGCATATGTTTCCTCTTTGGTGCAACAAGACCGAAGACCGCAAGGACGATAAGGAGGATGTCACCATCGCTCCCACCACCGTGTCAAAGCCTGATCCTTTTGCAGGCGAAGACTGCTTTTGTCAGGACAAGAACGTCCTTATGTTCCCACTCAAAAATGGCCGTTGTGGAATCCCTTCCCGCCTAAACATTTCGAGGGAAGAGGACCGTGGCTGCCTATATAAGTAGCTAGGATCCCCACTGAGAGGCATCATCGGCTCATACAATTGGCCACCGCACAAGAAGCAAGAACGCTAGCCTCCTGAGCTCAGGAACCCTTGTACCAGTTCATACTCTAGCTCACCCGGAGCCAATCCACCAAAGCAGGAAGTAGGGTATTACACCTCGCAGTGGCCTGAACCTGGATAAAATCTTCTGTGTTTGTTCGTTGTTTGCTTGAATCCTTCCACCAAGACGAGAGTGAGGCGCTAGGTAGACGTCAGTGGGAGATATCTTCGTTCACGCCCCTGTGTTCAAACTTAACAGGTTTTGCGGAGCCCTGAATCCGACATAGGTGACATAAAGGTTTGGTCGTACACTAAAGTAGGCTCTCCAAGAGTACATGGAGATCCAGTTCGAAGGTATGCCTAGTTTTTACATACTGCAGACATAGTAAATGGTCATTTCATTGTTTGCAAGTGCAAGAGATGCGGCATGTTTCATTATGTGGTGTTGTTTTGTTATAATCTCATCCTTTTGTGTTCATGGACTGGAAAGTATGCATATTTATCTTCCAAGGAGACGAGTAACTAGTTTGTGTCTCCTTGCAGAGGGGGTGCAATGAAGATAAGATTGAGGATTTCCAAGTACAAGATGTTAGGAAGGAGCCTTGCAAGAGAAGTAGGAGTTGCGCTGAGCCTCTTCAACCTGTTAAGGTAAGTCACCGTATCCAACTCAACATTTCAATTCCTTGTTTGTTTCAGGCATAATTAATTTGCTCTTTTCAATTGCTTTATTTGTCCTCAGTTAATGAGATGCCCAAAGAATGATGCCTGATGTTGGGTACTTGTATAACTATTAGTTGACATAATTATAGGCCTTACCATTTAATTACTCTGCCGAAGTGTGCCCGAAGCTTTGAAGTCTATTAACCAACTATTATTGAATGAGGCTCACAATCTAGTTTATACTAGGCTAATGATTGCATAGTTTTGCTTGATGTAGTATGTTTGTATGAAATCCTCTGATGTTCATTATGCTCCCTAAGACTTTAATTGAGCTACAGAATGGCCAACTGCTTGCTTACTTCTACGCAATGTGCTGTCTAAATTTGTAACTTGTCTATCTTTTGGATTGGGCCCCAACATCATGCTCCTCTGGTGAGCTAAGAGAGATTTCTGTATGCAGGCTGCACATACTACCTTTTTTATAATTTTTAAAATATCACCTGCTTATGCTTCATGACATGTAACATTATTGTTAGTCCTATTTTGCCATGTACAAAATAGTATGTCTTGATCGCTTCACTGTTGTAACTATATTTTTTCCCTAGTCATGTGTACTTACTGAAACATTTCAGGATGAAGTGACATCAACACAAAGATCTGCGAGTAGTGCGGCATGGCCGTTACTGAATGATTATGGATTGGAATTGGAATGTGCTGATGTTCTCGAGCATCGACTAGAGGTGGCAGGACAACGTGTACATGATTCTGAACGTACAATCAACAAGTTGAGACTGGACATGCAGGTATTAGATGCGGGAGTCAAAAAAATGAAACAAGACACTGAGGTAACAATGAAGGAATTCAAGATTTTGCAGATTGAAATTTGTGCTATCTAAATCCGGCCAATCCTATTTTCTGAGGAGATTATAGTTCAAATGGTAAGTTATGTTGATGCACGTCCATGATGTATGAGTTGTATTTGCCCAGTGTATGTAATTTGTTGTTTGTGTATGCTTTATTATCATTGGTGCTGAACCATAATGCCCAGTGGGTGTAATCCGCTGTAATTTATGTATTGTATAGTGTAGGATTATTCTACGTTTCTATGCCTTAGTCTGTTTATTGTATAGTGTATGTTTTTTAGAGGTGATAGTATATAGTAGGATAATTATTTGAATATGCTATATCGTTTAAATGGGGGCCAACTCGCCCAAACGTTGTAGTGACCATGACCCTCCACAGGCCGTACGATCCATGGGCCATCTACGGGACGGACGATCCATGGCCTTCTATGGCCGTCGGATTCGTGGGCCTTCCATGGGCTGTCGGATCCGTGGGCCTTTTATCGGCTGTCGGATCCATGTGCCTTCTATGGGCCTTCTATGGGCGAGCGGTTCCATGTGCCTTCTATGGGCCTTCTATGGGCCAGCGGATCCATGGGCCGTCGGATCAATGTGCCTTCTATAGACCGTCTGGTCAATGGGACTTCTACGTCCCGTAGGATCCATGGGCCTTCTACAGGCCGTATCATTTATGGGCCTTGTACGGGCCGCATAAGGGGCCGTAAACGGGATAAAGTGGAAATCGTATGTTTTATGGGCTGGCCATAACGGGCCATTAATAGGCCGTATTTGATTATGCTATGAAAATGGCCCAACGTATTAATGGGCCACAAGCGGGCCGACTGTATCCACGGGCTGAATTTGGCCCACAAGCAGAAAATGACAGTAACGGGCCGAAAGTAAATGAATGCTGGAAATGAGCCCAAGAATAAATGGGCCCTGAGAAGGCCGAAAGATAACATGGGCTGGAAACGGCCCAACGGAATAATGGGCCGTTAATGGGTATAAAGTGATACATTGTTCATTACGGGCCAGTTTTACCACGGGCTGTTAATGGGCCGAGTGTTACTAAGGGCCTCATATGGGCCAAAAGATGTCATGGGTCATACATGGGCCGGAAGTTAAAATGGGCCGAAATTATATTGGATGGTCCAGATGACGCTACTGGGCCTAATTCGGATAGGCCGTAAACGGGCCCTGGGTTAGCGGGCTGTAAATGGGCTATACGCAAACAGGCCGTTAACAGGCTTGTCGTGGGCCGGCCCGTCACCTTTTGACCAAGTCAAACGGGCCGACCTTTTCACGGGACTGGGCCTCTGTTGGGCCGTGCCACGTGTCGACGTATCATAAGCGCTTTGGGTCCAATGAGTAGATGACGCTACTGGGCCTAATTCAGATAGGCCGTAAACGGGCCATGGGTTAGCGGGCTATAAATGGGCTATATGCGAACATGCCGTTAACAGGATTACCATGGGCCGGCCCGCCACCTTTTGACCAAGTCAAACGGGTCGGCCTTTTCACAGGAATGGGCCTCTATTGGGTTGTGCCACGTGTTGACATATCATAGGCGCTTTGGGTCCAATGAGTGGATGACATCTGTCCGAACGGCGAGCCGCCACGTGTTCCCTCCAGCCAATCATGATTTTACACGTGGAAAATCCCCATTGGTCAGGGATGTTAACGGGTTATCGGATCCAAAAACGGACCCGATAGCTTAATGGCGTTCCGTTACGATGGATGCCACGTGTCGGTCACCCTTGACGAAAGCACTTCTGTGACGTGCAATTTATCGTCATGGAAGTGGACACTTCCGTGATGATAATTTTGGTAATGTCATGGAACACTTCTATGACAGCACATGTATGACTATCTTTGTTTTGTCATAGATTAGTCATAGATGTACATGCATGACAGAAAACGTGACCTACTGTGACAAACACGTATCATCACGGAAGTGTATTTTTGTTGTAGTGTACCAGGCCACTGGATGAGCCACGATGTTGGCCGCAGGCAGGCAAGTCCGGGTACCCCCGTTCCGAGAACGCCGACACATACCGATGGAAAAAGGGAATTGCATACGGGATTGATTGAATCCCCGACATCGTGGTTTGTCGGATGAGATCATCGTGGAACATGTGGGAGCCAATATGGGTATCCAACTCCCGCTATTGGTTATCGTCCAGAGAGGCATCTCGGTCATGTCTGCATGGTTCCCGAACCCGTAGGGTCTACACACGTAAGGTTTGGTGACGCTAGAGTTGTAATGGGAATTGTATGTGGTTACCGGAGGTTGTTCGGAGTACCGGATGAGATCCCAGATGTGACGAGGAACTTCAGAATGGTTCGGAGGTGAAGATCGATATATTGGAAGAAGGGTATTGGAGTCCGGAATTGTTCCGGGGGTACCGGTTGACGACCAGCGTGACCGTAAGGGGTGTCGGAGGCCCTAGTAAGCGTTGGGGGGACTTATGGGCCAAGGGGATGGGGCACACCAGCCCACTAAGGGGTTGTGAGCCCCTCCCACCCCATCTCACATAACCTGGAGAGGTGGGGCACCTCTCCTAGGGCAATCGCCCCTTCCCGTCTTGGGGGCCAAGTCTCCTAGGGGTGGGGGTGCCCAAACTCATCTAGGGTCTCCCCTATGGCCGCTGCCCCTCCCCTACGAAAACCCTAGGGCGCCTCCTCCTCCCCCTTCCCCTATATATAGTGAGGGAGAGAGAGTGCAGCCGCACCCTTCCAACTCAAGCAATATGATATAAACCCCATATTTTTATCCTCGATGACAACAATACAATACGTGCCTTGCTGCCCCTACTGTCACTGGGAAAGGACACCGCAAGATTGAACCCAAAGCCAAGCACTTCTCCCATTGCAAGAACTATAGATCTAGTAGGCCAAACCAAACCAATAATTCGAAGAGACTTGCAAGGATATTATGAGCACGCATAAAAAGTTCAGAGAAGAACCAAATATCTTTCATAGATAATCTTGATCATAAACTCACAATTCATCGGATCTCGATAAAACACACCGCAAAAAGAGATTACATCGAATAGGTCTCCTCGAGGACCGAGGAGAACCTTGTATTGAGATCCAGAGAGAGAGAGAAGAAGCCATCTAGATACTAGCTATGGACCCGAAGGTCTGTGGTAAACTACTCACAACTCATGGTGAGGGCTATGATGATGATGATGATGAACTCCGTGATGGATCCCCCTCCAGTGGAGCTCCGGAATAGGCTCCAAGATGGGATCTCACGGGAACAGAAGGTACGGCGGTGGAATTAGGGTTTTCTCTCTGTTGTCGAAGGTTTGGAGGTACGTAGACTTATATAGGAAGGAGGACACCGGGGGGTGCTCGGGGCCCCACGAGGCAGGGGGGCGCGCCCCCCACCCTCGTGGGCCACCCCTTGATCCCATGACGTGGTTCTCAAGTCCCTTGTGCGTGATTTTCTCCAAAAATATCTCTCGCGAAGGTTTCATTCCGTTTGGACTCCGTTTGATATTCTTTTTCTGCAAAACCCTGAAACATCAAAAAACAGCAATCTGGACTGAGCCTTTGGGTTAGTAGGTTAGTCCCAAAAATGATATAAAAGTGTAAGATAAAGCCCATTAAACATCCAAGACTTCATAAATAATAGCATGGAACAATCAAAAATTATAGATACATTGGAGACGTATCATCCACCACCCGTGCCGATACCCGTCGTTCGCTAGGGTTTTAGCTATATTAATTAGTGATCTTATATGTATGATACTATTCGAGATGTATTAGTGATAATATTCGACGATGTACAGACGCAAGAGATGGTTTAATTAGTTTTGCTTATTGAATGCTTAAACTGGAGTCCAGCCAAATCTCCATGTCAATATGAGTCCTATAATTAAGATATTTTGAAATGTTTTTGTTCATATTTTCAACCATTTAATTTTGGCATGACTTGTGCTACAATATGTAGGAAATATCGTCTGACGATGACGTTAGGATGCCGGCGTGCGACCGGTGCGGCGACGACAGGGGTCAGTGCGAAAGGCCACACCTGGTAGACGGTCGATGCTTCAGTGTTAAGCTCGATGAGGCCTTCGAATTTGAGACGGTATGCAACACGACAAGTCTTGTTTGGTAATTAAGCATGACTTATGCTTCTTCAACGTGTAATTTTCATCTTTTACAATTCGACTAGCTTATCCCATGCCATACAAGATGCTATGTCTTGGAGCATCTGGATTTTGAATATCATGAAAGTATGAAGACAAAGAAAATTCATCTCAGGACCCATGATGATGATGATTTTCTTGTAAAGCTATACAATTCGGAGAGCGTAACCCATTTTGGTTGCTCGAACTGGAAAGCACTGTGCAAGGCATATGATTTTTCAGGAGGGTATGTATGTCACCTTTGACCTTGGTGATGATGACGATGTCATGTGGGTCCTTGTTGATGCGCTTTCAGTTCTACCTCTATGTGAGTTTCTCAAACATATTTATTAAGTAATTTATATTCTTTATTTCAAAATAATTGACAGCTTATTTCCATTCTTCAAGAAATGTACGGAAGATGGTAGCACTACACTGATGGTGTGGAATCAACTTGTGAGAAGAAAGATCATCTTGTCTCATTATTTACTTATCTTGAGAATTACAATATCTATTCTAAAACTCCTGCACATTATGGTCAATACGTGCCACTAGTGCATGTGTTGAACTACGGTAACATCCATGGAGATGTCATGGTAAGATTTGTGCCCGATCATCTTTTGCATATATAAATTATTCTAAAACTAAACTACATTACTAACTACGAAGTTATTATTATGTTTTTGAACAGAAAATCCCTTCGGATTGTGTCCCTCATCTGATGTTTCAGAAAGGTCACCTTAATATTATGAGCTTATTACCGTACTCGTCAGGTCATCATCCTACGCATCACTGTTCATACCGGATTTCTAAAACCAAAAGACATGACAATCAAAGATTG
Organism: Secale cereale; assembly: GCA_902687465.1. Lineage (NCBI taxonomy): Eukaryota > Viridiplantae > Streptophyta > Magnoliopsida > Poales > Poaceae > Secale > Secale cereale. The sequence continues at coordinate 103,614,004 of LR738712.1, forward strand.
GAGAAAATGTATGGTCAATCATAGGGAGCTACATGGAAGCAAAATTGTGCGAAAGCCAAGAATTGAAGACAGGATAATCTGCATTCTCCATAATGGAGAGTCAGGGCGTATCTTGTTTTATGCTATTTCACCTTAGAGAGGGTGTTTTTAATTAAGTACTGGCTACTCATGATCATACTAACAAGTTGTTAGATGACTGATGATGATGATGAGGAGTACGAATTGTTATTATGAGAATGAGTAGAAGTTGTGAGATGACGATAATGTTGAATACATTTTTTTTATTATTATGACAACGATGATGATGATTTATTATTAATTATGAGCGCGTGAGGACGCACGCACTAGGCGCACTATTTTCTCAACGACAAAGAAAGACCCTAATTCACACGAACTCTCACAGCCACCGGCCGATCCACGGCTCCACGCACCTGCACGAACTCACGCTCGCGCCGCCGCCTCTCTTCTCAGCCGCCGACCAGGCTCGAGGCTGCCGCCGTCTACCTGTCGCGGGCCGCCGCCGTGGAGCCGTCCACCGACTGCCGCCGTTCCCCCAGGCCCCAGGCCCCAGCCCCCAGCCCCCTGGCAGAGGCAGGCCCCTCCGCGGCTCCGCTCCTGGCTGCTCCCCTAGTCCCGGTCTCCGCAACTGTTCCCGGGCGCGGTGCGCCGTTCGACGCCGTGCGTCGTTCCCTACTTCCCTGCCTTACCAGTGAGTAGTGACCTTGGTAATTTTCTTTCATTATTTTCACTTGCACACAAGGACCAGCCGACCAGGGACTCAGGGACTGATTGTACTGTATTCTAAAATCAAATGTGTGTGTTTGTGTGTGTGTGTGTGGGTGTATGTATTCAGTCGTATATGCACGGTATTGTTGAATTCAAATTGATGTATTTGCCTATTTCATTTCATGTTGTAGAAATAGAAGTTGATGAATAAGATGAGAGATGATTGGCTGAATTACATGATGGTTTGCTGTATTGAGTGAGATGAATTTGAAAGTATTGATGATGGTGCTATTATATATCGCTTTCAATCATATAGGTCTCACAAAGGGCTTTTACCTCGTCGAAGTGGTAAGTTTTTAGATTTGTATCAATGGTAATTGTTTCACTTGATGTTTATACCTGTTCTTATGAAATTATACATTTATAATGCATTGAAGGTGTTGGTTCATCTACCGTTGATCAAGTTATGAGAGGCACCGATGAATGAAGTAATCAATTGATTTGGTATTTCTGTATCCCGTTATTATTATTTGTACTTCTGACATGTTTTATAGATTTTATGGGATCATTGAACATTGAGTTAATTTTGTTGAGCGATTGAACTTTATTTTATATGTTTTCATATGAGGTATTTTTTAGAAATGTCACGAGGTATTTTTGGGGTTGTTATAAGGTCCAAAGTTTTTCTATGCTGTCGGTTTGGCCCAGGGTTTTGGCTTCATTCCTGGCTCCGCCACTGCTGACCAGTGCGAGGAGGATCTAGCCTGGTGGAGGAGGGCATGGGGAGGGGGAGGACAACCACGGACTGCTCGCCGGTGACAAGGAGGGAAGCCATGGACTGCTCGATACTGACGGGGTAGTGAATCGAGCAATAATGCTCACAGTTTCTCGTGTCGGGCATTTCAATTGAGAGATGGCGCTCGCAGTTTCTCGTGCTGGGCTTCTGAGTCAGTGCTCGTGGAGGAGGGATGAGGCTGTCAGAGTTCTTCATCCTCGACTCCGACGACTTGTGGCTGAGTGAGTCGGTGTGGAAAAGGTAGAGGGGGTGGCAAGAACCAAGAAGGTAGGGGCTTCTGTGAGGGCGAGCACGGCTGGCATCGGCAACCGGGAGGCTGAAGAGGGATGTGGTGTGGCTGCTTGGTGGGGCAGTGTGCTTACAAAGGTTTGGGTGGTGAGTGCGGCCGCGGGTAGTGAAGTCCACTGGCTTACTATCGTTTGACGTGGGATCACTAACCTATGTGCCAGATTGCTTGCGTGCTCACATGTTAGCCACCCACGTCAGGGAAGCAGTATTGCAGAGAAGCCTCGTCCGCGGTGAAGGGAGGAGGAGGGGCATTACGGGTTGGGTTGTTTACGCAATCGAAAAAGACATGACTAGTGGGTCTCACATGTATGTGAGAGAAAAAAAAGAAAGAGGATGATGGGCTAGATATTTTGAGGGCAAAAGGATGACTTGTGGGTCTCACACGTCCAAGTCCTTTCACGTGTCATTTAACACCGTTATGTGAATTTTTTCTGTGGAAGTGTTAGATTTGGAATGAAGTTGTAGATCAGGTGTTGGATAGGGAATCAAATATTTTGCTTGTGTCAAATAAGGAATTGTGTCACGAAAGAAACCGCACTCCCCTCTCCCCCGTGCCTTCCTACTTCATCTAGGTCTTGGTACTCCGCCGGGCTAGCCACTCGCCGCTGCTACCCGCGCCTCCTTTCTCAGATCCACACAATTGAAGAGGGCAACGGATTAGCCCACCCAATTGAAGAGGTCTTGGTGCTCCGTCGGGCTAGCCACTCACCGCTGCTACGCGCGTCCTTTCTCAGATCCACACAATTGAAGAGGGCAACGGATTAGCCCACCCAATTGAAGAGGTCTTGGTGCTCCGCTGGTCTAGCCACTCGCCACTGCTACGCGCACCTCCTTTCTCAGATCCACACAATTGAAGAGGGCAACGGATTAGCCCACCCAATTGAAGAGGTCTTGGAGCTTCGCCAGGCTAGCCACTCATCACTGCTACGCGCACCTCCTTTCTCAGATCCACACAATTGAAGAGGGCAACGGATTAGCCCACCCACGCGGCACGCCCCTCCGTCCCCAGATCCGCCCAAGTAAGGAGGTTGCTGGAATGGCCAGCCATCGCCGCAGGGCGCGCCTCCTTACCCAGATCCACACCACTGAGGAGGGCGACGAACTTACCCACTCACATGGCATGTGTGTTCGTCCCCAGATCCAGGCTGGTGAGGAGGTTAGTGCCGTCGGAATGGCCAGCCACCGCTACAACACACACCTCCTTTCTCAGATCCACCCCATTGAGGGCAACGGATTGGCCCACCCACGCGGCACGCCCCTCCGTCCTCAGATCCACCCAAGTGAGGAGGTTATTGGAATGGCCAGCCACCGCCGCAGCGCACGCCTGCTTTCCCAGGTCCACACCATCGAGGAGTGTGACGAACTTGCCCACCCATGTGGCATGTCCGTCCCTCCCCAGATCCAGGCTGGTGAGGAGGATATTCGAACAACCCGCCGTAGACATCGACGCCACCGCGGCACCTCGTCGGAGGCACCTTCCTCCCTGCCGGACAACGACGATATACTCAGGGAGATCTTTCTCCGCCTGCCCTCGGACCTGTACTCATTTCCCCGAGTGTCTGCCGTCTGCAAGCGCTGGCGAGGCCTCCTCATCGACCCCAAGTTCCTCCGCCAGTTCTACGCACACCACCGCAAGCCACCCCTCCTCGGCATCTTCGAGAACTGCAGCAAGGAGGGTATGGTATTCACCCCCACTCCGGCCCTAGTTGCCGACTACATCCCTCTGGAGCACTTCTCCCTTGGATGCCCCCGACGTACCTATGTGCTCGACTGCCGCCACGGTCGCGTACTCATCGAAGATCTGGAGCAGAAATACCTCATTGTGTGCGACCCCATCACAAGTGAGAAGTGTCACGTGGCTCTTCCATGCAAGTTCAAGTGGAGCTTTGTGGGAGCGGTGCTCTGCACAGACGGCTACAAGGGGCACTCCAGCCCCTTCAAGGTGGTATTGGTGTCCTGGGATGGCGTGGATAATCAACTCCTCGCCTACGTTTACTCCTCAATGACTGACACATGGGGCACTCCCATATCAGGTGAGGCTCCAGATAATACTTATTTTCATGGTTGTCGTAGCACCCTTGTTGGCAATGTCCTTTACTGGTCATTTATGAATGGGAGAGGGACCATACTTGAGTTTGATTTGGACAGCCAGAACCTTACCATGATCAAGGGGCCTCCTGGTATGAATGATACTGGCAACTTTCAGATCATCCAGGCAGCGGATGGCGCCGTTGGTCTTGCCATGTTGTCTTGCCATAGCCTTCAAATGTGGCAGAGGAAGGTCAATTGTCAAGGTGTTTGCATATGGTTGTTGCAGAAAACGGTTTCATTGCACAAGCTTCTTAAGATCCCTCCTCGAGTCAATAGAAGGATGAAATGGCAGGACAAATTTCTGGGCTATGAAGAGGACAACGATGTAATCTTTTTATATAGATACAACAGTGTCTATATTGTTCAACTCAAATCAATGCAATCCAGGAAATTTGATGGAACCCGTTCCAGGGAGTATAGGGAGTGTTGTTATCCTTTCACGGGTTTCTTCGCACCAGGTGGTTGCTCATCCTTGGCCTTTATATCTTAGGAAGTAACCCAATCTTGTGATGTTTTCTACTCCCTCCGTTCCTAAATATAAGTCTTTTTAGAGATTCCACTACAAACTACATACGGATGTATATAGACATACTTTAGAGTATAGATTCACTCATTTTGCTCCGTATGTAGTCCATAGTGTAATCTCTTAAAAGACTTATATTTAGGAACGGAGGGAGTACATGATTGCTCGCATAGTGTTATTGTGATTCTTAAATGTTACAACTTACAACTTGAACTTAGTTAGCAATTGCACCTTTGCTAGATGGACGAATTTATAGCCGTATTATTTTAGTGTATGTTATTGTTTGAATATGCTTGCCTTCTGTATTCGAAGATGCCAAATCAAATGTTATTCTTTTTGAGATAATTTTGTTTCTCTCATTTGTTCATGACCCCATCTGTAGGTGATTGTTACAGTCGTAGCACATAGAAATAAATTTTGTTTTTATTTAAAACTTGTATCACATAAATTTTCAGTTAAAACTTCCATTGAATCTATGCTTTCCTGAAATAGTTGTGATTTTTTCACTTGCCAATGACCCCCCCCCCCTGGTGACTAGTATATTTGTATCTCTCGAAAATAAACTGAATTTCTTGTCTCTTGAGCTCCTCTATTTAAAATAGGATACCCAATCTCACTTTATTTCTACAGTTTGTTGTTTTGGCATAATTTTTCACTTTCTTTCTACAGTTTCGAATTGTCTCATGTTGCCTTGTTGTATCATTTGACTTTATTGTGGAACTGTTGTTAATTGCCTGAGTTCTTATGCTTCTAGGCACAACCATTACTAGTGGATGTAAAGAAGCTGAAATGTTAGGAGGGCTGCCTGGTTCGATATGTTAATGTGCTGAAATGGTTCAACAGGTACGAATATCTTCTGATCTAGTTTCAGAAATTTTTATTATTACAAACACTAGTCACATCTTTCAACTCCCCCACCCAACATTTTCATGTCAAAAGGCTGAATTCAATTTGTTGTCAATCGGTATTCCTAGGAGATATATCAAGTAATGTGATATAGCTCTTTTTTGAGGCGATGTGATATATGCCTTCTTTATGTTGATGAACTCATCATCAGTTTGTACACACTTGTTCATACACTGTTACATAGGTGCCACTATTATATTTTATCTTTGTCTGTGTCAGTTTACTAACAGATTAATGATTTTATTTTCTCTAGGTGAAGAAAGGGCTGCTGCAGTAGTTAGTTGTCACTTTCTCACATCACATTAATGTGGTCAGCGGTGTTTATATGTTATCTGGAAAGATTTACCGTGCCTTTTAGTCTAGCCAAGCTCCTAATGTAGCAAGGTTCTTTTGAATAGCTAATCCAGGGAGTTTGAGCTTGTCAGATTTCAAGAAGTTTTTACTGCAGGGTTGTGCTTGGCTGCTCTTCTCTTGAGCCAAAAGAGTTTGTGTAGCGTCAAAAGTTTTTGAGATGTCGTTTAAATGACTGATGCTGAAGGAATTAGAACCCTGAATCTGAGATTGTTGATGTTGGCTGCTGTTACTTGCTAAAACTGTGGTGGTGTTTTTAGTTTCCTGTGATGGCCTGTCGTTTCTGTGATTGTTCGTTTTTGTTAGGTTTGTTTTGGTTTCGTTTCCATGTTTGTACGCCGACTTTTAACTAAACATAGCTGAAACCAGGAATGTCGTGACATAGGGTGTAAACCGATGCTGCTACTGCCTATAATACTCTAGTTTAGTGGTTCCGGTTCTGACTGAAAATTCGCAGTACTTCTCTGCTTGGATTCTCAGCTGAAACACCAAGTCAGCTCAATGCTCAAGTACCAAAGCCCAGAGGAATTGCCATTCTTGCAGTTATTTCTCTGCTGCAAGTCTTCTGTGTAACAGAAAACACATAGTAATATCAGCAGCAGCTGGAGAGAAAAAAGGTTAGTGACATAAGCATTTCTGAGACAGCATCAGTATATTACATATTCTATATGAACTTTGGTATTCATGCATGCCACCAGAGTTTTTTTCACAGTAAGTGCAGATATCACTATAGACATATGTGTACACAAAATTATTACGGTGACGATAAAAAACATGTGATTCTCACACACTAACATGGAACCCCGGGATATCAGTAACACATTATCTCTTTAACGACCAAAATGACGATTATCCTGCTCGTGTTTTCAGCTATGCAATATGCATTCTAACATTCTCTGTCTAACTGAAGTAGATGTTGTCGCCGAACAAGATGTTGTAGATCTCCTCGCTCTGCTCACAATTGAAGTCGCCGTCGTGGCCACCGAACAATACGTCGTTAATCTCGTCCCTGTTCCCCTCCCCTCCATCGCAAAGCCAAGTAAAGTTGAGTGGGCGCTCTCAGTTCGCATCAGGGGCGGAGCCAGAAAAATTGGCCATTGGGTTCACTCCGTGACTCGTTATTAAAACTTGGTACTAATATGTGAACTGCAAAGTCTAATTTTATTATCTTACAAGAATATTATAGCACCCAAAAATAGTATCATGAAAGAACAAGTTGTGTTGCATTTTAAAAAAAAACTAAAGAATGCAATACGTACCGGTTCAATAAAATTATAAAATCACTAGCTTACATATTATAAATAGAGTGGTGTCAAATAACTTTGTAGCTTCAGATGTAGCTTCTCATCTTCCTGGCACGCTGAAAAAAAATGACAAGTTAGTTTGAAGATTTTAGAATAAGTGCTATCAAGTGAAAGAATGTCGTAAAGGCACTCACATTTTAGAGTGTCCCCTTTCGATCTTTCATCGCCTTAAAAAGATTAAACATTCATCATTGGTAACGGTAGAAAATATATCTTTCTCCACATCACAAAATAAACACCGGATTAAATCTCCATTGATTATCTCCAATCTCTCGCTGCGAGTAATCAAAATTAGACGGTGGCCTGTAAGGTCCCCTCGTTAAATATCTGCGCGTAATCTTATCTTGCTTCTTTGGATTTCTTGTGTGCTTTGAAATTTTCTTCTAATCAGACTGATCCTAATGCAACTCATCTAAGTTAATTTCTGTTTGAATAGTAGGCTTTGGAAGACTAGACATTTGATGCACTTAGCCTACGTTTAACGGGTGACCTTGATGTGCATGTATCATTCTCTCGATCTAGTGACCAAGTTTTCTTCGAAAAATACCGCGCCATAGCTTAGATTAATCAAAGTCCATGAGAAACAAATAAAAAACTAGGGCAAAAAATCACTATCACATTAGGCTATCAGGCTAGATAGAACATACATAAGAGAGAGGAGATGAGGCAATGTAATCTAAATGGCCTCAAATTTTACGGCATAAATTTGCTGGATCTGGCTGCAGCCGGCGGCGGCACGGCGAGGCAGCAGGAACACGAACAGACGAAAGGAGAGACGCGAATTGGAAAAGGAAAAGACGGCCACGTACATGGCTAATCACGGTGATTAATTACGGCAAGGTCTTGGACTCCTCGTGGGCTGTTCACTTTTGGGCCCTTTGTTTAGTCCCTCACGTGACAACCTTTCGTTGATGGGTTCAATCACAAATTTTTAATGGGTTCACATCCAGTAAACGTGCATCAGCATGCACGTACGTAGCAAAGTCCGTTGGGTTCAGTTGAACCCAACGCTTGTACGTTGGCTCCGCCGCTGTTCGCATGACACTGCCGTTATCGCTGTAGCCACGGAGCGCACCGGCTTGTTGCTCGCCGCTTAACCCCTCGCCGACGGAGCACATCACGGCGGCATCTTCAGTGTAGCCAGAGAGAGCACCGGCTTGTTGGCCGACGCTGAACCCCTCGCCGTAGGAGCGCATCACGGCGTGTTGGGCCCGAAGCCGAACTTTAATGCTTCCATCGGATCCCCTGTTTTGCTCTGCTCGGATCCGCACTTAGTTCCTGGCTTTGATCCCCCCTTGACTGAACACGGAGGGGACAAACACAAGGACGGCCAGGATTAATAAAAAACGATTCATAAAGAGAGACATGATCGTCTTTTTTGCGCGTCCGTACAACCGGCGAGGAGCTCTAGAGGGCCCGTACGGCCCGATTAGTTCGTACTGACCGTATACATATTCATATACGGTGAGGAGATTTCTACGATAGATGTTTCGTTTTCACGTGCAACCGCCCGCGGTTGTGGGGCAGCACGTGTCCATGGAAAAGAGTCAAAACCGTCCCATCCTATAAGAGGAGGGGAACCACCTCCGCCGCACCGCCCACCATTTCTCCCAGCCGCATAGTCTCTCTCTCCTCTCCCGCCGCGTCGTCTTCCTCTCGCCCACCTCGTCGTCTCCCGCTTCCCCACCACGTCGTCCAGGAATCCCCACCGCATCCCCTCCCTCACCTCCATCGCCGTGGAGGACGGTCATGGAGATGCCGCGGCTGCAGACGCATATCTGTTGGAGTTGTAGGACGCGCAGCGGTGCAGGACAAAACTGGCGTCCACGGCGGTGCAACAGCTGTGGAGAAGGTGGAGGCAGGATCGAGTGGCGCAGTCCAGCGAAAACATCATTTGAAATAAGTTGTAATGAATTTTTCTAGTAAAAGAATATTATCATACTTATTTGAATTTTTAAACCGTAACTGATTTATAGGAAAATAAAAGAGATTTTTTTTAAAGGTGTGTGTGCAACAAATAACATTTGAATTAACATGGAATTTGAAAAATGTAGGTAATTTATAATAAATTAAAGAAAATATGTAAAAATAAAGGAAAAGGATGGGCCAGCCTAACCATCAGACCGACTGTAACGCCCCGGACACACCCGCCGGTGGTCGTTACTCCTGGCGGGATCTAGATTGGCCTCACATATCAATACTAGTCTTTTCTACGCACTTTGTCCTCACTCGTGCGCACCCGTGAGCAACTTCCCGGTCGGTCATCCATCCTGAAACTACTCAAAGCTGAGCACGCTTAACTTTGGAGTTCTTTCCGAATGGGCTCCCGGAAAAGAAGGAATTTCTTTTTGATACATGTGCCATGCCGTGTGCCACGACGGGTCACAAACGTCGTGAACAACATGACCACACACCTGTCCGCAAACATCCGTGTAACCGCGAGGGACGGCTCTGATACCAACTTGTAACGCTCCAGACACATCCGCCGGTGATCGTTACTCCTGGCGGGATCTAGACTAGCCTCACATATCAATACTAGTCTTTTCTGCGCACTTTGTCCTCACTCGTGCACACCCGGGAGCAACTTCCCGGTCGGTCACCCATCCTGAAACTACTCCAAACTGAGCACGCTTAACTTTGGAGTTATTTCCGAATGTGCTCCCGGAAAAGAAGGAATTCCTTATCGATATGAGTAGTCTATCATCCCTAATAAGTAAGGCTATCACACCGACGCGTGGTCCAGCACGCGGGTTAGGCAGGCCTGGTAAAGCCCATCAAATTTGGCCCATCACGCCAGTGCACCAGGCAAAGCAGACGATGGTGGTAGTTTAGTGCCACCTCGCCAAGCGAGAAGCGCCCACACTGGCTTATATACCCGACTACGACAGGATGGGCACGAGCCTCTCTCAACCAAACAACATTTGATCGATACCGGCCTGCTTTGTGGGGCCTACTAGCATGAGAAATTCATGCTCCATAGGCCTGCATCCTGGCCCATATATGCTGGGCTTCTAGTCATATGCAGGCCGTGTGTGTGAAATCTATTGCTAGTAGGTGGGCTTTTATTTTACATCCGTCACATGATTACTCATCCCAATTCAATTACAAGTCTTTTGTTATAAAGTACACATGTCTTATTTACACACGTTACAGACTAAATTGCATGGAGTTGAGGTTTTCATAAATTTGCATCGTTGAATTTTCTATTTTAAATAAATTTGTTTTTTTAATTGACAAATTTTGAAATATTGCAGTGAATTTGTAGACCATCTCCAAATCAGGCCGAATTTGTTTTACATGGCCGCATACATGGCTGTGAAACAAATTTGAAAAAATGAAGTTTAGAATGTCCCGTTAAGGTAAAGTCCGATGTTTTGAACTAACATTCTATAGGGCACTATAAATTCAAAAAAATCAAAAAAAAGTAAAACCTTCGCAACCTATCTATGTTTGTGTAAGAGATCATGCGTACAAAATTTGAGTTAATTTAGAGAAGGTCGAAAAAATCACCTTGTTAGAAAAACTAGCTTAAGACCAACCGGTCCATCCGTAAGAACGTATATTTTTTGACCATCTCCAAATGATCCCAAAATTGTTTTACATAGTGACATACATGTGACAAACATGCTTATGAAATAAATTTTAAAAAAGGTGAAGTTTACAATGTCCCCTTAAGGTAAAATCCGATGTTTTGAATTGACATTCTACAGGGCACTACAAATTCAAAAAAAATCAAAAAAATGTAAAACCTTCGCAACCTATCTATGTTTGTGTAAGAGATCATGTGTATTAGATGTAAGTGACCATGTACAAAAATTTGGAGGTGATTTGGAGAAGATAAAAAAAGTATATGTAACATATAAAATAAGCCCGCCTACTAACACGAGAATTTACAACACCACGGCCTGCATACGACTAGAAGCCCAACCATATGGGCCAGGATGCAGGCCCACGTGGCATGTATTTTTACTGGTAGTAGGCCCCACAGGGCAGAGAGGGACACGGTTAGACAATGTGTTGTTTGCATGCAAAGGAATTTTCCAAGTCACCCGCAGTCGGGTTTAAAATCCGGTGCGAGCGCCCTTCCCTTGGCGAGGTGGGCCTAAACTCCCACCACCGTCTGCTGTGCCCAGCGCAGCTATGCGTTGGGCCAAATTCAGGCGGGTTGTCCTAGGCCAACCTCACCCGCGTGCTGACCATGCATCTCTGTACATATATTTCTTTTCTGCTTTTTATTTGAAATATTTTTAAATCAAATATTTTTTTTGTCTGTTATTTCTTCTGACAGTTTTAAAATTCAAAAGTGTACGATGATATGTTATCTTTTATTTCACTTCTTAATTTTAATATTTATTTTTGTTTTATATTTGAAATATTTTAAAATCAAATCTATTTTTCTATTTTATTTCTTCCGAGAGTTTTAAAATTCGAAAATGCATGATAATATGCTGTCTTTTATTTCACTTCTTAATTCTAGTATTTTTTATATTCCAATTTTTATATCAAATATATTATTTCTCTTTTATTTATACTTATAGTTATATATTTGAAATATGCATGATAATATATTGTCTTCTATTTCACATCTTATTTCTAATAATTCTGTTGTATTTTATATTTGAAGTATTTGATAATCAAATCTATTTTTTATCTTCTCTTTTTTACTATAGTTATAAATTTCAAATATGCATGATTATATGTTGTCATTTATTTCACTTCTTATTTGTAATATTTATTTTATATTTGAAATATTTTTAAATTAAATCTATTTGTCTCTTCTTTTTAAGGTGCACATTGGCCATGCCCACATGGTGCCAAAATTTGGGGTCATTTCATGCATACCTCCACATTGACCATGTACAAGGAGGACCCTACAGGTCTGCCGGAGGGCAAGTGTGCAAAAGATTTTTTTTCGGTCCCACCAAATGAGGCAAAACTTTTAGCACACCCTAGGATGACAATGGCAAGCATGCATGACAAGTTTCGTTGATTTCTGGCACTCGACGCATTTCCTAGAGTTTTCCCGGTGAAAAAAACCATGAAACACTGCCCGGACGTGACACAACGTGCGTTTTGTGTCTGAATTCGTCCAAACCTTGCCTGGGGGAGCACATTGGCCATGCACATATGGTGCCAAAATTTGGGGCCATTTCATGTATGCCTCCACATTCACCATGCACAAGCAGGACCCTCCGGGTCTGCTGGAGGGCAAGTGTGCAAGAGGGTATTTTCCTGGTCCCACCAAATGAGGCCAAACTATTTGTACACCCTAGGATGACCATGGCAAGCATGCACGAGAAGTTTCACTGATTTCACTCGATGCATTTCCTAGGATTTTCCCGGTGAAAAAACCATAAAACACTGCGCACACGTGACACAACGTGCATTTTGTGTCACGTCTGGGCAGTGTTTTATGACATTGGCAAGTTCCTCTTAAAGCAGACAGCTCATCGTCTAACGATCAGATGACGATCAGCTTAAAACAATGTCATAAATTCATTTTGTGACTTGGCAAGTTCCTCTCAAAGCAGACAACTCATCGTCTAACATGTCCCCCCTCTGTCTTGTGGGAGATATCACAACACAACTCTAGACACAAATTAAAGTCATACAAGCTTTATATTACAAGCCAGGGGCCTCGAGGTCTCGAATAAAAATGAGTCAGCGATAAAAAAGCAAGGCCTCCTGCCTGGGAGCCTCTTAACTAGTCCTGGTCATCGGCGGTCTCCACGTAGTAGTAGGCACCTTCAGGGTAGTAATAGTCGTCGGCGGTGGCATATGGCTCATGGGATCCGCCATCTGATCGCAACATCCAGGAGGAAGAAAGCAGCAGGAGGAGGTAGCAAAGCAACCGTGAGTACTCATCCGAAGTACCCGCAAGACTAACATCAGATCTACACTATATATGCATCTGTATTAATTGAATGGGGTTGTATCTATGGACTAAACTGCAAAATGCCAAATAAGCGGGTGGAAAGCTAGTCCCATTGAAGATTACGTCTTCTGGCAGCCACCATCTTGAAGCAATAGAAGAGAGTAGATGGTATGCAACAAGCATCATTGTATAGTAATAATCCTACCCAGAGATCCTCTCCTCGTCGGTGAGAGAGCGATCACTTGGTTGTATCTGTCACTTAACTGTGTGTGTTTTATTAAGTATCCGATTTTAGTTGTAAGAGGTCGGAATACAACTCCAAGTCGTCATGTTACCGTCGACACGACTATTCCGATAGATTACTTCCCTGCAGGGGTGCACCACATTACCCAACATGCTAGATTACTTCGGCCAAACACACTTTCCTGGGGAATGCCCGGCCTTGGAAGATCAACACGTCGTAGCCTACCTAGGCTTAACAGAGAGGCCAGCACGCCGGTCTACATTCTAGCACAGGGGTCTTGGGACCATCACCCTTTGCACTCCTGCACGTTGCGTGGGCGGCCCAGAGTAGACCCACCTCCTAATACAAGCGTAGGTGGTTCCTGTCCAACCAGGCGCGCGCCACTCAATCGCTGACGCCCGAAGAGCTTCGGGAGAAAACGTACAACGACGAGTGCCCATAAATATTCCCGCATGGCGGTTAGTGCGTATAGGTCAATGACCAACCCAGATCAAATACCCAATCTCGTTAAGCGTGTTATTTTGAAGTAATCACGGACAATGACTAGGGACCAGGCCCACCGTTCTCCTAGATGGTCTCAGCCTACCCTGTCGCTCCACCACACAGAATCGCTCAGGGGGCCATTGAGAGAAATGTCCTTTCAGCCCCCAGTCTGTGAATCAGTCATGGGTACTCTATGAGCCGACCCGACTTTAGTCACAACATGTATCATGTATAAAATGTATATATATACCCGTGATCACCTCCCGAAGGGATCATGGCTGATACATCTCCTCCGTATTTATAATTTTTGATTGTTCCATGCTATTATATATGTTGTTTTGGATGTTTAATGGGCTTTATTATACACTTTTATATTATTCTTGGGACTAACCTACTAACCCAAGGCCCAGTGCAAATTGCTATTTTTTGCCCATTTCAGAGTTTCACAGAAAAGGGATATTAAACGGAGTCCAAACGGAATGAAACCTTCGGGAGAGTTATTTTTGGAACCGTATCTGCCCAGAAGACTTGGAGTACACGCGAGGGAACGAAGGAGGTGGACACGAGGGTCCAGGGCGCGGCCCCTCCCCCTGGGCGCCCCCACCCTCATGGGCCCCCTCTGGCTCCCTCGATGCCCTCCTTCCTCCTATATATATCCATGTACCCTGAAAACATCAAGGCAACAGAGAAAACCCTAATTCCACCACAGCAACCTTCTGTCCTCGTGAGATCCCAACTTGGGACTTGTTTCGGAGCTCCGCCGGAGGGGGGATCTACCACGGAGTGCTTATACATCAACGCCATAGCCTCACCAATGAGTTGTGAGTAGTTTACCAGAGACCTTCGGGTCCATAGTTATTAGCTATATGGCTTCTTCTCTCTTTTTGGATCTCAATACAAAGTTCTCCTCGATCTTCGAGGAGATCTATTCAATGTAATCTTTCCGCGGTGTGTTTGTCGAGATCCGATGAATTGTGGGTTTATGATCAAGATTATCTATGAACAATATTTGATTCTTTTCTGAAATATTTTATGTATGATTATAATATCCTTGAAAGTCTCTTTGAATTATTGGTTTGGTTTGGCCTACTAGATCTATAGTTCTTGCAATGGGAGAAGTGCTTGGCTTTGGGTTCAATCTTGCGGTCTCCTTTCCCAGTGACAGCAGGGGCTGCAAGGCACGTATTGTATTGTTGCCATCGACGATAAAAAGATGGGGTTTATATCATATTTCTTGAGTTTATCCCTCTACATCATGTCATCTTGCTTAAAGCATTACTCTGTTCTTATGAACTTAATACTCTAGATGCATGCTGGATAGCGGTCGATGTGTGGAGTAATAGTAGTAGATGCAGGATCGTTTCGGTCTACTTGTCACGGACGTGATGCCTATATATAATGATCATGCCTAGATATTATCATAACTATGCACTTTTCTATCAATTGCTCGACAGTATTTTGTTCACCCACCGTAGAATTCTGCTATCATGAGAGAAGCCACTAGTGAAACCTATGCCCCCCCGAGTCTATTCTCATCATATTAATCTTCGATCTACTTTACTTTGTTTTATTTACTTTCCGTTCTTATACCAAAAATATTATACTGTCCTATCTATCATATCTCACTTTCGTAAGTGACCGTAAAGGGATTGACAACCCCTTATCGCATTGGCTACGAAGTTCTTATTTGTTTGTGCAGGTGCGAGGGACTCGCGCGTGGTCTCCTACTGGATTGATACCTTGGTTCTCAAAAACTGAGGGAAATACTTACGCTACTGTGCTGCATCACCCTTTCCTCTTCGAGGGAATACAACGCAAGCTCGAGAAGTAGCAATGGCCCAATAGTATAGCATGACAGACGTACAAAAATGTAGGGCCACTGATGGAATACTAGCATACATATACTAAGCATATAGGATAACAGGTAAGGTATCGGCAATAGTAGAAAAGACATGCTATGCAACAGAATAGGAGCTACCGGAACAACAACAGTAGCAAAACATAATGCAAGAATAAGAGAGAAAAAATGGGCGATATCTGGATGATCAAGGGATTTTTGCCTGCCTGGAACCTCAGTTGAGAAGGAGGGGTTGTCGACAGCGTAGTCGTACTGAACAACATCGTCAGTCTCGGTGTCTACCGGAGAGAAGAATGGGAAGAAACAATAAATATAAACCAGATAGATGCATCATGATGCATGAAATAACAATATGCAGTGCTAGGGGTGATCTAACGTAGTGCCACACGATACCGACGAAGAGGGAAAACATCTGGGAAAGTTTTCCCAACGTTTGGCAATATTCATACAGATGAATCGGAGGGAAAGGATCCGTGTTCATCATGCTAGAGATATATGAAAGATGAACGGATTGCATATTCGGATTCATTATCTTTTTCTGAGGAATATTCATATATAAATTATTTTCATCTCACTTCCGGTTTATTTTATATTAATTTTTAAAGTTTTTAAATGATTTTTAGAATTTACTGGATTTATTTTAATTTCAAAATTAAATAGCAAAATGTTAAATGCACCTAGCAGAGTGTACATAGAGGTGTACATAGTGACTGACAAGTGGGGATTGTTGACTAAGTCAACTGCTCAATCATCATCCAATTAGCATAGGCTGACATGTGGGTCCGGGGGGTCGAGTTGACCAGTCAACGGGGGTGTGGGCCCCCACTGTCATGGACTGATAGGTTAATTAACATAGTTAATTATAAAATTATTAAAAGTACTAATTATTTTATTTATTATTTTATTATTATTTTTTTCTTTTCTAATCCTATATTTTATTTTATTTTCTTTACAGAGGGGCAGTCCCCATTGGCCAGGGAGCCGGCCGGCCTCCCTGGGCACGCACGCGCGCGCACAGAGGCATGACCACGGCCACGGCAGGGCGCTGCGGGCACGACGTCAACCAGGGGAGGGCGCTGGCCGCGGGGGAGGCGGGTGCAGGGAGTGGCGACCGGAGGCGGAAGCGGCCGGGACGAGCCACAAGCGGCCGTGCAGCAGTAGCTCGAGCAGAGGGCACGGGTGGCAGCGAGCGGAGGCGGGGAGGACGCAGCTACGACGGGCGAAGCCGGGGTGGCGCGGCTGCGGCAGGCGGAGGCGTCTGGCGAGGTTGCCATCTGCGGGCGCGGCCGAGCACGACAGGAGCAGGGGCGGGCTGCAGCAACAAATGGAGCAACAGAGCGAGCGGATGCGGGCGGCAGTGGGCGCGGCGCAGCAGTAGGGTGCGAGGCGGGGGCATGGCCAGGGACCGCTGGGCCTGCAGGCGGTAGTGAAGGCGGGCAGAGGCGGCGCGACTATGACGAGTGCGCGGGAGAGGGCTGCAGCGGGAGTCAGGCTGGGCGCAGGCGGACAGAGGCGGATTAGAGGGGGATGGGGTTCTCACCCTGTTGGAGAGAAGATGGGGCGGCGAGGCCTGGGGTAGCCGACGATGAAGCGAATCGACGACGACGATGTGAGGACGAGGCGGCGACGGGCGGCGTTGGCTCCGGGGGAGGGCGAGCTCGAGGGAGGGGTGTGGAGGAGCGACAGGGGCTAGGGTTTCGACCGAGAGAGGCGGGCGACTCTATATAGGCGCGGGGGCTCGCCAGATGGCCGCCACGGCGATGGCCGGGGCCGTGGCGCGCATCGGCGTTGTCCACGCCCCCTCGATGAAGAGGGGAAGGGGACGCAGGGGGTTAGATGGGCCGCATTCCTGGGGTTGCCCAGGTGGGCACGGGGGCACGGGGGTTCCTTTTTTATTTTTTATACTTTCTATTTTCTTTTATTTGTTTTCTGTTTCCCATTTTCTCGCTATATTATTTTTAATTAGTGAGCATTTTAGTTTCTCATCTGAAAACTTTATTTATTTGACTTTAATTTATATTTGAATTTGAATTGTGTTTGAATCAAGGTGAGGTCTAGCAACAGTAATTGTGATGACATGGAACCATTAGCATGTCATTACTGTAGCTTAACTACCGGGGTGTTACACCTACTAGCAGCAGAAATACATGTCCCACGGGCTTGCATCCTGGCCCATATGGTTGAGCTTCTAGTGTATGCAGACCGTGCAGTGTAAATTCCCTGTTTGTAGGCTGGCTTTATTTATTTATTTTGCTTACGTTACATGTAATTTTTTGCACCTTCTCCAAATCACCTCTAAATTTTTGTACATGGTCACTTACATGTAATACACATGTGAACCAACGGAATTAAAAAAAAAAGAATTTTACACTGTCCCCTTAAGGTAAAGTTGGAGGTATCCACCTGAGTTTGACCGAGCCACTATAAATTATATAAAATTCAAATAAATGATTTTTTATATTATGTCTATGTTTATGAAAGAGAGCCTACAAAATTGTAGGTGATTTGGAGGTGGTTGGAAAAATCACCTTCTTAGCATTAATGTTTTTTTGAACCAAACTGTCCGTTTGTAATGAAGTGATTTTTCGAACCATCTCCAAATCACTCCAAATTTGTTGCAGATGGTTTCATACATGCAACTAAGAGGAATATGAATGAAAACATTAAGATTTTTGAAGTTTACACTGTCTCCTTATGGTAAATTGTGTTCTAAGACAAATGAGGTGGTTCATGACCATAACCATTGCATACATTGATCAAATGGCCTCAAATTTGGCACATGGGTGTATCATGGCAAGGCGTTGAATCTTCACATTGGGTTTTCCTATGTAGGTTGAGGAAATAATGGGTTATTTTGCTATTTGTACTTAATACATGTTTTTTTTTCAAAGGATGTAGCAACAATACTTTACAATTCTTGGACAAGCATATGTGGTGTGAAAGTACACCACTTGACCATCGCAAATCAGTTTATGGTTCAGTGCAAAAGCTTTGTACCTATCCCGCATATTACGCCACAATCAGCGTTGACCAAAGTTTGACCAAGGCATTGTAAATGAAAGAAAAAAAATAAAAATTGTTAAAACTTGGCACACTTCCTTTGTTTCACACCTAGTACCCATGAAAATTATGAAACTTGAGATAGAGTTACTGATTCAAATAGCTCTTCACAAATTTTAGCTACAAGGTGGAAGGTTCATGTCTACCAAGGCAAATGAGGTAGCTCATGACCATTGCCATGTCATACATTGCTCAAATGGCCTCAAATTTGGCACATGGGTGCATCATGGCAAGTCAATGAATCTTTACATTGAGTCATATTATATATGTTAAGGAATTAATGGTTATTTTGCTATTTGTACTTATTGCAAGTTCTTTTGCAAAGGATGTAGCAACAATACTTTACAATACTCTACCAACAATATTTTGCTATTTGTACTTATTTTGCTATTTGTTCTTATATAATTTGAAATATGTAGAAACTTGGCCTTTGTTTCACACCTAGTACCCATGAAAAATTATAAATGAAATGTGAGGTACGGTAAATTAAAAATGATAGGGAATTATGAAACATAAAAGAAAAATAAGAAGGAGAAACATAAAAAATAGGAAAACTAAAAAACAAAATTGTAAAAACAGATGTCATTTTGAAATAATTCAAATATAATACAGATAAGAAAGGAACAATGAAAAAGGAAAGAGGAAAAATAGATTTGATTTTAAAATTGCAGATATGAAAGAAAGACTATATATTTTTATAAACATAAAAAATAATAAAAAACTAATATGAAAGAAACATAAAAAAACAAATATGAGACATAGATTATACGAGTACAAATGTTGGTAGGTGGGACAGCCCATACCGCAAATACTAGTGGGGTCCATTGTGCGGGAACCCACAGCAGTGCACTTTTCGTGCACGTCGATCACAGGAGGAGTCCCATGTCGATCACGGGAGGAGTTGTCATTTTGTTACACAATTCCAGGATCGTGGTAATCCATATCGTCCTAATCCCATGGATTGAGGAGCATGTACTATCTCGTGTCAATGAAGGAAAAGAAAGACTAGGTGATACGCTCCCGGGAAGTTACGACGACCTAGGATATCGACCTCATATATAATCTCCACCTGCTCATAAATGTCATCTAGATTGCCTCCTATCGGCAAGTCGACGATAGCTGCGTCCGTCGCATTCTCCCAAAGCCAGCAAAAAACCTGAGAACATCAAGGTCGTCTGCACGCGGTGGCCACTGTGGATGAACTACGTCGAAACCGCGTCGCCAACTACTTTCATCTTCATCGGCCGATCAAGTATGTTGTCCTCCATACCCCCTTCATAGCAAAACTAGTTTTCTCGTTGAATTTTTTATTTTGGAAATCTCAAATTTTCACATGATTTTTTGCCAAACAGAAAATCCCAGCTAAGATCAATGGCCAGAAAGGTGCTTCACCTGATAAGCCTAATGATGAATGTGGCGCAACATCGGAAAACCATTGGATCATTGGTAATTATACTCAAGCATCTTCATCGGACATAGACATTTGTTTATCTTCTATTAGCAGGTTCATGGCTAAGGCAAATGGAAAGAAAGGGTAAAATAATCGATAAGGATGAGGAAGTTATGTCCGGGAAGCGGACCATTCCCAAGAAATTTGAATCCCCATATGCACTTGACAAGCCCAGCAGGCGTCCCACCTGCGGTCATAGACCTTCCGGTACTACTACTGCTAGTAGAGGTACCATAACTAACTTTCTTACTTTGTTATTTATTACTAATGCATGTAATCACCATTGTTGACGTTCATATTATTTCATGAAGCTCTGTTTTCTAACAAGGACGTGCCAAAGGTTGTGGCAGACGAGTTGACGCCAGAACTAATTGATGCAACTGTTACATTTGTGGAGATAGCTTCTCGGTCCGAGAAGAATAAGGGGAAAATAGTTTACTACAGTGATGGGCGTGGCATCTCTCTGACTTCAGAATGGCTTCGACATGTACTAAATCATACATGGTTGTCGGACGATGTAAGTACTACTTGCATGTCTTATTATTAAATTGATGAATAATATATGTGTCAACTTTCAGTATATAATGCCCTTATATTGTATGCAGGTTATTGATGCTTATTTGGGACATTTAGAGTTGCGTGTTGGTCATGATCGGTACCTCTATCCACTGTGGAGGTACAAATTCCTTGTAGATCGTGCTATGGCACGAGCGAATCCATTGTCGTCGAGCTACAACATGGACAGTGCTCTGGCCAAATCTGGAGCGGTTAGCAGAGCCAGGGATGAGTATACTATGATGATAAGGTACGTTCTGTTATTGCTTGTTCACTACATGACATTTTAGGAAGTATTTTGTTTGCTCCATAATGTTTTGTTGCACTGTAGACTTATATCCCATTGAATATCATCAATACCCACTTGATAACCGTGGTAATGCACATGGTCAATCAAGAATTCCAAGTTCTGGATTCCCTCTATCCCTGAAATTGAAAAGCACCACAAATGAACTATGATAAGGTTGAAAGTTGGCATGATATCATCATTTCACCCACATAGCATGTGCTAAAAAGTTGAGAGGGTTATGACAAAAACTGGATGTACTTCGTGTACAAAATGGACAATTTCTTTCGAAGTATCAGGGTTTCAGACGAAAACTCACCTGTTACAAAGGAATTTCATTTTATTGAACTTATTTGAACTCCACACTTTTTGTGTGTTCAAAATGCATCATTCAAAGCCACATCATAAGTGTGTCAAAAACCATTACAAAACATCATCAATACATAAGTGACCAAATTAATAGAAGTTCATCATCACATTAAAACCAAAGTACATACATAGTTCTCATTGAACAACATATAGCTCTCCAGAGCATCTAATTAAACCATACATTGAAACTATGTAAAACATTTCAATGCAAGAACAAATGCGATCATAATCGCAACTAAGGTAACAATTGATCCAACGGCATAATGATACCAAGGCTCAGTATGGATGGCATATTTTCTAATCTTTCTAATTTTCCAGCGCATTGCATACATCTTGATCTTGTGATCATCGACGACTTCCTTAACATGCAACTCCAATTCCATCTTATCCTCCTCAGTTTTTTTCAATTTTTCATCAAGTAAATGGTTTCCTTTTCAACTAAATTTAACCTCTCCACAAGAGGGTCCATCTTGATCTTGTGATCATCGACGACTTCCGTAGCATGGAACTCCAACTCCATCTTCTCCTCCTCCTTAGTTTTTTCCATTTTTTCTTCAAGTCCCTGTTTTCCTTTTCAACTAAATTTAACCTCTCCACAAGAGGGCCAGTTAGAATTTCCGGTTCACATACCTCCTAGAAAAAAACATCTATGTCAGGTTGGTCGGCATAATTGTCATAAACACTAAAACAAATAGTTATAAAAGATAATATGCCACATCCGAATCATAGATAGGACGAGGGCCGACGTGGGCGGATACCAAAACCATCGCACAATATAATAACAAACAGTAATAAAAGCAATAAAATTATACAAGTATCTATCTAAATCATACAAGTAAGATTTTTTTCTTTTAGAAAGAAGATAAGAACAAGAGGCTCACCACGGTGGTGCCGGCGACGAGATCAGTGCGGGCGATCGACGGCGGTGAAGACGGGGATGGGACATGACAGACCGCTAAACCTAGACAAATCTTGAGGAAAATGGAGCTTGGAGGTCGAGCTTGGAGAGGAGAAAGCTTAAGTAGTGTGGCTTGGGCATTTCATCGAGTACCTCATGTGCATAGGAGGTGAGCTAGAGCACCACAAAGCTCTCCCCTTGCCGGCCAAAAAAACGGAGCAGTGGAGTGGGCTTCTCAGACTGCTCGCGGGCGAGGGCGTATATATATGCACCTCATTGGTCCCGGTTCGTGGCTGGAACCGGGAATAAAAGCCTCGCTTTGGTCCCGGTTCCAGCCACGAACCAGGACCAATGGTTATGGGCCAGGAGCGAGGCCCATTGGTCCCGGTTTGTGTCTAGAACCAGGAATAAAGGGGACAGATGAACTGGGACCAATGCCCCACGAGGCCCGTCCGGCCCCTTAGGTTCACGAACCGGGACCTATGCCATCATGGGTCCCGGTTCGTGACTGAACCGGGACTAATGGGCTGGCCAGGCCTGGACCATAGCCCTATTTTCTACTAGTGGGAGCTGACTTTGAAGACTGTTAAAGCACTGGTTCGTACATATTGTTGTATGGTTCTTCGTTAACACTTCCCTCTTTATAACGACTGGCTATAGCGCACGATATGCAAGAGGCAAATCTTATCACATCAGGGAAATATCCAGACATGAGTAAGCGGACTATCAATGAGTACGACATGCCACAATAATAGGACATGTGAGTTAATAGTAAATAATATTCAAACAACGACACACATGTTCGTATTGCCCATGGCTAATGTTTGCATATATACCAGGAACTCTTGTGGCCTTTTTGTGATAGAATATCTGGAACATTGGGACAGTGACCAAATGACCCACGATTTTACCCAGTTTCATTGTTATTTCTGATTGTACACTTGGTAGTATGGTCGTGTAGCAACTTCTTTTCATGTAACATTTTTGTAAGAATTTACAGGACTCCATTAACGCTAGGAGAAGACGTTTCATCACCGAGTTGATTTTGTCACCTTCCAACACGCTGGAGTGTGTGAAAAATAAAATTCGCCAAATCGCAAAGAAAAGTCGTGCGTGAAGACTCATACATCATGTAAGGTTGAAGTTGTAGTGGTTTGGATTTAGTCCGGAAGCAGGTTTCCACGGCATGAATATCTTAGGGTTTCTATCATTTATGTAATAAACGAGGCATCTCAAATATTGTGCATTTTGGTTGCTTACACATACATGTGTATGTGTGTGATGCTATCACACAATACACTCGTACCAATTTTTTTTGCTTCACTTAACATTTGTTCTTGCTTAATATTTTACTCGAGCACAACTTATGCTTAGATGCTGCCACATAATATTGGGAAAATTACTTTTACTCCTCACACAGTTATTCAATTTTCCCGATCTTAATCTTGTTGGCCTCCCCATCCTTAAGCTAATCTGCCACGATATACTCTAGCTTTTTCTTTTGTTGCTTTATCTCTTCCACACCTCGATCTGCCTTAGCGTTCTTCCAATTGCTAACCAGTTCATCATTGCTTCGCTGAATAACTTCAAGTGCTGACCTACGTTTCATATTCTATTTTTCACATTCTCCAATTTTTTAAATCTCTTTCAAGCTTTGCCTTCTCTTCCTAGCCTTGAGCCACAACTATCTGTATATCACCATCTTGCAGAATCTTCTGGTAATTCTCCCTCATCTCATGATTAATACAAAAAATCACCTTCTCTATCTCATGTCAGCGAAGAAAATACATCAAGTCAAAACGTAATCTTTCACAAATTATAAAAACAAAGCACTCGTTGGTTCTATCGTGTGATCCCTAGTTTTTTTTGAGAAACATGTGGCTTTTGTTTAGTATTTTCGAGATAGTTTTGTTTAGTCATCATGATGATGGCTTCCTTCCTCCTGTGCAATGTAACAGGCACGGCCCATCTAACCATGTGACGGGCCCCGCACGTGGCCTATCGTGTTGGCACAGCTAAACCGACTAATTTGGCCAGGTTGACATATCTCTTTCCCCTTTTCTCGGTTATGTTTCCAAATCCCAAGCTCTCTCTTTCCCTTCCCCCCCTCAAAATCACGATGGTGAAAGCATGAGAGCAAGGTGGGCGTCCAGTGGCGGCGACGCCGAGAAGAGCGGTGGCGACCGCAAGTTGGGTGGAACCCTGGGTGTTGTAAGCAGGTGCGGCATCTTCAATGGCATGAGAGGCAGCAAGGGCGGATCCAATGGAACATGGGACGAAGGTTTCCTGGGCGGCGGTGATAACCCACAAGCATAGGGGATCACAACAGTTTTCGAGGGTTGAGTATTCAACCCAAATTTATAGATTCGACACAAGGGGAGCCAAATAATATTTGCAAGTATTAGCAGCTGAGTTGTCAATTCAACCACACCTGGAGAATAGTTATTTGCAGAAAAGTGACCAGTAGCACAATAATATGGTAGTTTTGATAGTGGTGATAGCAACAATGGCAACGGTAACAGTGATAGCAGTAGTTTTGTAACAAGTGCAGCCGTAACGATAGCAGTAGTAACGTAGCAAGATCAATATAAGATAAATTCGTAGGCATTGGATCGCTGATTTGTTGGATGATATTCATCATATGACAGTCATAACCTAGGATGATGCGGCACTAGCTCCAGTTCATAAATATAATGTAGGCATGTATTCCGTAAATAGTCATACATGCTTATGGAAAGAACTTGCATGAGATCTTTTGTCCTACCCTCCCGTGGCAGCGGGGTCCATATTGGAAACTAAGGGATATTAAGACCTCCTTTTAATAGAGAACCAGAACAAAGCATTAACACACGGTGAATACGTGAACTCCTCAAAACACGGTCATCACCGGGAGTGGTTCCGGTTATTGTCACTCCGGGGTTGCCCGGGTCATAACACGTAGTAGGTGAGTATAACTTGCAAGATCGGATCTAAAACATGAATATAATGATGATATCATAAACGGCTCAAATCTGAAATCATGGTACCTGGTCCCAAAGTGTCAAGCATTAAGCATGGCAAAGTCATAGCAACATCAATCTCAGAACATAATGGATACTAGGGATCGGCCCTAACAAAACTAACTAGATTGGATGATGAATCATCCAACTCCTCACCGACTAGCGAGACTACGAAGGAATTACTCACTCCCGATGGGGAGCATCATGGAATTAGCGATGGAGAAGGGTTGGTGATAACGAAGGATGAAGATCCCCCTCTCCGGAGCCCCAAACAGACTCCAGATCTGGCCTCCCAAGGAAGAATAGGAGGTGGCGGCGGCTCCGTCTCGTAGATCGTGATAATTCTTTCTCCCTAATTTTTTTCTGGGCGAATGTGAACTTATAGTATCAGGTTGGCGTCTGTGGGGGCACCAGGTGGGGACAACCCACCTGGGCGCGCCAGGAGGGGGGGGGTACCCTGGTGGGTTGTGCCCACCCAGGTGCCCCCTCCAGTGGTTCTTGGCTCCAGTATTTTTCTTTTATTATATAAAAAATCCTCGCAAGGTTTCGTTCCATTCCGAGAACTTTTATTTCTGCAAAAAAATACAACACCATGGTAGTTCTACTAAAAACAGCGTCAGTCCGGGGTTAGTTTCATTCGAATCATGCAAATTAGAGTCCAAAACAAGAGGAAAAGCGTTAGGAAAAGTAGATACGTTGAAGACACATCAACTCCCCCATGCTTAAACCTTTGCTTGTCCTCAAGCAATTCAGTTGATAAACTAGAGAAAGAAAAACTTTTACGAACTCTTTTACTCTTGTTTGCATAAATAAGCTTAAACTGCACCCCGGTTTTCAGCCAACATTGTAACTAACAATGTCGAGTATATCTCTTAAAGATTATAATGACTCATATCAATGACATAATCAGCTAGCGAGCAATAATAAGATATCTCAAACAGCAACACGTTATCAAAACAACCATGATATAATATGACAATAGTGGTATCTCGCTAGCCCTTTCTGAGACCGCAAAACATAAATGCAGAGCACCTCCAAAGTTCGAACAACGACTAAAAATTTTAATCATGGTAGAAAAGATCCAATCATGATAACACCCAACATTCACTACACATAATGCATAGGTATGACAAAAGTGCTCTCAGATCTGGCGCTTATTAGAGAAGGTGATGACATAACATAAAAATAAATAGATAGTCCCTTCGCAAAGGGAAGCAGTGTTTTGCAGAGGTGCTAGAGCTCATTTTTTAAATTGAGGTAAATGAAGTTTTGAGAGGTGCACCCTTCTCATTCACTTCACGACTATCAGCTATCGATATCTCCCATGCTAAACGAGCTAGTGGCGGTTCTCAAACAGAAAAGTAAATGTTTGGACTCAATTGGGAGTTATTGTTTGTTTATTTGTAAGCCTTTTCTTTTTGCAATTTGGGACTGGGAATCCCTATTACCGCCCTTTTCTCGTGCAATGGCAAGTGAATAAACACTCAACCTGAGAATAACCCGCTTAGCATGTAAAATACCAACCACCTCATGTCGTTCCATGAATGATCCAGACACACAAAAATGATGTTTATTTGAAGTTTTTAGAGGTGGCACATGCAAATTTACTTAGAACGGCATGGTAATACCACATATTGGTAGGTATGGTGGACTCATCTAGAATAACTTTGAGTTTTAGAATTTGATGCACAAGCAGTATTCCCGCTTAGTACAGGTGAATGATAGCAAATAGGTTGGGAAGCGTCCAGCTAGAGAGCAACAATGACGATGAACATGCATCATGCATAATAAACATTGGACACCTGCATGAGTAGGATATGGACACCATGAACATAAATATCATAGAGGCTATGTTGGTTTTGATTCAACTACATGCATAAACATGTGCCAAGTCAAGCCACTCGAACATTCAGAGGAGGATACCAAATCATCATACTACATCATAATCATTTTAACGCAATGTTAATATCCGAGATAAATCATTATCAACTCTTAGCTACTTATGCATGGCATGTGAAACTATAATCTCTAATTGTCATTGCAAACATGTTTAATCATAATGGGCTGAATCATGGATACTAGGTTAAATCTATTTACAAAAACAAAGCAAGTCGAGTTCATACCAGTTTCTCTCTACCACGGACAGTTCATCGAATATCGTCATTATTGCCTTTCACTTGCACGACCGAACGATGTGAAATAATAATAAAGGTGCAAGAGTGTAGTGGACTAAGCTGGAATCTGCAAACATTTTATTCAACAAGAGAAGACAAGGTAAAATGGGCTCTTGTTAAATTAACAATTATGCATATGAGAGCCACTCAACATTTTTATCGTGGTCTTCTCCTTGGTATGACTCAATAAACAGAAAAGAAATTCAGCGGAACATCCTGAAATATTTTTGGAGTTTTTGGTTTTCTAGAACAAGCAAATAAAGAGGGAAGGCAAAAATGAGAAAAAACTATTTACACAGGAAAGCTCCCAACAAGCAAAAGAAGAATAGGAAAATCTTTTTTGATTTTCTTTTTAGTGCTTATACAAACTATTCTAGAAAGAAAAACAAAAAAGGAAGAAGGAATATTTTTGTATTTTCTCAAGTTTTTCCAAACACAGAAGAAGAAAGCGAGCCAAACACAGAAGAAGAAAGCGAGAAAATAAAATTAAGCATGGATAATGCAATGAAAAAGTGTGAACACCGACAACTGAGATGTGTGAACATAAATGTAAAGTCGGTGAGAAACATGTACTCCCCCGAGCTTAGGCTTTTGGCCTAACTTGGTATGTAGTCAGTAGCCTGGATAGTATTTGGCGTGGTAACTAACGGAGGCTCTAGATGCGGAAGCCTCAGCCTGCCGTGCTGCCTCGACCGCAACATTATGGGCTCGGGCCTCACTCTCAAGAATGATGTATCTTCCTTTGCTGTGATAATCAAAGAGAGCAGGTGCAGGCAAATATGTGTGCACAACATACGATTGGTTAAATAACAAATTATAAGTAAAATTATGAATGTCTCCTTTAAGGATCTTGTGACTTTTCACAGCATCAAAGTCTAGGTATTGAGTAGGTAAGATAGGGTCAAAGGGCAGAGGTGAAACACCCAGCTCTATTGCTAAACGTGTGGCATAAATTCCTCCATAGAAATAGCCACTGTTAGCGTTATGCTGTAACATGCGTGCAACAATTATCCCAAGATTATAACTTCTATTACCAGTGAGAGCAGTGCGAATAAGGCTCAAGTCTGGAGCACAAAGTGTTTGAAACTCATTGATAGAGGCTCAAGTCTGGAGCAGTGCGAATAAGGCTCAAGTTTGCCTACAATACATTTCCCATCGATAGAGCAAAATACTAAATTACTGGAAAATGAATGCTCTTTATCCTACCTTGCGTTACTCCCCTAGTTTCACCACAACAAAGACTAGTCAAAAATGTTTGAAACTCAATCTTAGGTGGTTCGTCAAGCAAACCCCAAAATGGAATTTTACAGTGACGGGCTGAACTCTCTAGTGATATGGTAAAAGGATTTTCATAAAGTTTAAATGACACCCTAGACTCACGGGGACGGAATTTAAATCCTTTGACAAATGATTCAGTGAGAATGTGGTGTTGTTCACACTTATCTGAAATGTAGGGACCGAGACTGGAATTGTGAACGAATTGCTCAAATTCCTCATTAATGCCCACACGCATCATATAATCATCGCAAGGCCATAAGCATATTTTGGTGGTGGCATCTTGAATTGAACTTTCACCTGGTTCAACATAAGACCCGCGAGCGGATCTGTCACTAGAGGATGCTCCCAAGGATCTCCTCCTCGAAGAACTCCTTCCAAAGAGGTTCATCACGTCTGCGTACAATTTCTGAAATTTTTTGTCAACAAGAGTTTGCCAATAAAACTATATAAAATTGATAGCAACTACCCATAGGGATACATAGAGGACATAGCAAGCATTCAAAATACTTAGAACTCTAAGAATTCAACATGCAAGCTCATCTACAACATCACCAAGAGTAGCTAATTATTCAAAATTTAAACCACTAAAACAAAAACTAATTGGACAAGTGGTGGAGTCACATACCAAGCAACAATCCACCAAAACAGTTTCAGAAACGGAGCTTCGATCAAAGAGATCGAAATCCGCGGGTTTGAGAGCAAGAACACGAGAGAGAGAGAAAGAGAGAGAGAGAGAGAGAGAGAGAGAGAGAGAGAGAGAGAGAGAGAGAGCAATGGTGATTTTTTCTGGAGGTAGGTGATGAGGTGGTGTAAAGAGATAAGGGAGAGGGCTCACGTGGGGACCACAACCTATCAGGGCGCGCCTAGGGGTCCTGGCGCGCCCAGGTGGGTTGTGCCCACCTCGTGCACCCCCTCTGGTATTATTTGCACCAGAAATTCTTAAATAATCGAAAAAAAAATCGTGTTAAATTTTCAGGGCAATCTGAGAACTTTTATTTTTGGGCCATTTTTTTATTGTACTGGAAATTCAGAAAATAGAAAAAGCATGGTATTTTATTTTATTTAACTAATAAAGACAGAAAATAAAAGGTAGGATCAGAAGGTAGTTCTTACTAAATTCATCAACCTCATACCGGTCAAAAATGATTCATTAATAAGGTTGATCAGGTCTTATTAACAACCACTTTTGATTGGCATGAAACCGAAGAACTTTCATTAATCACTAAGTTACCACAATGGGGATATGAAAATCCCCAACAATAAGCATTCATATTTCTTTTCAATAGTAGGTAGAGGTATTTGAAAACTTCCAATAGTGATTGTTGGAGATTTTTCAATAACATGAATACCATTCACTTGGAATTGTTTCTTCGAAAAATACACCGTATGCTCATTACCATTGATATGAAAAGTGACCTTGCTTTTATTACAATCAATAATAGCCCCCGCAGTATTTAGGAAGGGTCTACCAAGAATAATATACATATTGTCGTCCTTGGGCATCTCAAGTATAACAAAGTCAGTCAAAATAGTAACATTAGCAACAACAACGGGCACATCCTCACAGATACCGATATGTATGTCAGTTGATTTGTCAGCCATTTGCAAAGATATCTCAGTAGGTGTAAGCTTATTCAAATCAAGTCTTTTATATAAAGAGAAAGGCATAACACTAACACTAGCTCCTAAATCACATAAAGCAGTTTTCACATAATTCTTTTTAATGGAGCAAGGTATAGTTGGTATTCCTGGGTCTCCGAGCTTTTTAGGTACTCCACCCTTAGAAGTATAATTAGCAAGCATGGTGTAGATTTCAGCTTCTGGTATTTTTCTCTTATTAGTGATGATGTCTTTCATGTACTTTGCATAAGGAGGCATTTTTAAAATATCAGTTAAACGAGTACACAAAAAGATTGGCCTCAGCATTTCAGCAAAGCGTTCAAATTCTTCATCATATTTCTTTTTAGTTGACTTGGGTGGAAAAGGCATAGGTTTTTGAACCCACGGTTCTCTTTCTTTACCGTGTTTCCTAGCCACAAAGTCTCTTTTATCATATCTTTTATTATTAGGTTGTGGGTTATCAAGATCAACTGGTGGTTCTATTTCAACATCCTTATCTGGTTCCTTTTCATTGTTTGGTTGAGTGTCTTCATGAACATCAACATTATATTTTTCATTATCACTAGGTGAATGTTCATTAGCAAATTGAGTTTCAGCATCATAGATAGAAACATCATTATCATTATCAGGAAGTTTTTCTATTTCAGGTTCACTAGTAGCATGCAAAGTCCTATCATTTTTCTTTTCTTTTCTTTTTAGGGGGACTAGGTGTAGTGGTGTTGTTTCTTTGCGAATCCCGTTCAATTATTTTTGGGAGTCCCTCAGGATAAAGTGGTTCCCGCGTCATTTTTCCTCCTCTAGTTGCAACTCTAACAACAAAATCATGCATATTGCTATTCATTTCATCAAGTAAGTCTCTTTGGGATTTAGCAACTTGTTCTAATTAAGTTTGAACCATAGAAGCATGTTTCCCCACACCTCTAACATCATTTGAAATTCTAAATGACAAGTCACTCAAGCGAGCAATCATATCAGAGTTATATTTCAATTGTTTATAACATTTGCATTGAAGTGATCTTGTTTCCTAACGTAATTTTCAAACTCATGAAGGCATTGGCTAGGGTGCATATTGTGAGGACTATCATTATCATTGAATTTCATTAGAGAATTTACCTCTACCACCTTAGGCAGTGGTGGTGCATCAAGCGCATGTATTTCTTCAATAGGAGGTAAAATTTTAACATCCTCAGCTTTAATACCTTTTTCCTTCATGGATTTCTTTGCCTCTTGCATATCTTCAGGACTAAGATATAATATACCCCTCTTCTTCGGAGTAGGCTTAGGTGGTGGTTCAGGAAGAGTCCAATCATCATAATTTCTCAATATGTTTTCAATAGTTCTTCAGCCTGTCCAATAGTTCGTTCCCTGAAAACACAACCAGCACAACTATGTAGGAAGTCCCTAGAAGCATTGGTTAGTCCATTATAGAAGATATCAAGTATTTCATTTTTCTTAAGAGGATGGTCAAGCAAAGAATTAAGTAATTGTCAAAGCCTCCCCCAAGCTTGTGGGAGACTCTCTTCTTTAGTTTGCACAAAGTTAAATATTTCCTGTAAGCCAGCTTGTTTCTTATGAGCCAGAAAATATTTTTCAGAGAAGTAATAAATCATATCCTGGGGATTACGCACACAACCATGAGTAAGAGTATTGTACCAAGCTTTAGCATCACCCTTTAATGAGAACGGAAATAATTCGATAATATAGTAGTAACGAGTTTTCTCATCATGAGTAAAAAGGGTGGCTATGTCATTTAACTTAGTGAGATGTGCCACAATAGTTTCAGTTTCATAACCATGGAAAGGATCAGATTCAACCAAAGTGATTAACTCTGGGTCGACAGAGAATTCACAATCCTTGTCATCAATAAAGATAAGTGAGGTAGCAAACTTAGGATCAGATTTCATTCTAGCATTCAGAGACTTTTCTTTATACTTGCATAATAATTTTGCTAGATCATCTCTATCATTACAAGCAAGAATATCTCTAGTTGTTTTTCACTCATAAAATAACTTTCGGGTACCTTAGGCAATTCATGTCTAAGAAGGCTAGTTCTAGCAGGTGTTTCAAAATTTCCAGTTTCAAGCTCATCATCAGATTCAACAACATCATGTTGTCTTACTCTAGTAATTTGTTCATCAAGAAAGTCACCTAGTGGCACATCATCATCATGCAAGGTACTAGCATCATCATATATATCATTCATAGTAGAAGTAGCATCATCAATAACTTGCGACATATCAGGAGTAGTAGCATGTTGTGGTGTTGCAAGTTTACTTATAACAGAAGGTGAATCTAAAGCAGAACTGGATGGCAGTTCCTTACCTCCCCTCGTCTTAGAGGGATAAATCTTAGTCTTAGCATCCTTCAGATTCTTCATAGTGATAAATTGATAATAATCCCAAGTGACTCAACAAATATAGCTATGCTCCCCGTCAACGGCACTAGAAAAAGGTCTTGATAACCCACAAGTATAGGGGGTCGCAACCGTTTTCGAGGGTAGGGTATTCAACCCAAATTTATAGATTAAACACAAGGGGAGCCGAAGGATATTTGCAAGTATTAGCAGTTGAGTTGTCAATTCAACCACACCTGGAGATTAATTATCTGCAACAAAGTGATCAGTAGCACGATAATATGGTAGTTTTGATAGTGGTGATAGCAGCAATGGTAACGGTAACAGTGATAGCAGTAGTTTTGTAACAAGTGCAACAGTAACAATAGCAGTAGTAACGTAGAAAGATCAATATAAGATAAATTTGTAGGCACTGGATCGCTTATTTGTTGGATGATATTCATCATGTGACAGTCATAACCTAGGGCGATACGACACTAGCTCCAGTTCATAAATATAATGTAGACATGTATTCCGTAAATAGTCATACATGCTTGTGGAAAGAACTTGCATGACATCTTTTGTCCTACCCTCCCGTGGCAGCGGGGTCCATATTGGAAACTAAGGGATATTAAGGCCTCCTTTTAATAGAGAACCAGAACAAAGCATTAACACACGATGAATACATGAACTCCTCAAACTACAATCATCACCGGGAGTGGTTCCGGTTATTGTCACTCCGGGGTTGCCGGGTCATAACACGTAGTAGGTGACTATAACTTGCAAGATCGGATCTAAAACATGAATATAATGATTATATCATAAACGGTTCAGATCTGAAATCATGGAACTTGGGCCCAAAGTGTCAAGCATTAAGCATGGCAAAGTCATAGCAACATCAATCTCAGAACATAATGGATACTAGGGATCGGCCCTAACAAAACTAACTAGATTACATGATGAATCTCATCCAACTCCTCACCAACCAGCGATCCTACGAAGGAATTACTCACTCTCGGTGAGGAGCAACATGGAATTGGCGATGGAGAAGGGTTAGTGATGACGAAGGACGAAGATCCCCCTCTCCGGAGCCCCAAACGGACTCCAGATCTGGCCTCCCGAGGAAGAACAAGAGGTGGCGGCAGCTCCGTCTCGTAGTTCGCAATAATTATTTCTCCCTATTTTTTTCTGGGCGAATGTGAACTTACAGTATCAAGGGTTGGCGTTTGCGGGGCCACCAGGTGGGGAGAACCCACCTGGGCGTGCCAGGAGGGGGGGCGCCCTGGTGGGTTGTGCCCACCCAGGTGCCCCCCTCCGGTGGTTCTCGGCTCCAGTATTTTTCTTTTATTATATAAAAATCCTCGCAAGGTTTCGTTCCATTTCGAGAACTTTTATTTCTACATAAAAACAACACCATGGTAGTTCTGCTGAAAACAGCGTCAGTCCGGGGTTAGTTTTATTCAAATCATGCAAATTAGAGTCCAAAACAAGAGGAAAAGCGTTAGGAAAAGTAGATACGTTGGAGATGTATCAGGCGGCGGGTCGGGAGAACCGACCACTAGGGTCTCCTCAGTGCTTCACTTTGGTGGCAATAAGGTAAGTTCTTTCCATCCCAGCATTTTTGCCCAGAATTCATGACCTGGTTTTTTTGTGCTTCTCTTCACTCTTGGGTGTTGTGTAAAATTCAATTTTGCATAGGATGATATGCTGCTAGAATGTGATTTTGGGCTTCCAAAATATCAGTACGATGATGAGTATTGTGGCCCTGAGAAGCTCCATATTTGTGGTCATCAAGCAACTCCCGCTCTCTGTGTCTGCATAGATGTAGATAATTTTGGCAGGCGTTTCTTGGGATGTGGATTTGAGGTTAGTCTACTATGCATGATCTTCAAAGGAATTATGCTATTTTGGTCAAGCTGCAAAAAGTTTAGTTTCAACTTTTTGCACGGTCAAGTTCAGTTTTAGATTGACTTGAATTGCTCATGATTTCTTTAGGATGCTAGACGTTGTGATTATGTTGAGTGGGTTGATGGGGAGTGAGATAGCAAGGCAAAGTCAGTCATTACGTATGTTGCCACGAAGAGCATGAAGCTGGAGACCAAGATTACAGAATTTGAAGCAGAAATTAATAGAAATGGGAAAGAAAAGAGAGCAATGGTTAAGATGAATAAGTAAATATTGCTCTATAGGGATATGATTTTAGGATTTGGAGGTCTGCTGTATCTTGGCCTGTTTGCCATCATGATTGGTGTCATAGTTAGCAAGTAGATTATTTAGAGTTTGTTCACACAGTTTGATGTAGTGGGCAATCATGTACTTGCCATCCTTGTTATTCACATGATGAAATATTTGCTATTCAGTTCATGGAGCATAACTTGGAACAATATATTATTTCTTCTTTTAATTATTGTTGTGTTGTTAGGCATTGTTGTTGAGAGAAATTGAGTTGAAAGTATTCAGTAGACACTGAAATTAACATGAGGAAATTTATATTTGCCATATAGTAGTATAGGTAATATGGACACATTGTAAAATAATGTCTCTCAGATTGCAACATAGATAACACGGGGATATCATGTCGGCATGTTCTACATTTGGCAGACAATGCAGATTTGGCATATTCTATATTTGGTAAGTGGTGCACATGGGCACATCACCTAGCAGCACTACTGATTTGTGCAGTATCAAAGATCATTGTCCTATTGCAACATATGAGCAACATCTGGCAACACCTACACCATCGAAGCAACACTGAAGCAAAGCAACACTAGATATTCAATATTCTGAAATTTAGCTGAACTTGACAGCTTAGGGTGAACACTAGATATTCAGTTCTTCAGCGACAACGAACCAGACCAAACTGTACTGATTACATAACTTATATGCTTACATATACTAGCATACCTAACCAACATAATCCCAAAATATTTTTACCTTATACCTAACTACAGATAACTCCAACAGCTTCCTCCTTCTTCCCCATCTTCACTTCTTCAGAAATTTCACGCGGTCTAAGCGGCGCACCATACCTGGAGAAGTCATCTTCTTCACCACCATCTTCTTTAACACCTGCGCCACCAGATCCTTAGGCACCTCCTCAAGTTCCACCTTCACGTTGTTAGTGACATTTGGAAGGAGCTTGACGTTGATGGCTAGTGTCTTGTCACCCTGGACGACGACCGGCGCATCCATCTCCACAACGTCCTCCTCGCACTCTTCATCGTCATCAGGGATGACCAGTACCTCGTCCATGTTGTCCTCCTCATCATCAGAGTCCACCATCTGGACTGGCGTAGGCACGCGGCGGACCTGGTAGTCTGGGTTGACAGGAACTGGGAGAGCGAGTTGGACATCGACGTGCTCCACCCTCGATGCGACGCGCGTAGGATCCGCCTGCTGCAACATGGTATTGGAGTGGTACATCCACTACCTTGCGTGCTGAACATGGTCGTCGCTCAGCATGGTGCTACTTCTCGAGCTTACGTTGTATTCCCTCGAAGAGGAAAGGGTGATGCAACACAGTAGCATAAGTATTTCCCTCAGTTTTTGAGAACCAAGGTATCAATCCAGTAGGAGACCACGCGCGAGTCCCTCGCACCTGCACAAACAAATAAGAACTTCGTAGCCAACGCGATAAGGGGCTGTCAATCCCTTTACGGTCACTTACGAAAGTGAGATCTGATAGATAGGATAGTATAATATTTTTTGGTATTTTTGGATATAAGAACAAAAAGTAAATAAAGCAAAGTAGATTAGATGAAAGATTAATAGACCCGGGGGGCATAGGTTTCACTAGTGGCTTCTCTCATGATAGCAGAATTCTATGGTGGGTGAACAAATTACTGTCGAGCAATTGATATAAAATCGCATATTTATGAGAATATCTAGACATCATCATTATATATAGGCATCACATCCGTGATAAGTAGACCGAAACGATTCTTCATCTACTACTATTACTCCACACATCGACCGCTATCCAGCATGCATCTAGAGTATTAAGTTCATAAGAACAGAGTAATGCTTTAAGCAAGATGACATGATGTAGAGGGATAAACTCAAGAAATATGATATAAACCCCATATTTTTATCCTCCATGGCAACAATACAATACGTGTCTTGCTGCCCCTGCTGTCACTGGGAAAGGACACTGCAAGATTGTACCCAAACCAAGCACTTCTCCCATTGCAAGAACTATAGATCTAGTAGGCCAAACCAAACTGATAATTCGAAGAGACTTGCAAGGATATTATAATCATACATATAAGATTTCAGAAAAGAATCAAATATTTCTCATAGATAATCTTGATCATAAACCCACAATTCATCGGATCTCGACAAACACACCGCAAAAAGATTACATCGAATAGATCTCCTCGAAGATCGAGGAGAACTTTGTATTGAGATCCAAAAAGAGAGAAGAAGCCATCTAGCTAATAACTATGGACCCGAATGTGTGTGGTAAACTACTCACAACTCATTCGTGAGGCTATGGCGTTGATGTAGAAGCACTCCATGGTAGATCCCTCCTCCGACGGAGCTTCGGAACAGGCCCCAAGATGGGATCTCACGGGAACAGAAGGTTGCAGTGGTGGAATTAAGGTTTTCTCTGTTGCCTCGATGTTTTAGGGTACATGGATATATATAGGAGGAAGGAGGGCATCGGGGGAGCCAGAGGGGGCCCACGAGGGTGGGGGGCGCGCCCAGGGGGAGGGGGCGTGCCCTGGACTCTCGTGGCCACCTCCTTCATTCCCTCGTGTGTACTCCAAGTCTTCTGGGTAGATACGGTTCCAAAACTAACTCTCATGAAGGTTTCATTCCGTCTGGACTCCGTTTGATATTCCTTTTCTGCGAAACCCTGAAATAGGCAGAAAAACTGCAATCTGCACTGGGCCTTGGGTTGGTAGGTTAGTCCCACAAATAATATGAAAGTGTATAATAAAGCCCGTTAAACATCCAAAACAGAATATATAATAGCATGGAACAATAAAAAATTATAGATACATTGGAGACGTATCACATGGCCTCTCGCATTGCCCAGACAAGGAGGAGGGCCGATGGCACGCCACGACCGTCGGGTTCTTCGCACCACAACTCATCGCAGGTCATGGGTTTGAGCCCCATGCAAAACCATTTTTAGGTCGGCTTTTGTTGCTCCTTTCGAGATGTAAAAGGTTGATAGACCAATAATTGAGTTGGACCTCACATCACAGCCACAACATCCAACATGCATACAACCAAAAATAGTTGAACCAAAGCACACTCCCAGTAAACAAATTGCTGACGAAGTTGCTAAAATATATAGGAACCAAATAGGCGAAATGTCAAACACACAAGATGCCATAATAAGGATATACTGACCAGTTCACTAGATTCATTCGTAAATAACTGAAGCAAGTGTTATACTCTTCTTCCTTGTCCACATTTCTGCACATGATAAAAGACAACATAAGTTGAATGATAAGGTAAATAAAATTAATAATTGAAAATGCATAAAAACACTTACTTCTTATTTAGTTTGCCTATCTAGCTGCGTCTAGTGTGTCCTAGCAATTTGCAAGCACCGCACCAGGTTTTCATCTCATCATAAGAGAGTGGTCTACCATTTTTCGAGACAAGGCGGTTCTCATCTACCTTCGTTGCACCTTTGCTTGACACTTTCATAGGATCTTGAACTGCAACCATGTTACCTTCACCATCCTCTACATATTCAATTGCACACTTACTGAGATCATACGTTTTCTTGCTCAAATTTTCCTGTAGCGGATCATACTCATGGTTCTTAGCTATCATGACCTTCGAACTCTCCTGTAACTGATCCCACAGATTTGGGTGTTTGCATGCCGCATGCATAGCTTCTGACGCTAAGACACTGGCTAGCTATATTTCATGCTTTCCCCTACCCTAGTCCAACCAAATCCAAATAAATCGCTTGTGAGCCTCACATGCAGTCCCAACCTTGCTTCTTTCGTGAACCGAACAAGAACTAAACACTTTGGTATTTCAGATATATTCATGTACTTCATTACATGAAATATGTGCTTGCAAGGTAGAACCTTTCGAATCATTCTTCTGTAGCTGCATCTTATAGTTTCTGCAGAATTTGCTGGTGTATAGTCCACCAAAAAACGGCTCTTCCGATTATTATTCCAAGCCACGATGTAGTGCTGTGATTCATCTCCGAGCATTATTTCTACAATCTCCATGTCGCCAATTTTTTTAAGATCATGTTGCAACATATATAAGTTTGCTGGAGTGAAGACGCGAGAAGTAGCTACCTCAAGTTCCCTGGAGCTAGTAACTCGCACGGGTAAAGTCTGTAAGGCCGTGCAATCATCTAGCGCCTCGTTCTCACGGATGCGTACAACGGCATTCTCATGATGCAAAATCATATCCACCAGGGTCATTTCACCATCTAGGTGGAGGTGAAGGCATGAGTTCAAACTTTCACTCCTCTGGTTGCTTTTCATGCCAAGCCAAGACCCCTCTGTCAGGTAAGCTGCGGCCCATAGTCTCCTCTTCTTGTACATCCATCTCAACCATGTTACTATTTTTTCCGACCGCCATCTTTCGGCAAACGCATGCCATCTCTCCTCAAACGTGGTTCTGGACATGGTATAGCACAGAAGCGTTCGGAACTGGTTCAAGGACTTGTGACTGAGGCGAATCTTCATGTTTTTTTCTATATGCCATGTACATACATGGTGCCACACGTCTGGCAAGACTTCATGAATTGCCCTGATCATCGCAGAATCGGCGTCCATGATTACACTCTTCGCAGCCTCTAACACATGGAGCTCAGAAACGTTTGTAGTAGCCACACATATGTCTCGTCTGAAACTATGGCACAACAAAAAATACTAGTGTTCCGGTGATTGTCAAGACAAAAAAAGGTATGAATGGCATACCATAGTGGTTCATCTTGTACGTGCTGTCAAACACAACCACGTCGCCAAAGTCCTCATAGTCCTGACGAGACTGGGAGTCACACCAGAACATTCTATTCATATGCCCTTCTTTGTCTAGCTTGTACTAAAAAAAGAAGCTAGGATCCCTCTCTTTCCTACCGTCCATGATGCCTATGGATGTGGTAGCATCACCTTTGAAAGCAACTTCCTCTTCTCCCTAGAGCAAAGGTTATATATATCACGCCTCGTAAAACCAACACAGCCATACCATACATGTTTGCTGATGAAGGAATTCATAATGGTGTGAATTCTAATCCCTGCGGCTCCCATGGACAATATCATAGCTTTCTGGTACTCTTTGATTTTTCCGTGGGACCAAAGAAAAGATACTTCATCCGGTCTTGCTAACGTATGGCTATGCCTGTCCTCAAAACTATCGACATACCAAACCCCACACTTTACGTCAAGCTTCATGGCCAGGTGCGCTTCCCAGTTGCAGTGTGACTTGGGTCCGAGTGTACGACTGCGTCCTTGCTCGGTTAGCAACTTGCTATCACGTTTCCCTTCTCTGGAACGAACATGCCGCCTATAACACATGTGATATGACTTGGTTTTTCCATACCCGACCTTATCCTTTCTAATGCTGAAACCATTATCTCTAGCATAGTTGTTGTAGAAAACGAACACAACTGCTTTAGACATAAAAGTCATTTCTCTTATCTTCATGAACATATCCCTCTTATCATCTGCATGGGCAGTATCTTGGACATTTGTTTACTCTCATCTTATGTCACATACACAATCAAAACATAGACATGATACCAATTTTCTATGGTTTAACATTACTTCCATACAACATTGATTACATACATACCTCACTCATGTTGAGCGACGACCGTGACTCCCCAGAATCAGGTGCATCTACTGATTCATCATCAAGGCATGTGTCCACGTCGGATTCACCGTAATAGTCATACACATTATGAGATCCTGAAATTAGTTGAAAAAAGACAACACAAATACATAATTAGTTATCATGTAATATTCTAAAAAAATCAATTTTTCATGCCAACAAAAAATTCCACTTTCGTACTTGAATACTGTAATCTTCATTCAAGACCTCAGAGTTGTTTTCCTCACTATCATCGTCCACACCCATCCATAAATTTTCAATACAAAAATACAATGTTGTCAGATGCCACACAAAAATTACAACATGATAATGCCACTCACATTGACATCTTCCCCTTCGTTCCCATTCTCTGACCTATCTCCACTATCTAAATTATCATC
This sequence comes from Secale cereale, assembly GCA_902687465.1. Taxonomy (NCBI): domain Eukaryota; kingdom Viridiplantae; phylum Streptophyta; class Magnoliopsida; order Poales; family Poaceae; genus Secale; species Secale cereale. Next base: position 103,654,671 of record LR738712.1, read on the forward strand.
ATCTGACCAATCATATATCCAATCTTTCAGCAGTTCTACAAACTCCTTATCTACCACGATATCAGTTAACTCATTGTCCGCCATTTCCCAGAACAAATAGTAAGTATCATCACATGTGCAAACAGTATCAATAATGAAATAGAGAACACATAGCATAGGATCACGAATGTTAAGTAAACTGCCCCAACCGAGGATGTGTAGATTGTGCAAACCTACTAAAGAAGATGGCCACGACACCTGTCGTGATCACTTTGGATCGCGAGGAACAGCACTACCAAACCTAGATAAGTGATTACCTGCGCCACCGGATACCTAGGTTAGCCGCCACATCAAATAACGATAGTCGTCGTGCACACAACAGACGGCAACCAACCCTACTTTAACCCTAGACTGAAGAAACCCAGATCACGAGGAGCAGCTCTACCGGAACAAGATCCATGATTGCCTGCACAACCGGGTAACTAGGTTACCTGCCCCGCTAGATTAACCACTACCATGAAAACGGCGACATTTCATTCAATTCTACCATGAGCGAGACAAATGGGGACGCGAGATGCGATACCCGCGAGCTCTAGAGGTTCACGACAGTGCCGCATGCGCTGTCCGACGAGATGGGATTGTCGGTTTCAAAATCGGCAGATCTCGGGTAGGGGGGCCAAGCTATGCGCTTAGAGGATCGATGGTAACAGGAGGCTGGGGACACGATGTTTACCCAGGTTCAGGCCCTCTCGATCGAGGTAATACCCTACTTCCTACTATATTAATATGGGGGAATATGAATACAAGAGTTGATCTACCTCGAGATCGTAGTGGCTAAACCCTAAGTCTAGCCTATGAGGATATTGTGATGATATATGATCCCCTCTACAGACTAAACCCCTCAGCTTATATACACGCCAGAGGGGACCTAGTGTTACAAGGGTGACTTGGGGAGGAAGCAATTAATACATCCGGACTCTAATCCTGCCTTTCTACGTACATATGAGTCCTCACCGAATACGGGGGTGGGCCTTCTGCTTCTTCTTCATGCGGCCCATCAATGCGGCCTAGCTTCAACCACCCGGATGACTGAGGACCCTTGAATACAGAACTCCCTCAGTAGCCCCCGGACTTGCCTTCAAGGACGAGATTGTATCCGGCTTCATGTCTTCGGTCTTGCAAGGTGAGTCCTCCTGGATGATAGTTCGGCTTCTTTAAATATTATAATATGCCGATTCCTCAACGCCGTCGCCTTGGCTTCCACGCGTCCAATGAATGTGAACCGTCCGGGCATCTTTTACAAATACCCTCTTGACCATTCAGAGAAGGTGCCTATATAAGAGAATAGATCCAGCTACTTCTCCATCTGATCCCACGCGGAAGAAACCCTAGTGCCTGCAAAAAATCTTCAAACATGGCCAATGCCCCGAGCTCCTCTTCGCGCCCTCATGGTCCTCGTGCAGGAGATTGGAAAAGCTGCTCCGTGTCCCACGCGCATCTGCGAACACTACAAGCGCAGGGGTATCTCCTCCCAGAGGGTCTAGTCCCTGTCCGAGCCAGACTAATGTCTGTTGATAACCAAGCCCTGGCAGAGAGCTTTTCCCAACCCCTCCGATGGAGAGCTGGCATGTTTCCTCCCCTACCTTCTAAGGCGTGGGATTCCCCGTCCATCCCTTTCTTAGGGGGCTCTTGGAGTCCTACACATTGCGGGTTTTGCCGCTTTATGCGAACTGTTCTTGGGCTACGAGCCTCACTTTGAGGTGTGGAGAATCTATTTCTTCCTCGTCCCTCAATCGGAAGAAGGATCTGTATCTGAAGTTGGGAGCGCTGAAGCATGGGGCATAGCCGGGACAAGCTATCTACCCGGTACTCCGAAGAAGGCATCCGAAGAGTGGCATTCCGAGTGGTTTTACATTGAAGATGCCGCTTTGCTGGATCCAGTTCGGCGTGGACTCCCCATGTATTCCAGTGCTCCGCCAAAGAAGCTTCTCAACTCGCGTCCCCGCGGTCCCTCAGAAGAAGAGAGAGCGGAGGTTAGCCAACTGGCCGGCAAGATCAAACTGCTTGCCAGTTCGGGATTAACTATAATCAAAGTGATGGCCATTTCAATTAAGTGACGTGTGCAGCCGCTCCATGCCAGAGGACTTCCGATGTGGCATTACAATGGTCAGAATGATGCCTCGCGCCGCCTACGCCTGGATCTAGATGACCTCGCCATTCTAGGCGCTGTCCTGGAAGGCCTCCATAAAGGAGAGTGATACGTCCATTTTGCATCATGCTTATATGTTGATAGTTATTGCATTATGGGCTATTGTTACATGTTATGTCACAATACTTATGCCTTTTCTCTCTTATTTTACAAGGTTTACATGAAGAGGGAGAATGCCGGCAGCTGGAATTCTGGGCTGGAAAAGAACCAAATTCTGGAAACCTATTCTGCACAACTGAAAAAGCCCAAAAACTTCACAGGGCACCGTTTCAGAAAATATAAAAAATATCTGGCGAAAGAAGATCACCAGGGGGGCCACCACCTGTCCACGAGAGTGGGGGGCGTGCACCCCCCCCCCCCCGTCTGTGGGCGCGCCCCCTGCCTCGTGGGCCCCCGATGCCCATCTTCTTCTATATGAGGTGTTTTGACATGGAAAAAATCACAAGGAGGCTTTCGGGACTAGACACCGCCGTCTCGAGGCGGAACCTTGGCGGAAACCAATCTAGGGCTCCGGCAGAGCTATTCTGCCGGGGATACTTCCCTCCGGGAGGGGGAAATCATCACCGCCGTCATCACCAACAACTCTCCCATCTTGGGGAGGGCTATCTTCATCAACATCTTCACAAACATCATCTCCTCTCAAACCCTAGTTCATCTCTTGTATCCAATCTTTGTACCCATACCTCAGATTGGTACCTGTGGGTTGCTAGTAGTGTTGATTACTCCTTGTCGTTGATGCTAGTTGGTTTATTTGGTGGAAGATCATATGTTCAGATCCATTATGCATATTAATACCCCTCTGATCATGAACAATATTATGTCTTGTGAGTAGTTACTTTTGTTCCTGAGGACATGGGAGAAGTCTTGCTATAAGTAGTCATGTGAATTTGGTATTCGTTCGATATTTTGATGAGATGTATGTTGTCTCTCCTCTAGTGGTGTCATGTGAACGTCGACTACATGACACTTCACCATTATTTGGGCCTAGAGGAAGGCATTGGGAAGTAATAAGTAGATGATGGGTTGCTAGAGTGACAGAAGCTTAAACCCTAGTTTATGCGTTGCTTCGTAAGGGGCTGATTTGGATCCACTTGTTTCATGCTATGGTTAGGTTTACCTTAATACTTCTTTTGTAGTTGCGGATGCTTGCATTAGAGGTTAATCATAAGTGGGAGGCTTGTCCAAGTAAAGACAACACCCAAGCACCGGTCCACCCACATACCAAATTATCAAAGTACCGAACGCGAATCAGATGATCGTGATGAAAACTAGCTTGACGATAATTCCCATGTCTCCTCAGGAGCGCTTTCCTTCTTATAAGAGTTTGTTCAGGCTTGTCCTTTGCTACAAAAAAGATTGGGCCATCTTGCTGCACCTTATTTACTTTTACCTTTTGTCACTTGCTACCAATTACCTTATCACAAAACTATCTATTACCTATAATTTCAGTGCTTGCAGACAATACCTTACTGAAAACTGCCTATCATTTCCTTCTGCTCCTCGCTGGGTTCGACACTCTTACTTATCGAAAGGACTACGATAGATCCCCTACATTTGTGGGTCATCAGAGAGAAGCAGGACTTTATCCGTCTAACATGCCGGGAGGGCTTTTCTATGTACAATCTTCCCGACTGGGTGAGTCCCTCTCTTTGACCGCTCAATTTTTCTTCGTTATGATGTATTGACCGAACTGTATTCGGTTTCTCCCAACATGAGTGGAGGAAGGTAGTCAGGGGATTAACAATCCCGCCCCGCAGCCAGAGGACCCGTTCCAAAAAACGGGCCCCGGATATGAAGAAGATCCCGATATAGGCATAGAGTTAGAAGAGGGAGTCTTCTATCAGGCCTGCCGTGGGGGCACCTTGGTGGCTACAGTAGCCGATTACCCATGCCTCATTCCTTCTTCCCATGTAAGTAATTTAGGGCATATCTCACCAATGAGAAGATTCCTAGTGCGCATTTACCCACTGTATTCTATCATACTTAAACAGGGACGGCGCTCCTCACGTCGAATTGCGCGTAGACCGCCAACCCAGAGGGCGGCGCCCGCGTCGGGCGAGGCCTTGAAGCAAAAAAGGACCACAAACACCAGCGGACCTTCAAAGAAGTATGTTTGTTTTATCATGTGTTGGGTGGTGAAATTGCTATTATAACCTTCCGCATTGTTTCTTCCTTTTAGGAGGAATACAAGCCGGACTATCTCTGGAGGCGACGCAGGCCAACCTCCAGCCAATCCGGCATCAAGCTCGTCAAGGGTGAATGCTATTTCGGTACCAGATTGTCCTCTCCAGGAGGATTCAGATGAAGTATCAGCTACTAATTCCGAAGTGGAGTCCGTGATGATTCATCGGCGGTGGAAAGCAGCCATGCGTGACCCTGCTTTTTCTGAGGAGGCGTTTAACGCCCTCAATTCTGCAGATGCCTATATCCGAGCCGCTCAAGACGGACTCGCCGGAGCCACTCATCAACTTTCAAAAGATATGAGAGTAAGTTTTTAGTTTGAGTATTCCCATGCCAGTAGCCCCCAAGACTTGAAGCAGTTTGGTACAACTGATTTGAGGATCGTTGTATTTTTATAGGTCATTCGAGGAAAGAATAACTCTTTATCCAAGGAACTCGAAGAGTGCCGGACTCATCTTGCCGAATTGAAAAATTTGAAGGAATCCGGAAAGGATGCCGTTGGTAAGAATAATTATGTCCGGAAGCTATGACCATTCTGCTGATTACTATATATATATACTAATGTGTAATACAGCAATAGGATCGACCGACCAACTGGAGAGGGAGCTAAGAGCTGCCCTAGCGGACAAGAAATTTGCCGAAGAAGAAAAAGCCGCTGGCGAGCGTGCACTAACGCAAGCTATGGAAAAAAGGAACCAAGCGCAGGATAGAAATACTAGGCTTGAACAGGAGCTAAAGGGCGTAAAGGCCCAACTCTCAAGTGCATTGGAAGAGAACCGGAGGCTAAAAAGTGGCATGTTTAGTATGTCTCTTATACCTAGCTCTCCTTATAGTCTCTTAGTTTGAAAGTTTCTTATGAAAACTTTTCCTGCAGGTTTATTGACTGGTCAGCCTGAAGGCGGAGTGTCTGGTTTTGAGGGTGATGTGCTGCAAGAGCTTTCCAGGGTCCATGAACGGGCTCAGAAGGCCATGAAGAGTGTGGACAAAGCTCTATGGCCTGGCGACTCTCCTCCAAAAACTATGGAGGATTTGGCGGACCTGTTCAAAGGGGCTCCGTGCCGCTTCGAACTATGGAAAGCATCGGCATGCTGCATGGGTGCTCGAGAAGCATGGGCTATGGTGAAGACGCGCTACACTCGTCTTGATCCAAATCTCATGGTATGTGTGGGACCTCGAGGGTCCGATGGACAAGAAATTTCTCCGCATTTTGTTTATAACCAAGTAGAGATAGCTGTCAAGCTTTCCCAACAGGACTGTAAGCTAGACAGCCTGATAGAGGGAATAGAAAATGAGTAGTCATTTGATTCTATGTATTAATGTACTTTTACCATCAAACTTATCTCCAGTCGAGTTTATATAAAGTTTGTCATGGCCGACCATCTGCTTCGACCTCCATTAACCCAAAGGCTGGAGTGCTTCTGAATACTATATCTGTGGTAAAGCACGTGATATGTTCGAAAACCAGGCAATTCGGTCATAATTGCTTGAACAGACGAACTGAGTTCAGGGAGTTATGTTATATTACTACGTAAGAAACATCTTCCAGAGAGAATAGTTCCATTAGGGGTTCCTGTCGTGGAATTAGCACAGCAGATGTCCGGGTTAACGGAGTTAGGTGTGAGGCCATCGCTCGGGTTACCTTAAAGGGGTTAATGCGGACGAAGGACACACGGATTTTTATACTAGTTCGGCCCCTTCGATGAAGGTAAAAGCCTACGTCTAGTTTGGTGTGGTATTGCTTGGGCTTCGATGACCAGGGAGCGAATCCGCTTGCCTGTGTCTCGAGCTGTTCTTGCTTGTCCTTGAACCGTCGCCGGGTCATCCCTTTATATAGGAGGCAACGCCCGGTCCAGTTTACAGAGTCCCGAGGCCGGCTCATAAACGTGTCCGCCTCGGTCTCTACTCTTTCTATCTTACATCCCAAGTTACACGGTATGACGGTTTACAGATCATGGGCCTTATACATGGGCCCTAAACCTCTACTGGCTACGATCCCTTGTTACACATTCTACTGGGCTTCTGATAATATAACCTTACTAGCATAATCCGGACCCTCCTGGCCGGTTTATACCTGCTAGTAATATCCCTGACATTAGGCCCCAGATTGATTTGAACTTGTTCATGTCAGTCTTCGAAGTCTTGTACGAATTTTCCTTTCTGTAATTCTTGTATGCTCCATAAACCGGCCATGACGTCATCTCCTGAAATCATTTCAATCCGTCGTGACATCATCTGCGCATTTAATGCCCGCATCTGTTTGTTACCTTTCTTTATTGCCGCACCGAAGATCGAGGCGACAGCTCAATCTTTATCCGATTTCTGGCCTCCTCGATTCCCGCGCTTACCGTTTTTATCTCTTCGGCCTATAAATACCGCCGAGGCCCATCTCTTTTCCCCTTCTGCTTCTTCTTCCTCCGTCTCTAGCGCCCGAGCTTCCACCGCCGTCCTTCGAGCTCGCCGTCGCCAGCAAGTCCAGCCGCTGCATCAACCTGAACGCGACTAGAAAACTCGCCACTTTTCCTTTGCTTCGTCGGGTATGCTTCCTTCTCCCCATAGATCTCACTTTTAGGGTTTTTTCTGTAGCTCGCCATCAACCCTTGTTTCTTCGTAGTTCATCGCCGTAGGTCAGCCTTAGCTGTAGATATTAACTCGTTAGGCTTGATCCTCATCCGTGCGCTTCCGCTCCACCATTATACTTTAGCTTCTCCAGCACTGTTAGTTTAGATTGAACCTGTAGAGAACTCCCGCGACCTTCGCTGAATATAACCTGTATTATTCTATATTTTCCTTGCATCTTAGATCCATATTTATCTCAGCTTCGTGTGAAAACTATTTCTCACACTTCTAGATCTGCAACTCACTTACATTGCCGGTTTAGCCATACCCTGCGCGTCATATGCTTGTCTTGACGGTTTTAGATTTAAACCCGTATTCCACAATTGACAATTTAACTTTCTCCATCTATCGTCGTGAACCGGTAGCTGTCTCACTCATACCTGCTTCCGGATTAGTAGATACCATTAGCCCCTTGTTTAAACCGCCAATTAAGTCCATACCTTCATAGAATGCACCAGTTTATATCTAGCAGTTGGTAAACCGGGTCTTGTATTATGTTTTCCAGTATTCCTTTCTTGGAGAAATGGCTTCCACAACAAAACAATTTGTTGCTTGCAACTGGGTTCCGTCCCGGATTACAGAAGACGATTTAGTTGAAGCGGCCTCAATTGGTGTTCTGGGCCCTAAGGAAGTTCTGCACTGGCGGGCCCCTGGAAAGGAGTGCCCTCCTAAGCCTAAGGAGGGAGAAATCATAGTCTTCTATGATCATCTGGCCCTGGGTTTTAGTCCTCCCGGTTCCAAATTCTTCCGCGATGTGTTAACCGCTTTTCAACTCCACCCACAAGATATAGGCCCAAATTCTGTATCGAACATCTGTAACTTCCAAGTCTTCTCGGAGGCATACCTTCAAGAAGAACCATCGGTGGATCTGTTCCGGGATTTCTTCCATCTGAACCGCCGGACTAAGTTTACTGATGGGCCTCATCAGGAGCTGGGAGGTGTCAGCATCCAGAAAAGGAAGGACGTCAGTTTTCCTCACGCCACTCTCCACAGCCACCCTAAGGAGTCGAACCAGACATGGTTCTACTGCAAGGACACTTCGCCAGAAGGAGAAACCCCACTGCCGGGTTATCGCGCTTACCGTCTGGCGTCAACCCATCCTTTGCCGCAGTGTTTAAGCGCCCAAGACCGGGCTCAATATGCCCCTCAACTTTCCAAGCTCAGGGCCTTCGTGGCAAATGGTTTAACCAGAGTTGATTTCGTCCGCTGCTGGCTCTCTTGGTGCATTCTTCCCCTAAGCCGGCGCTCAAGCCTGATGTGCAAATATACCGGCAAGCCGGAAGATCCTCAACGCCACACAAAAATAGTACTTCCTGACAATGAAGTTACTGAGTCTGCGAAGAAAATGCAGAACATCCCTCTGGAGGATTGCAGCCGGACAGGTTTAGCTCCATTCTGCTTAACCAACAAACCGCCATCGGTAAATCTCTTCTGACCCTTTCTTTTCATCTTAATCCGTTCATATAAGTTTTCTTCAACTTGTTATTATTCCTTTGCACAGGCCAATGATCCTTTTTGGAAGAGGAAATCTCAGGATAAACCGGCCAAGCAATCACGCAAGAAAACCTTTGCTGTCAAGAAGAAAAAGCTGCTGCCGCTTCCGGTTCAAACCCTGAAGAGGATGATCCGGCTTCTGAGGTACTAATTAACCCTTATGTCTTTTGATCTTCCTTTGTCTGAATTTATGTTAATAATGCCTTTTCGCAGGACCTGGCGGAGGGAAGTAAAGCGGAGGGAGTTGAGGTAATTTCTCTCTCTTCTGATTCACAACCATTGCCACCCAAGATCCGCCGGGTGTCCCGGAAATATCCATTTTCTCACCCTTATGCTCAATTGGATCCCAACTTTCTTTTGAAGAAACAGCAGCATGAAGCTCGCCGGACCACGCGCCATAGCGGCCATGTGGTTGAATCGTCCGGAATACCCCTTACACCGGCTCGCAGACGCTGCTCCGAGGTTTTGCTCATTCCAACCCTCCTTTATCCAAAAGCAGGCCTTATACATAAACCACTTAAACCGTCTGATCCCAACCATCAGGAGGCTCCTCTGTCTTCTTCCGGCGAGTCGACCGCTACACAAGTCCCAGTGCTCAAAACCGTTCCTAGGTAAGTCCTTCTTTCAAACGTCCGATTTATCTTCCTGTTTTCAACTTTGTGATTCTCATTGTTCTTTTGACCTTTATCAGAATGCCCAAGCCTAGCAAAAAGGCAAAAGCAAATAAGCCGGCTGCGGAGACCACTACTGCTGAACCGGACGAGGACCCTGAAGCGGCCATCCCTCCAGAGGACAACTTTGAAGTTCAGCTCGATGATCCCACTCCTATGGATCATGAAGATGTTGCTGCTCCGGGAGGTGACGACATGGAGAACACGGCTGAACCGGCAAGCCCTGTCCGGGTTAGTCCTCCCCGGGCTAGCCCGGCTCCTGTTAGTCCGGTGCACACTGCTGATCCTCTCCATCCAACTGCTGCCTCGACAGCAGATGTTGAGATAACCGGGTTAGGCTTCACTGCTCCCACGGAGCCTGTCACCTTGGCTAGGCATACTACCAAGGAAGAGAAACTTCAACAAGATAAAGGCAAGTGGAGCACAGACCTATCAAGCTATGCTCAGCTGAGTGCCCAGGAACTTCATTCCGGGTATCTGAACCGGCTCTTCACCAGCCGCGACTATGAAGCCGGCTTTAGTTAACATGATGAAGGACAAATATGAGGTGACCTTCTTTCCTTTTGCTTCTGTTTCTGCTTTGTACTTTGCAATCATACCTTTGGACCATAGTAGCCCCCAAGTGCCGGTTTAGCTTCACCGTAGGTGAACCGGGACTTCAATTATGTCCGAGAATGAACTTACATTAGACCCCAAGTGCCAAGGGCATAACCTGTTTATGTGCTTGGGACTTGTCTGAATTTTTTTGCTTTCCTTACTTCAATTGTACATTAGCCCCCAAGTGTCAAGTGCATAACCTATTATGTGCTTGAGACTTTGAATAATCTGTCCTTCTCACACGTTTGCTTTTCTTGCAGGCTGACTTGAACCGGAGAGCTTCGGAGGCAACTGAGCTCCGGAATAGCTTGGCCTTCCATGAGGCTGCTTCAACCAAAGCTAAGGAAGAACTTGTCCTTGCTTTGACTAACATGGAAAAATTGAAGAAAGATTTTGAAGTGGAGCGGTCCACATGGGAGGTGCAAAGGGACGCTCTAGAAAAAAGAGCGAAAGATACCGAAGCCGCTCCCAATCCGGTTACACAGGAATTATCCGGGTTGAAACAACAAATAGAGAACATGACTTCTGCTATCTTCGGTGAGTATCTGTCTTCGTATATTTGTATCTTTGCAATCTTTGTTCTGCTCCGGTTTAACTCGCCAATTGCATACAGGGAGGCGCATAACTCATCTTGGAGACGATGTCCGGAAGAAGCTCAAGGCAGCTTATACCCTGGTGGAGCAGCTCTACTCCGGCGCTCAAAGGGCTATCAGTGCGATGTCACACAATAAACTGGCGCCGGCCACCATCCAAGCCACCCTGGAAAAGTTGTCTGTCCTACCTATACGGCTTGTTGAGGTGAAGAAGTCTGCTGCACGAGCTGGCTCTCTTATGGCGCTGACCCGGGCCAAAGCATGGGTTCCTAATTTTGATCCGGTTGAAGCCATGATCGGCTATCCCAGCATGAAAGAGGACGGGTCAGCCTTCTCTGCTGAAGATCTCCGCTCTTTGACCAAGGATATGCGCCCGCTCGCCAGTAAGCTTGCCGATGAAGCAGATTTGACAAGGTATCATCCGGCTTACGATCTAGAAAATTCGCGGGTGGAGCGGCCGGTTTACGACACTGAAAATCTGATCCCACCAGTTCGTAACCACACTTTCGCTCCAGATATTGACCCTTCAGATCTTATCAATGATGAAGTGTATTTCCGTGCCCTCTCCAAAATTGACTGGAGCGCTCCTGGTTTCCAGCAACTGCCTGAAGTCGATGAAGACCCGAAACAAGTTGACCCTCAGCCTTCGCAACATGAAGAGGAGTCGTAAACCGTCCGGTTTAACTTGTAGTTGCTGAGTACTTTGCCAGAAACTTTTGATCCATTCGGGCCTGCAAGTGCCTTGTAATAGGATAATTGAAATACTGCCTTTGTCCCACTATTTATGGCACTATTTGAATTGGCATCTCTCAATTTAATCTTCTGTTTGCAATGCGTGATCAGCTTATATTACCTGTGCCTGCATGAACGAAGCTAAAAGATGTCCTGGCGGTTTACCACAGGACGGATTATACTGCTCTGATATATATATATATATATATACAGCCGATCTATTCTCATAACATTATGAGAATAATATTCTCATAACACTTCCGAACTGCATTGCAAAATTGCATTGGAGAGCTAAACGCACCGCACCACAGAGACCAGCGAACTTCATGTTGAAAAAACTGTACGTGTTGTTTTTTCGGTACATTTTTTGCTCTAGTTTTTTAACCGTTTATCGGAATTATGCGTGTAATATACCGTTGAAAAGCTATGGAGCAGACGCAACTTTGCCATGTTGAACACTTTTCAAAATTCATCATAGTTTAAGAGCAGTTTCGAAAATCGTGCGGCTCACAACGAATGGCAGCGAGCGTTTTTTGGCGTTTGTTTCTGAACCGCTCGTCGGAACGAAACATATGATACACCGTTGGAAAGGTATCGTCGGCGCACATCTTTTTTGTATCTATTATTTTTTCTAATTTGCTACGGTTTAAGAGCAGTTTTGAATTTACTAAATCGCGGAATTGTGTTTTTCGATTTTTTTCAAATTTTCGGTACTGTTTTCATTCCAGTTTTTTAACCGTTTGTCGAAACAAGGTGTGTAATATACGGTTGGAAAGCTACGAACGAGGTGCAACTTTCATATGTTGAAATATTTTTGAGATTCCATACGGTTTTTAGTTAAATTTGAAAGTCGTGCGGCTGCCTACGAACAGCAGCAGCCGTTTTTCGTGAAATTTTTACAAAAAGTTGGCCGAAATGATCCAAATGATACACCGTTCGAAAGATATCGTCGAGACGCTACTTTCTCATGTAGAACACGCCCTCCAATTCATTACGGTTTAAGAGCAGTTTTGAAATTAGAAAAACGCAAAAAGCGCACTGCTTCAAACTGAAGAACGCACTGCATCAGACAGTTAACCGAACCTCATGATTTTCTTTGTTGGACGTAGATTTTTCTCAGAGGAGTTTTGTTGTCTTTTTATCCAACTTTTTTTTCGAAGGAAAGTGGACCGCAACATTCCCGAAAGTAAAGCGGAACACTACCCAAAGTGAACCTCATGATTTGTTGTTGTCTTTTTTCGTACTAATTAATTTTTTTACGCGTGTTTGAGAAGTGTTGAGAAGTGAGCTGCTTTTCCGATGTGTTTTTGTTTTTGGATCACCAAGCGAACCGCAATGGTTTTTTTATGGCCAACTTCGTGGAGAAAAACAAAGTGAGCTTCAAAGAGTCCTTTGCAATGGACTTTTTTTAGACCAAAGTGCACTGCATTTTTGCATGTTTTTAAATACATTTTGTTCGAAATGAACTATACTGAGGAGTCCTTCGTAGCAGACTTTTTTTTACCCAAGTGCGCTGCACGTTCACTTACCTAACAAACCACCATAAAAAGACCAGACACCTTTCATAGACACCACAAAATGCGTTTTTACTTTGGGTCTGTTCTCTTCTTTTTTTGTTGTTAATCTTCTCTTCCGTATTAATCAATAAAGTCAACAGCTAGAGCAAACAATAAAGTCAATAGCTAGAACCACGTCGGAGAAGAAAGCGAGCTTCAAAAGATGGGCATCCATCTGACTGTTATACACAGCTACACACGCATACAGAATCTGCACTCTCCATCAGCCGAATCGTGGTAATGAGCTGCAATGTTTTACAACAAACTAATGAAGTGCAGTTTTCAACAACAACAAATTTGAGCCAACGGGGCATCCAATAGAACTGCATCACTCCATCTTTCCCTGCAAAAATGAGTAAAACGAACCTCAATAGCAAACCATACTGTGTGGACAGAGTAAAACGAACCTCAATAGTAAAACGAACCTCAATAATGAGTAAAAATAGTGAGGTGCACAGAGTCAGCGATTTCCCCGCGTGCGTCCTCTGTGTGGACTGCAAGACGAAATTCTGCCCCGAGCCGCTAGACGGCTGCCCCGGCAGAGCGACCACGACCTGAGGCAGCGGCGCCAGGACTAGCACCGACCCCGACCACCACGTGAGGCATGTGCTGCAGCGGCGACCTGCAGGAGGGGAAGGAGACCGGCGACCTGCCATTGACCTTCCTCGCCTGGGATCCCAAGCAACATGGGGAGGAGGGCAGAAGGTAGGTGAGCAGAGGCCGTGAGGGAGGTGGATCCATGGATCCCGTGGCTACAGGGGAGGGGAGGGGTGCCATGGCCGCTCAGGGGAGGGAGGCGCCATGGTCGCGGGGGGGAGGTGCGGTAAGGGGCGCCATGGCCGCGCGGAGGGCCGAGGGAGGAGCTGATGGGGCGTCGGACCGGTTTCGATTTTGCGGCGACGGCCCGTGGAGGGGCGGCGCGGCGGCGGCCTGGGGAGGGGCAGCGTGGCTGCGGCTTGGGGAGGGACGGCGCTCCGGCGGCCTAGGGAGGGGCGGCGCTCCGACGGCGCGGGGGAGGAAGGTGGTCCCG
>LR738712.1:103670007-103698857 GCA_902687465.1 Secale cereale
GCGGCGGCGCGGGGGAGGAAGGTGGTGCGGCGGCGCGAGCAGGGAAGTGGTCCGGCGGCGCGGGGGAAGGTGGTCCGGCGGCACAGGGATGTGGCGATGCGGTGGGAGGTTGTGGTGCGGGTGTGGAGCACGGGGAGGGAGCGGGGGTGGGTTTTGTTTTTGTTTTCTTTGTGTCTATAGTTCGGTCGTGGTTAGTTTGTAGCTACAGACAGGTCGGGGGCGTTATGAGAATAAGTCCGTTGTTAGGAGAATAAGGTCTTAAGGGGTGTTATGAGAATATACCCACCCTATATATATATATATATATATATATATATATATATATATATATATATATATATATATATATATATATATATCAAAGAAAAAGTTGTTGATCACAAACATATACCATACCTTTGATTAAGTGTGCTTGTTGACCTTAACCCGGTAGGAATAAGTGAAAGCGTAGGCGCGGATGAGGCTCTTGGCTCTCTTGTTTGGCTTAGCCTGATGGCCGATCCGGGTTATGATGAACGCCGGTTTAACTCTCGCTGGTGTTCATGACCCAGACTTTAACTTTATAGATATATGGTCAACCTTGTAGTTGTCCAGTCTCGCATCAATGGACTTGGTTAAAAACCAATGATCATGATGACCAAGATTTATGAAATCATAAAAAATAGAAATAAGGTTTTTTGGGCAAATAAGACCATGTAGTCGAGGCTTTTTACGAGCTGCCAGGCTCCAAATTCGAGGCTTTTTATGAGCTGCCAGGCTACTGTCATTAACCATTTTAGCAAAGCCTGTCAAGATGCTCCGCAATCCTTAACCAAATCATCGATGACAAGCTACCCAATGTTTCAAAATCTCGTAAGTAATCAACTCGATGATCGTCAATTTAACGTGGCCAAGTTCAGGGTCCCGAAGGAGTAACTTGTGGCAGGTTCGATGGGTCATACCAGGTTTACCTGGACGGCGTGATTTACTTGAGGCAGGCAGGTTAATCCGGGGTTTTAGGTGCATGCACCGAGCTTCCAAGCCATATTCACTACAAGGGTATTCAACTCTCTGCAAGCCCCTCGGTAGTGTGTGAGCCGTTTTGCTCATCGGGGTATATGTTTGAGCTGGGTTAGGCACCAACACTCTCTTTGACCCCTCATCATCATGTGGAAATTGCCGAAGCAACCAGAGCAGTGCTCTTATGATGGGCTTCATACCGCCACCGGCTCAAGAGGCCATGGAAAACTTCCTTGCCCGCGGAAGCCCCCATGTGATTCTTGTTTGATAAGATGGCTGATTCCTTGATGTATCAAGGGCGCCGGTTTAGGAGGCCATGGTGAGCTTCCGTAGAAACTCCCATGTGACACTCCTTTGAAGAACACAGCTGATTCCTTGATTCTGTCAAGGGCGTCGATTTAGGAGGCCATGGTAAGCTTCTGTAGAAACTCCCATGTGATACTCCTTTGAAGAACACGGCTGTTTCCTTGATTCTGTCAAGGGCGCCGGTTCAAGAGGCCATGGAAAGTTTCTTTCGAAGCCCCCATGTGATACTCTTGTGTGCAAAAGACACGGCTAATTCCCTGATTCTATCAGGGGCGCCGGTTTCAGAGGCCATGGAGGGTTTCTTTCGAAGCCCCCATGTGATACTCTTTTTGCGAGGAAGATGGCTGATTCCCCGATGTTCCGGGGGCGCCAGTTTATTTTATTAATTATAATATATACATTGTACATAAAGCGGAGCCAAATGGCTCAAGCATAGTAAGGCTGAAGAAGGGCGATGTTCCACGGCCGCTTGGTCTCCTCCTCTGCCGTACGTGAGTCCTTATGCTCTCGAACGTCGACAAGGTAGTATGATCCGTTGTGTAAGTTCTTGCTGACCACAAAGGGTCCTTCCCAAGGTGGGGATAGCTTATGCATATGTGTCTGGTCTTGGATGAGCCGGAGCACCAAATCTCCCTCCTGGAACGTTCTGGTCTTAACCCGGCGGCTGTGGTACCGGCGCAGGTCTTGTTGATAAATCGCCGATCGCGCTGCTGCCGTGTCCCGTTCCTCATCCATCATGTCCAAGCTGTCTTGTCTTGCTTGCTCATTATCCGCTTCAACATAGGCCGCCACGCGTGGTGAGTCATGCCGGATATCACTAGGAAGGACCGCTTCAGCGCCATACACCATGAAAAAAGGTGTATATCTTGTAGATCTGTTAGGCGTAGTGTTGATGCTCCATAAGACAGAAGGCAACTCCTCAACCCAGCAACCCGGTGTTCTTTGCAAAGGAACCATAAGCCAGGGCTTGATGCCTCTCAAGATCTCTTGGTTGGCTCTCTCAGCTTGGCCATTGGACTGAGGGTGAGCTACTAATGATACATCCAGGTGAATATGTTCTCTTTGACAGAACTCTTCCATCTCTCCTTTAGATAGGTTGGTGCCATTATCAGTTATAATGCTGTGTGGAAAGCCAAACCGGAAAATTACCTTCTTGATGAATTTAACCGATGTTGCCGCATCACACTTACTGACAGCCTCTGCCACAACCCACTTTGTAAATTTGTCCACTGCTACCAACAGGTGGGTTTTCTGGTCTTGGGATCTTGTAAAGGGTCCAACCATATCAAGCCCCCAAGTTGCAAATGGCCAAGTAATTGGAATCATCCGTAGCTCCTGCGCCGGTACATGAGCACGCCGCGAAAATTTCTGGCAAGCGTCACATTTTCTTACCAAGTCCTCTGCATCGGCGTGAGCCGTCAGCCAGTAGAACCCATGACGAAAAGCTTTAGCTACCAAGGACTTTGAACCGGCATGATGACCACAATCTCCTTTGTGAATCTCTCGAAGAATAGCGCAGCCTTCCTCTGATGATACACACCGTTGAAACGCTCCAGAAACGCTGCGGTGATGAAGTTCTCCATTGACGATAGTCATAGACTTAGACCACCGGATTATCTGCCGGGCCTCCACTTCGTCCTCTGGCAACTCACCTCTGCTCATATACGCCAAATAAGGGAGTGTCCAATCCGGAATGACGTGAAGTGCAGCGACTAACTGTGCTTCCGGATCAGGAACAGCCAAGTCCTCCTCCGAAGGTATCTATACTGACGGATTATGCAATTCATCTAAAAAAGTATTAGGTGGAACCGGTTTACGCTCGGACCCCAGCCGGCTTAACGCATCGGCTGCTTCATTTTTCCGCCGGTCTATGTGGTCCACCTGATATCCCTTGAAGTATCCTGCAATTGCATCCACTTCTCGCCGATAAGCCGCCATGAGCGGATCCTTAGAGTCCCACTTGCCAGATACTTGTTGTGCCACCAGATCTGAGTCACCAAAGCACTTGACCCGGCTCAAGTTCATCTCCTTGGCCATCCGTAAACCGTGGAGGAGAGCTTCATACTCAGCAGCATTGTTAGTACAAGGGAACATTAATCGGAGGACATAACAGAACTTATCACCTTGTGGGGAAGTTAACACGACTCCAGCCCCCGAGCCCTCCAATTGCCTTGAGCCATCAAAGTGAATAGTCCAGTACGTATGATCCAGCTTCTCCTCAGGTGCATGCAGCTCTGTCCAATCATTGATGAAATCCACCAGTGCTTGGGACTTTATAGTAGTACGGGGCACATATTTTAATCCGTGTGGGCTAAGCTCGATGGCCCACTTCGCCACTCTACCAGTGGCTTCCCTGTTCTGGATTATATCCCCCAACGGAGCTGAGCTGACAACAGTGATTGGGTGGCCCTGGAAATAGTGCTACAACTTTCGGTTTGCCATGAACACACCATATACCAATTTCTGCTAGTGTGGATATCTTTGTTTTGACTCAATGAGCACCTCACTGACGTAATAAACCGAACACTGAACCGGATATTCTTTGCCTGCTTCTTTGCGCTCGACCACAATAGCCACGCTAACAGCACGGGCATTGGCGGCCACATATAACAACAGCGGCTCCTTGTAAACGGGGGCAGCAAGAACTGGTGGTTCTGCTAATTGCTGCTTCAAATCCTCGAACGCAGCGTTTGCAGCATTGCTCCAGACAAACCGATCCATCTTCTTCATCATTTGGTAAGGCGGGATCGCCTTTTCTCCTAAACGACTGATGAACCGGCTCAACGCTGCAATACAGCCCGCCACGCGCTGGACATCATTGATACACGCCGGTTTAGCCAAGGTTGTGATCGCCTTGATCTTCTCCGGATTAGCTTCAATCCCTGTGTTTGATAATAGGAATCCAAGGAGCTTGCCTGCTAGAACACCAAAAACACCCTTCTCCGGATTGAGCATCACTTGTAGACCTGGAGGTTGTCAAAGGTTTCTTTTAAGTCCTCTATCAGTGTCTCCTCCTTCCTAGATTTTACCACAATGTCGTCAACATATGCATGGACATTCCTTCCAATCTGCCCTTGTGGGCAGTTCTGCACACAACACTGATAAGTTGCTTGGGCACTCTTGAGTCCAAAAGGCATGGATACATAGCAGAAGGCTCCAAAGGGAGTTATGAAAGCTGTCTTCTCCTGGTCCTTAACTGCCATCTTGATCTGATGATACCCTGAATATGCATCCAAAAAACTTAGCCGCTCACATCCCGCCGTAGCATCGATAATCTGATCAATACGGGGGAGAGCAAAAGGATCAGTTGGGCAAGCCTTGTTCAAGTCTGTGTAATCAACACACATCCTCCAAGTTCCGTTTTTCTTGAGCACCAGCACCGGGTTAGCCAACCACTCTGGATGAAACACCTCAACTATGAAACCTACGGCCAAGAGCCTAGCCACTTCTTCACCGATAGCCTTGCGCCTCTCCTCATTGAAGCGGCGCAAATACTGCTTGACCGGTTTAAATTTCGGATCAATATCAAGACTGTGCTCAGCGAGTTCCCTCGGTATACCTGGCATGTCAGAAGGCTTCCATGCAAAGATATCCCGGTTCTCACGGATGAACTGGATGAGCGCGCTTTCCTATTTGGGGTCTAGGTTAGCGCTGATAGTGAACTGCTTAGACGAATCGCCCGGAACAAATTCAACCTGCTTGGTCTCCTCTGCTGATTTGAATTTCAACGCCAGATCATGCTCTGTAGTTGGCTTTTTCAACGGGGACATATCTGCCGGATCAACATTGTCCTTGTAGAATTTCAGCTCCTCCGTAGCACAAACTGCCTCAGCATATGCTGCGTCTCCTTCCTCGCATTCCAATGCGATCTTACGGCTCCCGTGAACTGTGATGGTTCCCTTGTGTCCCGGCATCTTGAGCTGCAGATAAACATAACACGGTCTAGCCATGAACTTGGCATAAACCGGTCTCCCAAACAGAGCATGATATGGGCTCCTGATCTTTACAACCTCAAAAGTCACCGTCTCCGATCTAGAATCCTGCTCATCCCCAAAGGTAACTTCCAGATCGATTTTTCCAACTGGGTAAGCCGATTTACCAGGCACCACTCCATGGAACACTGTGTTGGACTGCCGGCGCTTCTTATATGTCAACCCCATACGTCGAAAAGTCTCATAGTATAGGATATTGATGCTGCTGCCTCCGTCCATAAGCACCTTTGTGAACTTATACCCACCCACCTGTGGAGCCACCACCAAGGCTAGCTGACCCGGATTATCAACCCATGGCGGGTGATCCTCTCTGCTCCATACAATGGGTTGCTCAGACCAACGTAAAAAACATAGTATCGCCGGTTCAACTGCGTGTACTACTCGCTTCAGAACCTTTTGATCCCGTTTGCACAAACTTGTGGTGAAAACATGATATTTCCCACTGCTCAGCTCCTTCGGATTATTCTGATATCCGGATTGCTACTGCTGCTGATGCTGTTGATTTCCTTGGTTGTTGTATCCACCCTGACCGTGCTGCTGGTTATGTTGATGCTGATTGTTGCTATTGTGGTTATTGTTACCGCCGTGATATCCTGATCCGGATCCACCACCCTGGTAACCCGGACCCTGAAAACCGGGACCTGACCCGCTGGGGGGGCCCGTGGTTATACTTGTCATGTTCATAAATTCTTGCATATTAAAACAGTTCTTCTAGAGATGCGTAGTCGGGTTTTCCTCTGTACCGTGCTTTGGACAAGGCACGCTCAACTGGCGGTCTAGATTAATGGGTGGCCTTCCATTGTGTGGGGGTGGTCTACCCTTGCGGCGCTGCCCGTTGTCTTGAATGTTGGTATTAGCCACAAAATCTGAGCTGCCCTCCGCTTTACGCTTGCCATTGTACCCTGCACCCGCCGGATTGGTCTGCGCCGATTTACCAGTTTTGCTCGCCTTCCCGGATTTGTCTCCGTCTGCGTCTAGGTACTTGGTGTTATCAGAGTCTCCATACTTTACCAAAGCGCTCATGAGCATTCCCATGTCATTGCAATCGCATTTGAGTCATCCCAGCTTCAACCTCAAAGACTCAAACCGGCAATTGTTTTCCAAGGTCACTATCGCCGTACTTGGGTTGATGCTATTGGAGGAGTGCAGGATTTCGGATACTCGCCGCACCCAACTGCTTGTGGTCTCTTGCTCTCCTTGAACACATGCTGCTAAATCAACCACGGACATCGGCTGTTTGCACGTGTCTTTGAAATTACTGATAAACCAGTGACGCAACTTACCCCATGATCCGATGGAGTTAGGTGGTAAACCCTTTAACCATGTCCGGGCCGTGCCCTCAAGCATCATTGTGAAGTACTTGGCACACGCAGCTTCGTCCACATCAAGCATCTCCATAGCCATCTCATAACTTTCAACCCATGCCTCCGGAGCCAGATCCGCCGCGTAGTTGGGTACCTTGCGCGGGCCTTTGAAGTCTTTGGATAATTTCACGTTCCGTAAAGCGAGGATGAGACACTGCACCCCGAAGGAACTGGACATGATTCCCGTTTCTGTGGTGGTGGGGTGAACCGGCGTCGCCTGACGGGTGTCGTCGCGGGCAGTATGTCTAGCCTGGTCCACCGCCTCTTGGGCATGTGCTCCAGCTCCTGCCGGATTATCCTGCCTTTGTCGGTGCTGTCTCCGCGCGCTGCTAGATACAGCCGGTTCATCCAGGTGCCTCGTGTAACTCTGGCTCGGGCGGGGGGTTGAATGAATCCTCTCCCGACTATAAGAATACGCCTGCTGCTGTGTCAACGCCGTTTCCAGCAACTCCTTAGCCCGTCGTGCCTCCACTGCTATGGGGGATGTCCCCTCAATGGGAAGAGCGGCCAGCCGTGAAGCGGCGGCGACAATGTTGTCCAACGGGTTAGAATAATGGCCGGGAGGGGTGGGCACGTTCGGCGTCGGCACAACCTGGCGGTTCCGCTCTTTGGCTGGCGGCTGAACCGACGTGCCCGTCCCCGGAGCTCCTCCCCGGTTTATCTCGGGGCGGTTACTGGTTCCTGCTCCTGGTGTGCCAAAGAGATTCCCTGCCTCATAAACCGACGATAAACGAGATTGTTGCCTTCTGTACATTACCTCCTGTGAAGCGTTCTGATCCAGCCTGAGTCGGAAGGCTTGGGAATCTAGCTCTGCATGTCTTGTAGCCATCCTGGCTTTCTCCGCATCCAGATCCATCTTAGCTTGCTCAATCCGGCTCTTCAGCTGAGCGATCTCCGCATCATGCTGCGCCTTGTCAGCCGGGGCTACTTCTGCTATTGCAAGCGCCATCAAGGTGCCGACTAAGGTGGATAGCACGTCAGAGGGCGACGGGGGAAGGTCACCAGCCCCGGTTCCCGCCGCCTCTGAGGTTAATGCCCCAGTCATCGAGGGCTGCTGCATAGGTTGTGATCCGGCCATGAAAACAGCAACCCTATTCGGCGAATCAAAGGGGTCCGGAATACTATCGCCATCGGACACACCCTCTGACCGGCCGTCCTGCAACAGATACAAAGATTCGGTCTCTCCGGATGAAGATTCATCGTCGGAATAGACAACTGTCTCGCCACCAGAATCCGATCCGTCCTCGGCTTGTACTCCATGCACTGCTCCAACGAAAACATGCTTCATGGTGGGCTGAATCCGGGCCGATCTCGCACGCTGAGCCGGCTCGACAATGTTGGGGAAGATGTCCGACTCAGGTCCTGGTTCGCCGATCTTGCCGATGAAGACGTGGATGCCGCCGAAGTGGACCTGGTACCCGTATTCAACTGAATGGGCCTCGGGCCCCCAGCCTGCATCGTCGATGTAGATCCGGTCGCGACGACTCTTGGTCATCTGGCCCACTGCGTAACCCTTGAGCCCTTCAAAGCTGCCCTTCAAGAACTTGAAACCATCGTGCGATAGCCCCATGGTGGGCGCCAACTATCGTGGAATTAGCACGGCAGATGTCCGGGTTAACGGACTTAGGTGTGAGGCCATCGCTCGAGTTAGCTTAAAGGTGTTAAAGCGGACGAAGGACACATGGATTTTTATACTAGTTCAGCCCCTACGATGAAGGTAAAAGCCTACGTCTAGTTTGGTGTGGTATTGCTTGGGCTTCGATGACCAGGGAGCGAATCCGCTTGCCTGTGTCTCGAGCTGCTCTTGCTTGTCCTTGAACCGTCGCCGGGTCGTCCCTTTATATAGTAGGCAACTCCCGGTCCGGTTTACAGAGTACCGAGGCCGGCTCATAAACGTGTCCGCCTCGGTCTCTACTCTTTCTATCTTACATCCCAAGTTACACGGTATGACGGTTTATAGATCATGGGCCTTATACATGGGCCCTAAACCTCTACGGTCTACGATCCCTTGTTACACATTCTACTGGGCTTTTGATAATATAACCTTACTAGCGTAATCCGGACCCTCCTGGCCGGTTTATACCTGCTAGTAATATCCCTGACAGTTCCTTTCCCTGGGTCGGCGTGCATAAAGATGCGGGCCTAGGCTTTCGATCCTATGAGAAGGATAGTAGGAAGCCATCTCCCGTGATAGTTAAGATAGGCTTTAGAATGCCATATGTCGTGTGTCCGCCGACCAATTATTCCCGTAAGAGCGCTAGCTTTCGGCTTCACCCAGTCTGAGGTACATATCCAGATTACCCGGTTGTAACAATCACAGAGGTGCTCCCTTTACGCCCTAGCCGAACAATAGTAAATGTAGGGGTAAGCATAGGAGCCAGGCAACCCAGCTTGGCCAGTACTTAAGTCATATCGGTGCATATAATGGCAAGGATGAACTATAAAAATAGGCGACATTTTTAAGCAAGAAGCTTTATTGGTAATGGGCTTCCTTAAAGAAGCCCCCCAGGTATATTTGAGGTAGGTACATTTGAGGACGTACTCGTCATGTGGCAGTTCGGGTGAGCCGAATACTTGCCAATTGAAGAAAATGTAAAGAGAAAGAGGGAGAGAAAAAAGTAAAAGAGAAGACCTAACTTATAAAGAGGAAGAAGTTTCTACCAAACTATCCATAAAATCATCGGAGCCTGGCAGCGTTCCACGGGTTCGGCTCAAGGCGGTTGTCCTGTGCATTGCGAAGGTGATAAGCTCCATGGGTGAGTAATTTGTCAATAATGAAGGGGCCCTCCGATTTTGGTTTGAGCTTTCCCTATTTCTTCTCCAGGAGGCATAAAACAAGTTCGCCGACGTTATATGTCTTGGCCCGCACTTCTTTGCTCTAGTATCGCCTAACCTGTTGTTGGTAAAATGCGGAACATGCTAGCGCTGTATCGCGCTCCTCTTCAAGTCCATCTAGGTCGTCCTGCCAATCTAACTCGGCCTCCCTCTCCTCGTACATGCGCACTCTAGGTGAGTCATGAATAATGTCGCAGGGCAGGACGGCCTTTGCGCCGTACAAAATGAAAAAAGGTGTATATCCGGTCATACGATTGGGAGTGGTCCGCAGGCCCCTGTGATAGCCTGGCTTATTAGGGATGATAGACTACTCATATCAATAAGGAATTCCTTATTTTTCGGGAGCCCATTCGGACAAAACTCCAAAGTTAAGCGTGCTCAGCTTGGAGTAGTTTCAGGATGGGTGGCCGACTGGGAAGTTGCTCCCGGGTGCGCATGAGTGAGGACAAAGTGCGTAGATAAGACTAGTATTGATATGTGGGGCCAGTCTAGATCCCGCCAGGAGTAACGACCACCGGCGAGTGTGTCCGGGGCGTCACAAGTTGGTATTAGAGCCGACCCTCGGGGTTACACGGATGTTTGCGGACAGGTGCTCGGTCATGTTGTTCATGACGTTTGTGACCCGTCGTGGCACACGACA
Source organism: Secale cereale (assembly GCA_902687465.1). Lineage (NCBI taxonomy): Eukaryota > Viridiplantae > Streptophyta > Magnoliopsida > Poales > Poaceae > Secale > Secale cereale. The sequence continues at coordinate 103,680,144 of LR738712.1, forward strand.
TGGCACATGTATCGGACTGGATGCACAAACGTTTGTGCCAAGAGGGAACATTCCCGTGGCCCGACGAGGACGTCGGTTCCTCTGAGTGGGGGTGTATGTGATAGCCTAGCTTATTAGGGATGATAGACTACTCATATCAATAAGGAATTCCTTCTTTTCTGGGAGCCCATTCAGACAGAACTCCAAAGTTAAGCATGCTCAGCTAGGAGTAGTTTCAGGATGGGTGACCGACCGGGAAGTTGCTCTCGGGTGCGCATGAGTGAGGACAAAGTGCGCAGAAAAGACTAGTATTGATATGTGGGGCTAGTATAGATCCCACCAGGAGTAACGACCATGGGCGGGTGTGTCCGGGGCGTTACACCCCCAGAGTACGGAGTCAAGCTCTTCGACCCAGTGTTTATCAGACTGCCGTAGGGAGCGCACTAGTCGGGGCTTAATGCCGCTCATTATCAGACCATTGGCCCTGTCGACCTGACCATTTTTTTGAGGATGCTATACGGAAGCATAGTCGAGTTTTATACCCAATTTCGCGCACCAATTTTTTACCTTGTCAGCTGGGAAATTGGAGCCATTATCTGTGATAATGCTATGCGGGACGCCATAACGGTGTACTACGCTGGATATAAAATCTATCACAGGCCCTGCTTCAGCTATTTTTACTGGCTTGGCTTCTATCCATTTAGTGAACTTATCTACCATCACCAGTAAGTATTTTTGTTTATGACTTCCCCCTTTAAGGGGTCCGACCATATCAAGCCCCCAGACCACAAAAGGCCAAGTAATGGGGATTGTTCATAGTGCGGTGGGAGGCATGTGACTTTGATTTGCAAAGAGCTGGCAGCCAACGCAGTGTTGGACTAAGGTTTGGGCATCTGTTCGTGTAGTAGGCCAGTAAAAACCAGCGTGAAAAGCTTTGCCTACGAGCGCACTTGCTGCGGCATGGTGACCGCCCACTCCAGCGTGTATTTCAGTGAGAATTCGCCTTCCCTCCTCTTCGAAGATGCACCTTTGGAGAATACCAGTTGTGCTTTTCTTGTATAGTTCACCTTCGTGAACTTTGTAGGCTTTAGAGCGCCGGACTATGTGACAGGCCTCATTTTGATCATCGGGGAGTTCCTGCCTATTAAGGTAAGCTAGGAAAGGGTCTGTCCAGGGGGCTATGACAGCCATGATTTCGTGAGCCGAAGGAGTTATCTCCATGCTTGGATCTCCGATGACATAGTGATTGAGTTCGGTTGGGGATGTGTTCGAATCCGAATTTGTATCGCCGCTCGTGTTCTGCCATGTTACTGATGGCTTAAACAACCATTCTACAAATGTGTTCGGTGGGACGGGGTCGCGTTTAACTCCCATGCGCGCGAGTATGTCAGTGGCCTGGTTATTATCCCGGGCTACATGATGGAATTCCAACCCCTCAAATCGAGCCGATATTTTCAATATGGCATTGCAATAAGCTGTCATTTTTGAATCCTTCGCGTCAAAATCCCCATTAATTTGGGAGATGGCGAGGTTTGAGTCTCCGCGTAACTCGAGGCGTTGTATGCCCTTGGACACAGCTAGTCGGAGATCATGCAATAGGGCTCATATTCGGCCGCATTGTTCGAGTCCGTATACATAATCTGTAAAACATACCGAACTGTATATCCTGTTGGAGATGTCAATATTATGCCGGCCCCCCAGCCCGACTAGCATTTTGGAACCGTCAAAGTACATTGTCCAGTGGGAGTATGAGCCGTACTCTTTAGGGACTTCGGCTTCGGTCAGTTCTATGACAAAGTCGGTCAACACCTAGGATTTAATATTCTGGCGCAGCTTGTAGGATATTTTGAATGGTAAGAACTCAATGGCCCATTTGGCTATGCGTCCCGTGGCGTCTTTATTGGTTATAATATCGTTGAGTGGTACCTTGGATGCCACTGTGATCGAACACTCTTGAAAGTAGTGTCGGAGTTTCCGAGATGACATGAAGACCGCATAGGCAATTTTCTGATAGTGGGGGTACCGCGACTTACACGGTGTTAGAACCTCGGATACATAGTATACGGGCTTTTGGACAGGGAATTTATGTCCCTCTTCGGCTCGTCTAACGACGAGCACGGCACTCACCACCTGGTGAGTGGCTGATATGTACAGTAGCATCGGTTCACCAACACCGGGGGTGGCTAGGATTGGGTTTCTTGCTAGTAGAGCTTTTATTTCTTCCAATCTGGCTGTGGCCGCATTTGTCCATTCGAAATTGTCAGTGCCCCGTAGCAATCTGTAAAGTGGCAATGCTTTTTCTCCTAACCTGGAGATGAAGCGGCTTAAAGCCGCTATGCAGCCTGCTAGTTTTTGCACTTGCTTGAGATCGGTTGGTATTTTGAGTTTTGACAAGGCCCGGATTTTGGCTGGGTTAGCTTCGATTCCTCTATGGATACGATGAACCCTAATAGCTTTCCGGCTGGAACGCCGAAGACACATTTTTCCGGATTGAGCCTTATGTCATATTCTCGGAGGTTGGCAAACGTAAGGCGGAGATCATCCACCAATGTCTCGACGTGTTTGGTCTTTACGACTATGTCATCAACATATGCCTCCACTGTTTTGTCAATTTGTTTTTCTAAGCATGTTTGAATCATGCGTTGATATGTGGCGCCAGCATTTTTGAGTCCAAAGGGCATGGTGTTGAAACAAAAGGGGGTCGTACGGGGTGATAAATGTCGCTGCGGCCTGATCGGATTCCTTCATCTTTATCTGATGGTATCCGGAATAACCATCAAGGAAGGACAACGAGTTGTGTCCGGCCGTTGCATCGATAATTTGATCAATGCGGGGCAAAGGAAAGGGATCCTTTGGGCAAGCCTTATTTAGGTCTATGAAATCGACACAGAGGCGCCAGTATTTATCCTTCTTCGGTACCATGACTAGGTTGGCTAGCCAATCCGGATGTTTAATTTCTCTGATGAACCCAGCTTCCAATAGTTTGGCTAACTCTTCTCCCATTGCTTGTCTTTTGGGTTCGGAAAATCGTCGCAGTGACTGCTTGACTGGTTTGAACCCTTTGATAATATTGAGGCTGTGTTCGGCCAGCATACGTGGGATTCCCGGCATGTCTAAAGGGTGCCAGGAAAATATATCCCAATTTTTCCGAAGGAAGGCGCGTAACGCCCTGTCTACCGCCGGATCCAGCTGTGCCCCGATAGATGTCGTCTTGTTAGGGTCTGTTGGCTGCACTTGGAATTTGATGATTTCATCAGCTGGCTTGAAGGAGGTAGACTTCGATCTTTTGGCGAGGATGACATCGTCGTCATCCACCTTTGATTGTAGGGTGGTTAGTTCTTCAGCCGCGAGAGCTTCGGATAATGCCTCTAAGGCTAAGGCTGCCATTTTGTTTTCGGCACGGAGTGCTCTATCCGGATCATTTATTATTGTGATCACCCCATTGGGCCCTGGCATTTTAAGCTTCATGTACCCGTAATGGGGTATAGCTTGAAAGGTGAGAAAGCGTCCCGTCCTAGAAGGGCGTGGTATCCGCTATGAAAGTGCACAATGTGAAAGAGTAGTTCCTCCGATCTGTAGTTGTCGGGTGAGCCGAACACTACATCAAGCTTAATGCTTCCCGAACACTTGGCTTCATGGCTTGGCACAATTCCTCTAAAGGTTGTGCTGGTGTGCTCAGTGCAGGATTTCTCGACCTGCATTTTTGCAAGCGTTTCCTCATATATGAGGTTTAGTCTGCTTCCTCCGTCCATAAGTACCTTAGTGAGGCGGAAGCCATCTACTATTGGGTCTAGTACAAGAGCTGCTGATGCTCGGATCGGCCGGACTCGAGGTGCATCTTCGATGGAAAAACTAATTGCCGTGTCGCTCCATGGGTTTGCAGAGCTAATTTGGTAAACCTCGGCAAGTTCGCAATTTTCTCTCTTGCGATGGTTATTTGAGGAGAACATCTCAAAGACAGTGAAGACATCGACGTCTTTCTCCCTTGGTGTGGTTGTGGCAAGAATTGCCGTACCGCTCTTTGCTACCTGCCGGAGTACCCAACATGCTCTAAGGCGATGGTTTGGGACATTATCCGGGGTTGCGTGTATTTGGCAAGGTGTATCGAGTAGTTCGTCTGGTGCGGACCTGTGCCTTAAAAGAGGCTTGTTCCTCTTGCCAATAGGAATGCTATCGGATGACCAACTAGGGTAAGTCCGTTTAGCTTTTGTGACGCCCGAAGACCGACGTCCCAGGAGATTCCAGAAGATTCCAGATGTTCCGGGTTGCCCGTGTGTTCTTTTGTGTTTGTGTTATTTAATTTTTGCATTGCATCATGTCATCATGCCATCATGTCATATTTTATTTTGCATCTCAACTTAAATAAATTGTGTGGACCTTCGGTCCATTTAAATCGAGGGAAGGTGACTTCTCTTTATAACATAAAAGCCTCCTAATAATTATGGAGCTATATTAATAAATATTCCATTCGTTGAAATTAACCCAACACACTTGCATATTTTTCCCCATGTCTTTTTCACTTCGAGCTTCTCCTTCCAAACCTTCCCTATATTTTCTTTTCCCGTTTTCGAGGTCCTTCCAAAAACCCTCCAACCATTTTATTTATATTCCTCACATTTTTGTGAGTCCAGATGTTTAACCCCATGCCCTCTACTCTCCTAACCTTCTCCTCTCTTTTCTTTCTTCCTATTTCTTTTTCTGTAATTCTAAGAGTAGAAGAGCAGCCATCTCATTCCTTTAGGCCCAAGCCTCCTCCAGGCCTTCAGGCCAACCAGCCTTCTTCTCCTCCCTGGCCCATCCCTCTTGGCCCATCTGGCCCGACCGAACCCTAGCAGCAGCGCTCCTCTCCCCTCGCCCTCTCCTACCGAGCGCCACCAGAGTCCCATCGCTCGTTCCCCCGTTTCCATCTCCTCGTTCCCCCTCGCTCCTCCCTTCTTTCCTCGCCAGGTCGCCCGTCGAGGCCCGAGCACCCCGATCTCCAGCGCGCGCGCCTCCCTCCGTCTCCCCCTGGTGCCTCCTTCCTCGCCGGCCCGAGCAGCTCCCTGCCTCGCCAAGGCCTCTGCCTCCTCTACCCGTCGCCAGGAGCAGCTCGCGGCCTCGCCTCCTTCCTCCCGCGGCCACGAGCGCCGGCCACCAGCACCCCGCGTCTGAGCCGTGCCGCCTCCCCTATCCGTCTCCAGATCGTGCCAGGGCCGCGCCATCTCCTGCGACAGGCAGCGCACCGCGCCCCGTTCCTCGTCCTCTGCCTCCTCTCCAGCGAGGGCCATCGCCTCCTGCGCCGCGGGCAGGCCAGGAGCCCGACGCGCCTCGCTTCTGCGCATCTCCATCGCGCGCCAAGGTCGCCGCCGTCGCCGCCGAAGGGTGCCCGCGCAGGCCCTTCCTCCTCTGGCCGCGACGCTCGCACCCTCCTGCGCGCCCCGGGGCTCCATCCCGTCGACCTCCAGGAGCTGCAGCAACACCGCAAAGGCCGTCCGGCCCCGCCTCCATCCGCAGCGCCCCTGCAAGCCCCGTCTCCCGCTCCTGCTGTCCCGTGCTGCTGTGACCGTGACCGTGTCCCTGCTGTGTTTTGTTTGTGTTGCTGTTGTTTTTCGTCAAGTCCACCGCAGGCAAGACCGGCCCCGAACGTCTACGAACCGTGAACGAGATCGATGCCCGAACAACTACCGTCGCCGGAAGCGCCAAGTACCACGACTACTCGGAGACCCCAAGTACCCTTCGTCGCCAAGTCCGGACCGACGCCAAGTACCACGACCAAGTACCCCTACACGTCGATGCGGCGAGTACCACGACGACCCTCGAAGAGCTCGGATCCGTCAAGTTCGACTACCGTCGCCGACACCAAGTACCACTACATAACGTGTACCCCGACGTCGCAAGTACCACGACACGTGACGTGAACGTCTACCGTCGCCGAAGACCCGTGTACCACTACTTCCTCTACGAACGTGTTCCACGACGACCTCGTTACCTCGTGTACAACTACTTCCTCTACGACCCGCAAGAACGACTCCTTCCTCTACGATCTCGAACCGCCCCGAAACGCACGCTTCAAAGGTATAACGAGACGACCCCGTGGATGACTCGTGGAATGCTTGTTGTGTTGTATGAAATGTTTCCTTGTGTGCACCGTGCCCGTTTCGACCTTTTGTCATGTTCCTCGGTTGCCTCGTCGCCGACTCGTGGGAACCCGGCAACGGGATCACCCCATCATCTCGTTTGACTCGCTCACGCCTTCTTTCCTTTTGCACCGGTCTCTCGACGAGTTACCGGAACCGAATTGTTGCGTGGCATCATTTTGGTTATCGTTGCCGTGGCGCCCTTTCCTTCCACCGCGGTGACAATACTTCATATCCCTTATGTCAACTTTTAATAAAATTGCATAAAACTTGATCATGTCATCCGCATCATGTTAACAACATTATATGTGTTAATTGTTGTTGCTTTAATAATTCCTAAACATGCTAATGGGGATTTTCCGGATATGTTGTTGTTATTCTCCGGCCTCATTTAAATTGCCTAGTTAGTATAGTTTTATTAAGCTTCACCTCTTGCCATGTTAAAAACATTTAATCTTGTCTTGTAAATAAATGAGAGTCAACTAAATAAATATCATGCGGTGTTTCGTCAATATGCAACTCGTTGCATATTGAGCTCCACTTAACTTGTAGTTTTGTTTGTGCACTTTGCCATGCCATGCATAATTAAACCGGACATGCATCATACTTGTTTGTGCATCGTATGCCTTGGTTATGCTTGTGTGTTTACCGTGTTGTTTCTTTCTTTCCGGTTGCTTCTCTTGTTAGCTTCGGTTTCGTTCCGGAGTTGTGAGGTTTCGCTCGTCTTGTTGCTCCGTCTACTTCATGGATCCGTTCTTCTCCCTTGTGGATTCCAGGCAAGATGATCATACCCTTGGATACCTTTACTACCATTGCCATGCTTAGTTGTCTCGATGCTATCGTTACATGTCGCGCTACCCATCTTTTATGTCAGCCTCTCCTTGTTGCCATGAAACCTCTAACCTTGACACCTTCCTAGCAAAACCACTGTTTGGCTATGTTACCCGCTTGCTCAGCCTCGCTTGCTCAGTCCTTCTTATAGCGTTGTTAGTTGCAGGTGAAGATGAAGTTCGTTCCAGGAGGGAACTTGTTTTTGGATATATCACAATATCTATAATTATTATTAACACACCTATATACTGGGCATGGGTGGAAGGCTTGGCCTTTTGCTCGGTGTTTTGTTCCACTCATGCCACCTTAGGCGCCGATAAACCGGCATTATGTTCCTTGATTTTGCGTTCCTTACACGATGGGTGAAATGGGGACCCCTTGACAGTTCGACTTTGAATAAAACTCCTCCAGCAAGGCCCAACATTGGTTTTAATTTGCTCATAATAACAACTTAATTAATTAATTAAATTTGCATAGGGAGTTAGCGCTACCCGAGGATTCTTAATTCTACATAGCAGGGGGGGCCAGTGCTGATGGTGTTGGTCCCAAACGGGGAGCCTGCGGGGCCGCCTTGGGGAAACCCGAGGTATCTGGTATAACCCGTAGCTTCGCCCATCCGGTAGTGTCCTGAGACGAGATACGCGCGGCTACTATCAGGGTGTCGACACACCGGGAGGTCTTGCTGGACTTGTTTTACCATTGTCGAAATGACTTGTGCTACCGGGATGCCGAGCCTGATCGGATTTTTCCTAAGATAAGGGGTGATGATATTATATTTATCACTTCAGCTAATCGTGAGAGCTTGTGATGGGCTAAGTTGGAACACCCCTGCAGGGTTATGATCTTTCGAAAGCCGTGCCCGCGGTTATGTGGCAGATTGGAATTTGTTAATGTCCGGTTGTAGAAGACTTGACAGAGGATCCGAAGTAAAACACACAACTGTGTGAGTAACCGTGACTGTCTCTTTTCACTTGAGAAGAGAACACGGTGGGGTTATGTTTGATCGTATGTAGTTAGGATCTTTAGCGATCACCTCTTTTGCGACCGTTTGCGTAGATTCTCATCTTATTCTGGTACTCGTAAGTTAGCCACCATATTATGCTTAGCCGCTGCTGCAGCCTCACCACCTTACCTCTTCCTACCCTAAAGCTTTGCTAGTCTTGTTACCCATGGTTATGGGATTGCTGAGTCCTCGTGGCTCACAGTTACTACAACACCAGATGCAGGTTCAGCCGAGTTTGATGCAGAAGCTGGTTCAGTTCTTCACCGGGAGTTCGATGAAGAGTGTGGCCGTTTGGTTGTGACGTTTCGACGATCAGTAGTGGTTTCTACTAGGATTCGATCCTGACCTGTGGCTTTATGTTGTTTTGGTATCTTTCTTTTGGATCTTCACCCGTAGTCGGGTTGTGATGTTTTGAATGATGTTTTGCTTATGTAATGTATTGTGTGAAGTGGCGAGTGTAAGCCAACTATCTTCTTTTGCAATTTAATCCCTCTTTTACATGAGTCGTGCAAAGATACCAAACTTGAGATCATTCTAGGATGGGCTTATACCTTTAAGTCGTGCCTCGACACATAGGAGGTATAGTCCCATCCTGGGCATTACAGCTTTGGTAACGTACTGTCCGGATATGGACTATTCTAGAGGTGTATTCTGGGCTTTCCAAGTATTTTCCATTGTGCAATACTTCCGTACTAACTACGATAATTCTGTGAAACTCAGAACACGACGTTGGTTGAGGGTGTTCAAGATTCCCTTGTCTGTGCAATTGCGGTGAAATAGAGAGACCGTTTTGTCGTCGCAGCAGTCCTTGAACTTTTGTTTAATAAGTAGGAATATGTCCCAGAAGTGGTTGACAGTTTCCTCGGGCTGCTGTTGTATATTCACGAGGTCATCTATGTTCGGGATTCCGGATTTACTTGAAGAGTTTTTCCCAGGGTGGGTGGGTGTTGGAAATTTTGAATCCCGACCCAGAGTGATATTCGGGGTTTTAGCAACCTCCGATGGTGACAATCCAGATTCGATTGGGTCTAATTGCCCTTTGGGTCCGGCGTCGGTCCCAGAGCTCAAAGAACATAGTGCGTCTCCTGACTGGGAGGTGTTCGGCTCGATGGGTTTGGAGATCTGGACTGTTGCGGTCTCCGTCTGGAGAAGAGAAGTCTCTATGGCTCTGTCCTCCACTTCTGCTACTAGATGAGTGATCGGAGAAGGGCCGATCTCATCATGGCCAGATTTAAGTCCTATCTGATCTCCTGGCGATGAATGCCCCAAGGCGGCGATGCGATCTAGCAGCTCATTTATAGGCGAGAGTTCTACCAAAGTCGCATCATCGGAATAGCCGGAATCGGCATATAGGTGATGCTCGACGACCATAGGGAGTGCGGCCGGCCTAGAGGCCATGCAGGCGCATATAGCGAACCCGCCGAGCTAGAGGACCTGGCCGATAGCCAAGTTGTTTTCGAGGGTGATCCCGTCGTCGATGACGAGGCGCGCCATCGATCGCTCACTACGAGCGCACATCGGAGCTCTCAATGAAAGCACCATTGTCGATGTCAAAACCAGCAGATCTCGGGTAGGGGGGCCCAAGCTATGCGCTTAGAGGATCAATGGTAACAGGAGGTTGGGGACACGATGTTTACCTAGGTTCAGGCCCTCTCGATCGAGGTAATACCCTACTTCCTGCTATATTAATATGGGGGAATATGAATACAAGAGTTGATCTACCTCGAGATCGTAGTGGCTAAACCCTAAGTCTAGCCTATGAGGATATTGTGATGATATATGATCCCCTCTATAGACTAAACCCCTCGGCTTATATACATGCCTGAGGGGACCTAGGGTTACAAGGGTGACTTGGGGAGGAAGCAATTAATACATCCGGACTCTACTCCTTCCTTTCTACGTACGTAGGGGTCCTGACCGAATACGGGGGTGGGCCTTCTGCTTCTTCTTCATGCGGCCCATCAATGTGGCCTAACTTCAACGACCCGGATGACTGAGGACCCCTGAACACAGGACTCCCTCAATGGCCATTGCCGATATTCGTAAAGAACCTCAACTAGGGTACTGCTTGAATTATGGCGCTGCGTCAATGATGGAGTTGCGCGAATGATGGAGCTGGATTTGGCAGTTCGTACGTGGTCATGGGGTCGCGTGAGTTGTTTTTGGGGGAGGGTACTGTACCTATTCGGTATGGGTTATACGGGTTAGAAAGGGCTTGGATCTAGGCTACACTGGCCAGAGAAAAAATAAACTCGCGAGGGACAAGGATACCCCTAGGAAATTGAGTTAGGGGGAGCACCAAAGCAACTCTCTTGATCTCCTGCTCCGCGTTAGTTTCTTGGTTTCGATCTACTGCTCCTCTTGTCGGTGTTTAGATTCTTGGTTTTGATATACGGATTAGATCATTTGCTTTGTGATTTGTGTCTTTGTTTCGTTTGGTGGATCGGTGGAGGATTCGGTTGGGTAAGATTTCTTGGTCCCTTCATTCACTCGATGGATGGAGGGGTTGGTCAGGTTCCGGCATGGATTGACGATTTGGCATTGCTACTAATATAGACGACGGAGGGCGAGCACATTGCCGCGCTGCTGGGCTATGAATCTTGTCCCCCATGAGTTCGTACTGAATCACAGGAACGAACCTGTCCTTCCCCACTCAGGCCACCATTCCCGTACCCTCCCGCTTATCCCTCACCACCACTACCGGCCTCTTGCGAGGCATACGCGATTCTCATCAACCGTTTGACAGAATGCCAGCTAAGTGATCAACACATTTTTAGTGTGGCATTTATTGGGAAATGTAGCATGGAAAAAAAAAATCTACGCACGCGCAAAATCTATCTATGGAGATGCAAAGCAACGAGAGGGGAGAGTGTGTCTACGTACCCTCGTAGAACGTAAGCGGAAGCTTTTATTAACACGGTTGATGTAGTCGAACTTTTTTGCGATCCAACTGATTAAGTACCGAATGTACGACACCTCCTTGTTCAGCACATGCTCAGCTCGGTGACGTCTTCGCCTTCTTGATCCAGCAAGACGGGTGAAGTAGTATATGAGTTTCGGCAGCACGACGGTGTGGTGACAGTGATGGAGATGCTATCTCCGCAGGGCTTCGCCTAAGCACTATGAAAATATGACCAAGGGACAAGAATGTGGAGAGGAGCGCCACACACGGCTAAGACAATGTTGAGTGTTGTGGGGCACCCCCTCCCTCGCATATATATACTGGGGAGTGGAGGCAGCCAGGCGCACCAAATAGGTGGCATGCCGGCCCTAGGGCTCCTGCCCTGGCCGCGCCCCCTCTGCCATGTTTCCCCAAAGGGGGAAGGAAGGGAAGGCGGAAGGAAGGGGGAGGCCGACTCCTCCCTTTCCTTCCCTACCATAGGGCCGGCCACTATAGAGGGGCACACCAGCCCCTTGTGGGCTGGTGTGTTCCCTCACATGGCCCATAAGGCCCATATACTTCCCGGGGTTTCCCGGAACCCCTTCTCGTGACCCGATTACTACCCGGTACCCCCGAAACTATTCCGGTGTCCAAATAGTATCGTCCTATATATCAATCTTTACCTCCAGACCATTCTGGAGATCCTCGTCATGTCCGTGATCTCATACGGGACTCCGAACAACATTCGATCATCAAATCACATAACTCATATAACACTATATTGTCATCGAATGTTAAGCATGCAGACCCTACGGGTTTGAGAACTATGTAGACATGACCGAGACACCTCCCCGGTCAATAACCAATAGCGGAACCTGGATGCCCATATTGATTCCTACATATTCTACGAAGATCTTTATCGGTCGAACCGTTATCACAACATACATAATTCCCTTTGTCTATCGGTATGTTACTTGCCCGAGATTCAATCGTCGATATCTCCATACCTAGTTCAATCTTGTTAATGGCAAGTCACTTTACTCATTTCGTAATACATCATCTTCTAACAAACTGCTTAGTCATTATGCTTGTAAGCTTCTTGTGATGTGTATTATCGAGAGGGCTGAGAGATACCTCTCCGATACATGGAGTGACAAATCCTAATCTTGATCTATGCCAACTCAATAGACACCTTCGGAGATACCTATAGAACATCTTTATGATCACCCAGTTACATTGTGACGTTTGATAGCACACAAGGTATTATTCTTGTATCTGATGAGTGTCAAACCCAACGAGGAGCAGAAGGAAATGACAAGCGGTTTTCGGCAAGGTTTTCTCTGCAACCACTGAAATTGTCGGTAACAGATAGTTTTGTGATAGTATAATTCGTAACGGGTAACAAGTAACAAAAGTAAACAAGGTGCAGTAAGGTGGCCCAATCCTTTTTGTAGCAAAGGAGAAGCCTGGACATACTCTTATATAAAGCAAAGCGCTCCCGAGGACACATGGGAATTACTGTCAAGCTAGTTTTCATCATGCTCATATGATTCGCTTTCGATACTTTGATAATTTGATATGTGGGTGGACCTATGCTTGGGTGATGTCCTTCCTTGGACAAGCCTCCCACTTATGATTAACCACTCTCGCACGCATCCGCAACTACGAAAGAAGTATTAATATAAATCTAACCATAGCATGAAACATAGGGATCCTAATCAGCCCCTTACGAAGCAACGCATAAACTAGGGTTTAAGCTTATGTCACTCTAGCAACCCATCATCTACTTATTAGTTCCCAATGCCTTCCCCTAGGCCCAAATAATGGTGAAGTGTTATTTAGTCGATGTTCACATAACACCACTAGAGGAAAGGCGACATATATCTCATCAAAATATCGAACGAATACCAAATTCACATGATTACTTATAGCAAGACTTATCCCATGTCCTCAGGAACAAAAGTAACTACTCACAAAGCATGTTCATGTTCATGATCAGAGGGGTATTGAATAGCATTACGGATATGAACATATGATCTTCCACCAAATAAACCAACTAGCATCAACTACAAGGAGTAATCAACACTAATAGCAACCCACATGTACCAATCTGAGGTTTTGAGACAAAGATCGGTTACAGGAGATGAACTAGGGTTTGCAAGGAGATGCTGCTGGTGAAGATGTTGATGAAGATTTACCCCCTCTCGATGAGAGGATCATTGGTGATGGCGATGACTTCGATTTCCCCCTCTCGGAGGGAAATATCCCCGGCAGAACATCCCTGCCGGAGCTCTAGATTGGTTTCGCCCAGGTTGCGTCTCGAGACGGGGGCGCTTCGTCCCGAAAACCTCCTTATGATTTTTTCCAGGTCAAAACACGAAATATAGCAGAAGATGGACTCTGGGAGCCAGCCAGGGGGCGCGCCCAGGGGTAGGGCGCGCCCCTACCCTTGTGGATGGTTGGTGGCCCCCCTCTGGTGCTTCTTTCGCCCAATATTCTTTATACATTCCAAAAATATTCTTCGTGAAGTTTCAGTACTTTTGGAGTTTTGCGAAATAGGTATCTCAGATTTGCTCATTTTCTAGTCCAGAATTCTAGCTTCCGGCATTTTCGCTCTTCATGTAAACCTTGTAAAATAAGAGAAAAGGCATAAGTATTGTGACATATTGTGTAATAAGAGCCCATAATGCAATAAATATTAATATAAAAACATGATGCAATATGGACGTATCAAGTCCCCCAAGCTTAGACTTTGCTTGTCCTCAAGGGAAAAGCCGATATCGAAAAATATGTCCACATGTTTAGAGATAGAGGTGTCAATAATAATAAAATATGGACATGTGGGCATCATGATCATCTTTAGGACATTTGTCATATAAGTTCTTATGTTAAAGTAACAATTCATTCACGAGGTAAAGTATGAATCATAAACTTTATTGATATCCAACAAACTATGATCTCGGTCATTGAAGCAATTGCAATTTATGATACATCAGAAAAAGTCAAATATAAGAGCTTTTCAGCAAGTTCACATACTCAACTATCATTTAGTCTTTCACAATTTCTAATACTCACGCGATACTAATGAATTCAAAGCTTCAATCGGACACAGAGAAAGATAGGGGCTTATAGTTTTGCCTCCCAACAATTTACCTCAAGGGTATTGTCAACAATAATGGTTCATGGCTCTCTACATCCACATGGGTATATATATCCAGATCTAGCTCCAACATATTGTTCTTGCCAAAGGATAAAAGTAAAAAGGAAAGGTGATGATCACCATGACTCTTTTATGAGGACAGGAGATAAAAGTAAAAGATAGGCCCTTCACAGAGGGAAACAGAGGTTGTCATGCGCTTTTATGGTTGGATGCACAAAATCTTAATGCAAAAGAACGTCACTTTATATTGCCACTTGTGATAATGGACCTTTATTATGCAGTCTGTCGCTTTTATTTCTTCCACATCACAAGCTCGTATAAAGCTTATTTTCTTCACACTAATAGATCATGCATATTTAGAGAGCAATTTTTATTGCTTGCACCGATGACAACTTACTTTAAGGATCTTACTCAATCCATAGGTAGGTATGGTGGACTCTCATGGCAAAACTGGTTTAAGGGATATTTGGAAGCACAAGTAGTAAATTTTGGCTAGCATGAGAGGGAAAGGCAAGCTCAACATGTTGGAGGATCCACAACAATATAACTTCTGTTAGGATGTAAGAAGACATAACCCATTATGTTGTCTTCCTTGTCCAACTTCAACTTTTTAGCATGTCATATTTTAATGAGTGCTCACAATTATAAAAGATGTCCAAGATAGTATATTTATATGTGAAACCTCTCTTTCTTTATTACTTCCTATTAATTGCAACAATGACCAAAACTATGTTTGTCAACACTCAACAACTTTTATTCTCCATACTCTTTATATATGAAGTCATTACTTCACATAAGATCAACATATGATCTTTATTTATTTCTTTTTATTCTCTTCTTTTCTTTATTTAATACTTCCCTCAAGATCATAGCAACATATCAAAGCTCCCACTCAAAACTATTCTTTATTATATAACTCGAGGACTCGATTACATAGATAGAGATCAAAGCAAAACTCAAAGCTAAATCATGCTAAAACTTTATTCTACTAGATCAAGATATAACCAAAAGGATCGAACTATGAAAATAAATAAAGATAAAGGTGTGATGGTGATACGACACCGACACTACAGGAATAAGGCACTTTGCCGTCCGCCATGGCGGACGACAAAGGCTTACCTGGCGGACGGCAACAGGTCCGGCTGAATAGGCTACGACGAAGGCTTCTTTGCCGTCCGCTGGCGGACGGCAAAGATGAAATGGTCTTTGCCTTCGGCCGGCAGCCGGCCGATAGCAAAGGTCCTGGACGACACACATGGCAGCTTATCGCCATTAGGGGCTAACGGTGCGCTTTGCCGTCTGCCGGCAGACGGCAGAGACCATTGCACCTTTGCCCCCAGCCAGCAGACGGCAAAGTAACCAAATAGGCCAGCCCCCAGGTTGTACAGGTAGCTACCACGTGGCATCTTTGCCATCTGCTGGCTTATGGCAAATCTCTTTGTCGTGTGCCAGCGGACGGCAAAGATCCTGTACAACCCCTGTTTTCTGTTTTTTCTTAAATTCATTCAATTCGAACACACAAGTTTCAACACACAAGTTTCATCACAGAACTTCACAGAAGACATATCCAACACACAAGTTTCATCATATATACATACATAACCAACACATAGTTCCATCCATACATATTACAAAAGTTTCACATTGTTCATCCAACACCGTTATCCATCCATCTATATAAAAAGTTCCATCCATGCAAGTTCATCGATACAAAATAAAAGCAGAAAGGGAAAAGAAGCACTCCATCCATGCAAGCTTCCATGAATTAAATGAAATCTGCAAAATGGGAAACAAGAAAGTTAGAAGAAGAAGAAGAAAATGAAGAAGAAGAAGAAGACTAGAAGAAGAAGTAAGCATACTTAGGTAAAATAGAGCTAACCTAGCTAATTATGCCATCTTTGAGTGAACTTAGCATATTATGCCATTTTTGATATAAAGCAGCTAAGTATAGGTCTTTATTGAGCTAACCTAGGTAACTAAGCATATTACAGTTAACTTAGGTCATTTTGGAGAAGAAGAAGAAGAAGAAAAAGAAGAAGAAGAAGAAGAAGAAGACTAGAAGAAGAAGAAGAAGACTAGAAGAAGAAGAATAAGACTAGAAGAAGAAGGTTTTTACCCTTTTCCTTCTCATTCTTCTTCTTTTATTCTTTCTTTTTCTTCCCTTTCTTCTTCTATTCTTTCTTTTTCCCCTCTTCCTTGTTTTTCTTCTTCTTATTCCTTATTTGTGTCATTTTAGAGCTTACATAGGTAATTATGCCAATTTTTAGCTAACTAAGCTTATTATGTCAATTTGGAGAAAAATAAGGTAAGTATAGGTCATTTTTGTGCTACCATAAGTAATTTTGGAGCTAACCTAGCTAAAATAGATCATATTGGAGCTAACCTAGGTAAACTTGGTCATTTTGGAGCTAACCTAGGTAAACTTGGCCCTTTTGGAGCTAACCTAGCTAAAATGGATCATATTGGAGCTAACCTAGATAAACTTGGTCATTTTGGTGCTAACCTAGGTAAACTTGGTCATTTTGGAGCTAACCTAGGTAAAATGGATCATATTGGAGCTAACCTAGGTTAAATGGGTCATTTTGGAGCTAACTTAACTAATTATGCTATTTTGAGTTAACTAAGCATAATTATGGCATCTTTAACACAAGTAAGCCAAGTGTATGCCATTATTGAGCAAACCTAGGAAACTAAGCATATTAGAGATAACTTAGCATATTAGAGCTAACTTATGTCATTTCGGAGGAAATAAAGCTAAGTATATATAGATCATTTTGGATATTTGACATACGTGACATAGTTCACTCCTCCTTCTTCTTCTCCTTCTCCTTGCTCATCCTGATGCGACAAGAGCGGCGAGGCGGTGGAGGCGGTAGGATGTAGTCTTCTACCACAATTGGCATGGTCATTTCGCCCGGCTATGGGATCGCCGGCGCCACCACCATCGCGAGGTCATTGTCAGGCACCACCACCATCGCGAGGCCATCTTTAGGCAGCACCATCGCTAGGTCACCCTCAACCACCACCATCTCTTGCCCATAGTCAGGCACCACCATCACTAGGTCATCCTCAGCCACCACCATCTGTTGCCCATCGTCAGCCTGCACCTCCTCATCCCCACTCTGCTCCTCTTCTTCCCCACTCCATTCCAAATCATCCTCGCTGCTGCTTTTGATGCAGCCAGAGTCGTTGCTGCTTTCGCTATAGCCAGAGTCGCTGCTGCTGCTCCCATTGCCTTACCAAATGCAACAATGACCCTTAACAATCGATGTGAGACAAAGCCAAATGTAGAGGAAGAAGAGGCAGAATGTACCGGCATCATCATCGTCCTGGTAGCGCATGCGACACATAGTCGTGTTGAACAGCTTCACGGTGAGCATGGCGTTGCTCTCATACCTGAAGAGAAGGAAGTACCCGTGCCGCAGGCCGTAGGCATGGTAGAACTGCTCCTAGCCACGACACATGTACATGTGGCCGTACCTGATAAACAACTCCACGTCCCAATGCCTGGGAAGTCCGCTGCCGGCCTGTCGCAGCTTCACATTCTTTGGGCTATGGCCGTCCAACATCTTCATAAAAGTGTCAGGCAGCCTCTGCAGTTTGGGACAAAGAGTGATGTAGCAAACAACAGAGTTATCATAATGAGATGGGTGAAGGGGAGATCTCTCCTTTTATATACCTGCCTCAAGGAGGAAGTCCCAAGTATGATACTTAAGAACTCGAAAGCATCCAACTCGTACTCCGGTGTGGCAGAGCGGAGCCTGCGATGGCGGCTTCCCCCCATCTCTGATAAGCAGCAGAAGAGACCAAGTAGTACCCTTAGAACATTATCATACAACATTATAAAAGCGGAAGTTTTGAGCAGAAGATAATCAACTACACGAAGTTATCATTTCACATTCAAAAAGCAATGCAGACATATGAAAAGAAAGAAACTAGGAGTGTTGGAGTGTTGGCTGAGATATCCCAGTACAAAAATGAGTTACCAAAATGAAAGGAAGGCAAAAATAGGGTGCCCACTCTAATCTAGTATCTTACAGAACTGCTAACACACAATCACCTGAAAGTTTCAGTTTCGGTCAGTCATCCCAACCAAGATGATTTGCTTTGAGATAATGAGAACAACCGCGATATGAGGATCTAAAGTGGTAGAGATTGACTGTAATAATAAAGCATTGTTTCTTGAGGGCCATGAAAATAAGAACAACATATACACGACTATGCTTGGTGTACTGTATTCACCCTCAACGAGACCATAACTCTTAACAGCTAAAAAAACTTGACATGGAACTATACTCTGAAATTTTGAAACAAGTCTGAAACTACCTAAAAAAACTTAGCGATGAAGCTCCAGTGCCGCGCCATATTCCTCTAAGATATTAAGATAACCTAGGGCAGGCCTTTTGATTGGGCTATCATTTTCGCATCATGGGCAGACAGTACCAGGCAAATAAAGACTAACTAGAACTGTTCATATATATGAACATAACACAAAGATCATAACAGATTTTGAACCCTAGGGGAAGACAGTGACCAATTGGTGCACCATGAAGACCGGGCACACTTACTTGAGGGCGAGGAGCGGTCGGGGTCGCCGGGGCGGCGGGGGCGGCACGGCGACGGGGTTGGCGCGGGGCGGAGAGGGGGTCGCCGGGTGTGTGTGGCGCAGGGCGGCGGCACGGGGGCGTGGCGGCCGACGACGGGGGTGGCGCGGGGCGGCGGGGTGGTGCGGCGATGGGGTTGG
>LR738712.1:103699075-103766195 GCA_902687465.1 Secale cereale
AACGGTGGCGGCAGGGGGGCGGGGCGGCCGGCGACGGGGGTGGCGCGAGGCGGCGGCGGCGGCACGAGGGCGGGGCGGGGCGGAGAGAGGGTCACCGGGTGTGGGTGGCACGGGGCGGCGGCGACACGGGGGCGGGGCGGCGGCTCGGGCTTGGGGAGGAGAAAGGGACAAAGAGAGAGTGGTCGGGCGCGGGCGTGTTTGACTTTTAGTTAAGGCACGGTTCTTTGCCGTTTGCTAGCAGACGGCAAAGAGCCTACCTAACGGACGTCAGTTTAAGCACTTTCTTTGCCACGTGCTAGCTGACGGCAAAGAAAGTGGCCGTTAGGTGGTTCTCACTAGTGGGCCACCCTGCCTCTTTGTCGTCCGATGGCTGACGGCAAAGCATATATGCTGTCCGCTAGCTGATGGTAAAGATTTGGCTGACGACAAATGTTCTCTTTGCTGTCAGCTCTTTCTTTATCGTCAGCTTTCTGCATACTAATGGCAAAGACCTTCTTTGCCATCAGCTAGCTGACGGCAAAGAAGCTGATTCCAGTAGTGTGGGGCACCTCCCCCAAGCTTGGCAGTTGCCAAGGGGAGTTCCCATACCCATGTATTTATGATTATTTCTTCGGAGGCGGTGTTGATGGAGTTGTTGATGTAGCAGGTTTATCTTTTTCCCTCATCTTACGCTTAAGGATGGATTTTTTCTCCTTCAGCTCACCAATCTCCTGTTCAGTGTTAATACCCTCCTGCATAATTCTTGCTTGTTCTCCTGCAAAAGACTAAAAGGGATAAACTCGATCTTTGGTTTCTTTGTTTTATTCAGAAGACTTGACTTTTTGAACTCCACGTGCATGTCCCCAGGTTAGGGTAGTGGAACTTCCTCTTCATCGGAACTTGTGTCTTCCTTTCCTTTCGGATCATAGTCCTCTTCTTCCTCTGTGGTTCAACCATAATGCTCCAAATCCTCATATACCTTGGGGTCTGTGATATAATCTGCTACATAGCTCTCTTCCTCTGAATCTTGGGATGACATATTGCTCTAAATCTGCTGCAGAAACAACTCAAAAATGAAAACGGATGATTCTGTCGAGCTACGGTAGTCAAAAGTTTCGGGATATTCTATAATGAATTTTTACCGACCGAAGGAAGTATCGTGCAAGAAAATGAAGTCCGGAGGGCACGCGGGGTGTCCACAAGGTAGGGGGCGCGCCCAGGGGGTATGGTGCGCACTCCACCCTTGTGGCTGCCCCGTGTCTCTTCTGGACTAGTTTTAATTTTCCTAATTTTTTATATATTCCAAAATGGAGAAAAACTGTTGTTTGAAACGTTGTGGAGTCGGTTTACTTACCGTACCATATACCTATTCCTTTTCGGAGTCTAAAAGATTCTCGAAAGTGTTCCTTATGTACTCCTCCGGTGTCATGGTGTCAATTGTATTTGTCTCAACATTAAAGGGAGTACCTGAGATATAGTTCTTCATTCTTTGACCATTTACCACTTTTGGATTTGTGCCTTTGGTGTTGTTGATTTGATGGCACCGCCATGATAGACCTCCTCGATAATGTAAGGGCCTTTCCATTTAGAGAGAAGTTTTCCCGCAAAATATCTTAAATTAGAGTTGTATAGCAAAACATGATCACCTATGTTAAACTCCCGTTTTTGTATCCGTTTGTCATGCCATCTTTTAACTTTTTCTTTAAACAATTTGGCATTCTCATAGGCTTGGGTTCTCCATTCATCGAGTGAGCTAATGTCAATTAGCCTCTTCTCACTGGCAAGTTTGAAGTCATAATTGAGTTATTTAATAGCGCAATATGCCTTATGTTCCAATTCAAGAGGTAAGTGACATGCTTTTCCATAAACCATTTATACGGAGACATATG
Organism: Secale cereale; assembly: GCA_902687465.1. Taxonomy (NCBI): domain Eukaryota; kingdom Viridiplantae; phylum Streptophyta; class Magnoliopsida; order Poales; family Poaceae; genus Secale; species Secale cereale. The sequence continues at coordinate 103,700,944 of LR738712.1, forward strand.
CATAGGGTTTTTATAAGAAGTTCTATAAGCCCATAATGCATCATTAAGTTTCTTAGACCAATTCTTTCTTGATCCATTAACAGTCTTTTGCAAGATCAATTTAATCTCTCTATTGCTCAATTCTACTTGACCACTAGAGTGAGGATGATACGAAGATGCAACTCTATGGTTAACATCATATTTAGCAAGCATCTTACGGAAAGCACAATGAATAAAATGTGAACCACCATCAGTAATTAAATATCTATGGACTCGAAACCTCAGAAAAATAGAGGTGTTATGATCAGCACTACTAGCTGGAATAGCTTCTACCCACTTAGTAACGTAATCAACAACAACTAAAATATGTGTATACATACCCATTAGAGGAAGGAAAAGGTCCCATATAATCAAAGCCCCAAACATCAAATGGTTCAATAACAAGTGAATAGTTCATAGGCATTTCCCGATGTCTACTAATATTACCAATTCTCTGACATTCATCACAAGACAAGAAAAACTTACGGGCATCTTTGAAGAGAGTAGGCCAATAAAAACCAGATTGCAATACCTTGTGTGCAGTTCTATCTCCAGCATGGTGTCCTCCATTGGCCTCAGAGTGACACTTGCGTAGGACATGTTCCTGTTCATGCTCAGGTACACAACGTCTAATAACACCATCTACTCCTTCTTTATAAAGGTGTGGGTCATCCCAAAAGTAATGTCTTAAATCATCGAAAAACCTTTTCTTTTGTTGGTATGTGAAGCTAGGTGGTATAAATTTAGCAACAATGTAATTAGCATAATCTGCGTACCAGGGAGCATTATAAGAAGCATTTATGACAGCTAATTGTTCATCAGGAAAGCTATCATCAATAGGTAGTGGGTCATCAATAACATTTTCTAACCTAGACAAGTTATCTACAACGGGGTTCTCAGCTCCTTTTCTATAAATAATATGCTGATCAAATTCTTGTAGCAAGAGAACCCATCTAATAAGTCTAGGTTTAGCATCTTTCATTTCCATAAGATATTTAATAGCAGCATGATTGGTGTGAACAGTTACTTTGGAATCAACAATATAAGATCTGAACCTATCACATGCAAAAACAACTTCTAAGAATTCTTTTTCAGTAGTAGCATAATTTCTCAGGGCACTGTCTAGAGTTTTACTAGCATAATGAATAACATTCAGTATTTTATCAACTCTTTGTCCTAGAATAGCACCAACAACATAATCACTCGCATCACACATAATTTCAAAGGGTAAATTCCAATCAGGTGGTTGAACAATATGTGCGGAAATCAAGGCTTTCTTAAGTATTTCAAATGCTTCTACAAAATCATCATCAAAAACAAAAGGAACATCTTTTTGCAAGAGATTAGTGAGAGGCCTAGAAACTTTACAGAAGTCTTTAATAAACCTCCTATAGAAACCAACATGACCAAGAAAACTTCTAATATCTTTGATATCTTTAGGACATGTCATCTTTTCAATGGCATCTACTTTAGCTTTATCAACTTCAATACCTCTTTCAGAAATCTTATGCCCCAAGACAATACCTTCATCTCCCAATTCAAGACAAGATTGGTTTCTTCGCATCTCTGCAAAACTCGATCAAGGTTGCTTAAGCAATCATCAAAGTAAGTTCCGTAAATGGAGAAATCATCCATGAAAACCTCAACATTCTTTTCACAAAAACCAGAGAATATAGCAGTCATACATCTTTGAAAGGTAGCAGGTGCATTGCATAAACCAAAAGGCATACATCTATAAGCAAAAGTACCAAAAGGGCAAGTAAAAGTAGTCTTTTCTTGATCCTCTTTTGACACAGGTATTTGAGAGAAACCAGAATAACCATCTAGAAGGAAAAATGTGTATGTTTGGATAGTATTTCTAGCATTTGATCAATAAAAGGTAGAGGGTAATGATCTTTCTTAGTAGCTTTATTCAATTTGTGAAAATCAATTACCATTCTATAACCTGTTACAATTCTTTGCGGGATCAATTCATCTTGATCATTAGGAACAACAATAATGTCTCCCTTCTTGGGGACACAATGAACATGACTTACCCACTGACTATCAGCAATAGGATAAACAATACATGCCTCCAAAAGCTTTAGTATTTCATTTCTTATCACCTCTTTCATCTTCAGATTTACTCGACGTTGGTGATCGACGACTGGTTTAGTGTCATGCTCTAATTTAATTTTGGGTTGGCATAAAGTGGGACTAATGCCCTTAAGATCATCAAGAGTATATCCGATAGCAGCACGGTGCTTCTTCAGAGTTTTCAATAGTTTATTTTCTTCATGCTCTGAAAGGTTAGCACTAATAATAACAGGATATATCATCTTTTCATGAAGATAAGCATATTTCAAAGTATCGAGTAATGGTTTAAGCTCAAACACGGGACCACCCTTACGTGGAGGAGGATCCCCAAGGATTTCAACAGGCAGATTGTTTTTCAGAATAGGCCCTTGTTTAAAGAATATTTCATCTATTTCCCTTATTTCATTCATAAACATATCATTCTCATGTTCTAGCAAATACTGTTCTAAAGGTTCAGTAGGAGGCATGGCAATAGAAGCAAAACCAATAATTTCATCCTTACTAGGAAATTCTTTATCACGGGGTTGTCTACAAAATTTAGAGAAATTAAAATCATGAGACATATCCCCTAGACCAACAGTAATAATATCTTTCTCACAGTCTATTCTAGCATTGACAGTGTTCAAGAAAGGTCTACCAAATATAATGGGACAAAAATCAACTTGTGGGGAACCAAGAACAAGAAAATCAGTAGGATATTTTATTTTCCCACACAAGACTCCAACATCTCTAACAATCCCAATTGGTGATATAGTATCTCTATTAGCAAGCTTGATAGTAACATCAATTTCTTCTAACTCAGCATGTGCAATTTCATTCATAATCTCTTCATATAAGGTAAAAGGAATTGCACTCACACTAGCACCTACATCACATAAGCCATGATAACAATGATCTCCTATTTTAACATAAACAATAGGCATGCCAACAATAGGTCCATGTTTATCTTTGGTATCGGGTTTGGCAATTCTAGCAGCTTCATCACCGAAATCAATAACATGCCCATCAATATTATTAGCTAAGAGATCTTTAACCATAGCAATATTATGTTCAACTTTATTTTGTTGAGGTGGTCTAGGTGCTCTAATATTACTTTTATTAACCACAATTGAAGCTTTATCATGATCCTTTATTCTAACAAGAAAAGGTGGTTTCTCAATATTATTAGTAGGAATAATAGGATCAACATTATAAGTAATAGTTTCTTATTCAACTTTAATTGGTTCAACTACTTTAACTTCAATGGGAGGATGATATTTAAACCACTTATCCTTAGGGAGATCAACATGAGTAGGAAATGATTCACAGAAAGAAGCTACTATCTCAGTGTCAAGTCCATATTTAGTGCTAAATGCATGGAAAGCATCGGTATCCATAAAAGATTTAACATAATAAAACTTAAGGCTTTTACCTGACTCATTACCTTTGCCAAGATCCCAATCTTCAGAATTATGTTTAATTCTTTCTAATAAATCCGTTTGAAGTCAATAGTCTTATTCATATAAGAACCAATATAAGAAGTATCGAGCATGGATTGATCATTATGAGAAAGCCGAGCATAAAAATTCTGAATAATAATTTCTCTTGGGAGCTCATGATTGGGGCATGAACATAACATTGACTTAAGCCTCCCCAAGCTTGAGCGATAGTTTCTCCTTCACGAGGCCAAAAATTATATATGTAATTCTGATCACGATGAACTAGATGCATAGGATAAAACATCTAATGAAATTCCAATTTCAATCGGTTGTAGTTCCATGATCCAATATCATCACATATCCTATACCATGTCAATGCATTTCCCTTCAAAGATAAAGGGAAGACATTCTTCTTGACAACATCCTCTGGGATACTTGCAGGCTTAAATAATCCACAAACTTCATCCACATAGATTAGGTGTAAATTGGGATGCAATGTTCCATCTCCTGCATAAGGATTAGCTAGGAGTTTCTCTACCATACTCAAAGGAATTTCAAAGTAAATATTTTTAGTAGGTGCAGTAGGTTGAGGAGCAACTCTTTGTTCTTCTGGTCGGGGTGAAGAGACCCCGAACAAACCCCTCAAAGGATTATTTTCCATTGTAAGAAGTGACAGTAAATTTCTGCACACTATATAAATGTTTCCTTAGCAAAGACACTTCACTCCCCGACAACGTCGCCAGAAAAGATTCTTGATGACCCACAATTATAGGGGATCTATCATAGTCCTTTCAATAAGTAAGAGTGTTGAACCCAACGAGGAGCAGAAGGAAATGACAAGCAATTTTCAGCAAGGTTTTCTCTGCAAGCACTGAAATTGTTGGTAACAGATAGTTTTGTGATAGTATAATTCGTAACGGGTAACAAGGAACAAAGGAAGAAAGGTGGCCCAATCCTTTTTGTAGCAAAGGACAAGCCTGGACATACTCTTATATAAAGCAACACGCTCCCGAGGACACATGGGAATTATTGTCAAGATAGTTTTCATCACGCTCATATGATTCACGTTCGGCACTTTGACAATTTGATATGTGGGTGGACCGGTGCTTGGGTGTTGTCCTTCATTGTACAAGCCTCCCACTTATGATTCACCACTCTCGCAAGCATCCGCAACAATGAAAGAAGTATTAAGATAAATCTAACCATAACATGAAATATAGGGATCCAAATCAGCCCCTTATGAAGCAACGCACAAACTAGGGTTTAAGCTTCTGTCACTCTAGCAACTCATCATCTACTTATTACTTCCCAATGCCTTCCCGTAGGCCCAAATAATGGTGAAGTGGCATGTAGCTGACGTTCACAGAACACCACTAGAGGAAAGACAACATACATCTCATCAAAATATCGAACGAATACCAAATTCACATGATTACTTATAACAAGACTTCTCCCATGTCCTCAGGAACAAAAGTAACTATTCACAAAGCATGTTCATGTTCATGATCAGAGGGGTATTGAATAGCATTAAGGATCTGAACATATGATCTTCCACCAGATAAACCAACTAGCATCAACTACAAGGAGTAATCAACATTACTAGCAACCCACAGGTACCAATCTGAGGTTTTGAGACAAAGATCGGATACAATAGATGAACTAAGGTTTGAGAGGAGATGTTGTTGGTGAAGATGTTGATGAAGATTGACTCCCTCTTGATGAGAGAATCGTTGGTGATGACGATGGCTTTGATTTCCCCCTCCAGGAGGGAAGTATCCCCCGCAGAACAGCCTTGCCGGAGCTCTAGATTGGTTTCGCCCAGGTCCCCCCTCGAGATGGCGACACTTTGTCCTGAGATCCTCCTTATGATTTTTTCCAGGTCAAAACACGTAATATAGCAGAAGATGGACTCTGGCGGCCAGCCAGGAGGCCCACAAGGTAGGGGTGTGCCCAGGGGGGTAGGGCGCGCCCCCACCCTTGTGGATGGCTGGTGGCCCCCCTCTGGTGCTTCTTTCACCCAATATTTTTTATATATTCCAAAAATATTCTTCGTGAAGTTCCAGGACCTTTGGTGTTGTGCAGACTAGGTATTTCAGATTTGCTCCTTTTCTAGTCCAGAATTCCTGCTGCCGGCATTTTCCCACTTCATGTAAACCTTGTAAAATAAGAGAGAAAAGGCATAAGTATTGTGACATATTGTGTAATAACTGCCCATAATGCAATAAATATCAATATAAAAACATGATGCAATCTGGACGTATCCGTATCCGGGAGTTGCATGATCTCATAGTCGAAGGAATATGTATTTGACATTAAGAACGCAATAACAATAAATTGTACGATCAAATGCTAAGCTAACAGATGGGTCTTATCCATCACATCCTCCTCCTAATGATGTGATCCCGTTATCAAATGCCAACTCATGTCTATGGTTAGGAAACCTTAACCATCTTTGTTCAACTAGCTAGTCTAGTAGAGGGTTACTAGGGACACGATATTTGTTTATGTATTCACACATGTATTTAAATTTCTGGTCAATACAATTCTAGCATGAATAATAAACCTTTATCATGAATAAGGAAATAGAAAATTATAACATCTTTATTATTGCCTCTTGCTACTTCTCGAGCTTGCGTTGTATTCCCTCGAAGAGGAAAGGGTGATGCAGCACAATAGCGTAAGTATTTCCCTCAATTTTTGAGAACCAAGGTATCAATCCAGTAGGAGACCACGCACGAGTCCCTCACACCTGCACAAACAAATAAGAACTTTGCAGCCAACGCGATAAGGGGTTGTCAATCCCTTTACGGTCACTTACGAAAGTGAGTTTTGACAGATAGGATAGTTTGATATTTTTGGTATTTTTTGGATATAAGAACAGAAAGTAAAAACAACAAAGTAAAGTAGATTGTAGATTGATATGTTGAGAATAGACCCGGGGGCCATAGGTTTCACTAGTGGCTTCTCTCATGATAGCAGAATTCTACGGTGGGTGAACGAATTACTGTCGAGCAATTAATAGAAAAGCCAATAATTATGAGAATATCTAGGCATGATCATTATATATAGGCATCATGTCCGTGACAAGTAGACCGAAACAATTCTGCATCTACTACTATTACTCCACACATCGACCGCTATCCAGCATGCATCTAGAGTATTAAGTTCATAAGAATAGAGTAAGGCTTTAAGCAAGATGACATGATGTAGAGGGATAAACTTAAGCAATATGATATAAACCGCATCTTTTTATCCTCGATGGCAACAATAGAATACATGCCTTGCTGCCCCTACTGTCACTGGGAAAGTACACCGCAAGATTGAACCCAAAGCCAAGCACTTCTCCCATTGCAAGAACTATAGATCTAGTAGGCCAAACCAAACCAATAATTCGAAGAGACTTGCAAGGATATTGTAATCATACATAAAGGAATTCAGAAAAGAACCAAATATTTCTCATAGATAATCTTGATCATAAACCCACAATTCATCGGATCTCGACAAACACACCGCAAAAAGATTACATCGAATAGATCTCCTGGAAGACCAAGGAGAACTTGGTATTGAGATCCAAAAAGAGAGAAGAAGCCATCTAGGTACTGACTATGGACCCGAAGGTCTGTGGTAAACTACTCAGAACTCATGGTGAGGCAATGGTGTTGATGTAGAAGCACTCCGTGGAAGATCCCCCCTCCGGTGGAGTTCCGGAACAGGCCCCATAATGGGATCTCACAGGAACAGAAGGTTGCGGTGGTGGAATTAGGGTTTTCTCTGTTGCTTCAATGTTTTCAGGGTACATGGGTATATATAGGAGGAAGGAGTACGTCGGTGAGCAACGTGGGGCCCACGAGGGTGGGGGGCATGCCCAGGGGAGGGGGTGCGCCCTGGACCCTCGTGGGCACCACGTGTCTCCTCTGCCTTGGTTCTCAAGTCTCTCGTGAAGATATCATTCCAAAAATAACTCTCCCGAAGGTTTCATTCCGTTTGGACTCCGTTTGATATTCCATTTCTGCGAAACCCTGAAATAGGCAAAAAACAGCAATCTTGACTAGGCCTTTGGGTTAATAGGTTAGTCCCAAAATAATATAAAAGTGTATAATAAAGCCCATTAAACATCCAAAACATCATATATAATAGCATGGAACAATAAAAAATTATAGATACGTTGGAGACGTATCACCTCTAGGGCCTATTTCCATCGGTCTCCCACTTGCACTGGACTCACTCATCTAGATTACATTGTAATGGATCTAACACCCATGTAGTCTTGGTGTTGATCATGTTTTGACTGCGGAAGATGCTTAGTCAATGGGTTTGTATGTACCTTGCAAATTTCAATGTCTTCATCCTTGACCTTTTCACGAATAGAGTTGAAGCGTCTCTTGATGTGTTTTCTTCTCTTGTGAAACCTAGATTCCTTCACCAAGGCAATTGCTCCAGTGTTGTCACAAAAGATTGTCGTTGGACCCGATGCACTAGGTATAACATCTAGACCAGATATGAACTCCTTCATCCAGACTCCTTCATGTGCTACTTCTGAAGTAGTAATGTAATCCGCTTCACACATAGATCCCGCCACGACGCTCTGCTTGGAACTGCACCAACTGACGACTCCAACATTCAATATAAATATGTATACAGTCTGAGACTTAGAGTCATCCGGATCTGTGTCAAAGCTAGCATCGATGTAACCCTCTACGACGAGCTCTTTGTCACCTCCATAAACAAGAACCATATCCTTTGTCCTAATCAGGTACTTCAGGATGTTCTTGACCGTTGTCGAGTGATCCACTTTGGGATTACTTTGGTACCTCCCTGCCAACTTATGGCAAGGCACACATCAGGTATGGTACACAGCATAGCATACATGATAGAGCCTATGGTTGAGGCATAGGGAATGATTTTCATTTTCTCTCTATCTTCTACAGTGGTCAGGCTTTGAGTCTGACTCAATTTCACACCTTGTAACACAGGCAAGAACCCTTTCTTTGACTAATCCATTTTGAACTTCTTCAAAACTTTGTCAAGGTATGTGCTTTGTGAAACTCCTATTAAGCGTCTTGATCTATCTCTATAGATCTTGATGCCCAATATATAAGCAACTTCACCGAGGTCTTTCATTGAAAAATTCTTATTCAAGTATCCTTTTATGCTACCCAGAAATTCTATATCATTTCCAATCAACAATATGTCATCCACATATAATATCATAAATGCTATAGAGCTCCCACTCACTTTCTTGTAAATACAGGCTTCACCATAAGTTTGTATAAAACCATATGATTTGATCACTTCATAAAAGCGTATATTCCAACTCCGAGATGCTTGCACCAGTCCATAGATGGAACACCGGAGCTTGCACACTTTGTTAGCACCTTTAGGATCGACAACACCTTCTCATTGAATCATATACAACTCTTCTTTTAGAAATCCATTAAGGAATGCAGTTTTGACATCCATTTGCGAGATTTCGTAATCATAAAGTGCGGCAATTGCTAACATGATTCAGAAAGACTTAAGCATCGCTACGGGTGAGAAAGTCTCATCATAGTCAACTCCTTGAACTTGTCGAAAACCTTTTGCGACAAGTCGAGCTTTGTAGACACTAACATTACCATCAGCGTCAGTTTCTTCTTGAAGATCCATTTATTCTCTATCGCTTGCCGATCATCAGGCAAGTCCACTAAAGTCCAGACTTTGTTCTCATACATGGATCCTATCTCAGAATTCATGGCCTCAAGCCATTTTTCAGAATATGGGCTCAACGTAGGTTCTTCATAGTTCGAAGGTTCGTCGTTGTCTAACAACATGATTTCCAGGACAGGGTTAACGTACCATTCTGGTGCGGTACGTGTTCCGGTCGGCCTTCGAGGTTCAGTAGTAACTTGATCCAAAGTTTCATGATCATCATCATTAGCTTCTTCTCTAGTTGGTGTAGGCATCATGGGAACGGCTTTCTCTGATGAGCTACTTTCCAATTCAATAGAAGGTACAATTACCTCATCAAGTTTTACTTTTCTCCCACTCACTTCTTTCGAGAGAAACTCCTTTATAAAGGACCCAATCTTAGCAACAAAGATCTTGCCTTCGCATGTGTGGTAGAAGGTGTACCCAATTGTTTCTTTGGGGTATCCTATGAAGACGCACTTCTCCGATTTGGGTTTGAGCTTATCAGGCTGAATCCTTTTGACATAAGTGTCGCAACCCAAAACTTTAAGAAATGACAGCTTTGGTTTCTTGCCAAAACATAGTTCATACAGTGTCATCTCAACAGATTTAGACGATGTCCTATTTAACGTGAATGCAACTGTCTGTAATTCATAACCCCAAAACAATAAAAGCAAATTGGTAAGAGACATCATAGAACACACCATATCCAATAGAGTACGGTTACGACATTCGGACACACCATTACGCTATGGTGTTCCAGGTGGCATGACATGTGAAACTATTCCACATTGTTTGAAATGAAGGACAAACTCGTAACTCAAATATTCGCCTCCGTGATCAGATTGTAGAAACTTTATTTTCTTGTTACGATGATTCTCCACTTCACTCTGAAATTATTTGAACTTTTCAAATGTTTCAGACTTGTGTTTCATCAAGTAGATATACCCATACCTACTCAAATCATCTTTGAAGGTGAGAAAATAACGATACCCACCACGTGCTTCAACACTCATCGGACCGCATACATTGGTATGTATTATTTCCAATAAGTCATTAGCTCACTCCATTGCTCTGGAGAATGAAGTTTTAGTCATCTTGTCCTTGAGGCATGGTCCACAAGTATCAAATGATTCATAATCAAGTGATTCCAAAAGTCCATTGGCATGGAGTTTCTTCATGCGCTTTACACGAATATGACCTAAATGGCAGTGCCACAAATAAGTTGCACTATCATTATCAGCTTTGCATCTTCTAGCATCAATATTATGAATATGTGTATCACTACGATCGAGATTAAATAAGAATAGACCATTACTCAAGGGTGCATGACCATAAAAGATATTACTCATATAAATAGAGCAACCATTATTCTCTGACTTAAATGAATAACTGTCTCGCATTAAACAAGGTCCAGATATAATTTTCATGCCCAACGCAAGTACCAAGTAACAATTATTTAGGTCTAAAACTAATCTCAATGGTATATGTAGAGGTAGCGAGCCGACGACGCTCATCTCGACCTTGGATCCATTCCCGACGTGCATTGCCACCTCGTCCTTAGCCAATCTTCGTTTATTCAGTAGCTCCTATTTCGGGTTACAAATATGAGCAACCGAACCAGTATCAAATACCCAGGCGGTACTATGAGCACTAGTAAGGAACACATCAATAACATGTATACCAAATATACCTTTGTTCACTTTGCCATCCTTCTTATCCACCAAATACTTGGGGCAGTTCCGTTTCCAGTGACCACTCCCTTTGTAGTAGAAGCACTCAGTTTCAGGCTTAGGTCCAGCTTTGGGTTTCTTCACGAGAGCGGCAACTTGTTTGCCGTTCTTCTTGAAATTCCCTTTCTTTACTTTGCCCTTTTTCTTGAAACTAGTGGTCTTGTTAACCATCAACACTTGATGCTCTTTCTTGATTTCTACCTCCACCGATTTTAGCATCGCGAAGAGCTCGGGAATTGTTTTCTCCACCCCTTGCATATTATAGTTCATCATGAAGCCTTTGTAGCTTGGTGGTAGTGATTGAAGAACTTTGTCAATAACACTCTCAACTGGAAGATCAATTCCCAGCTGAGTCAAGTGGTTATGATACCCAGACATTTTGAGTATGTGTTCACTGACAGAACTATTCTCCTTCATCTTGCAGCTATAGAACTTGTTGGAGACTTCATATCTCTCAACCCGGGCATTAGCTTAAAATATCAACTTCAGCTCATGGAACATATCATATGCTCCATGACGTTCAAAACATATTTGAAATCCCGTTTCTAGGCCGTAAAGCATGGCACACTGAACTATCGAGTAGTCATTAGATCGAGCTTGTCAGACGTTCATAATATCTTCATCAACTCCTGCAACAGGTATGTCACCTAGTGGTGCATCAAGGACATAATTCTTCTGTGTAGCAATGGGGATAATCCTCAAGTTACGGACCAAGTACGTGTAGTTGCTACCAGCATCTTTCAACTTAGCTTTATCTAGGAACGCATTAAAATTCAAGGGAACGATAGCACAAGCCATTTATCTACAACATAGATATGCAAAACTATTACGACTAAGTTCATGATAAATTAAGTTCAATTAATTGAATTACTAATGAACTCCCACTTAAATTAACATCCCTCATGTTATCTAAGTGATACATTATCCAAATCAACTAACCCATGTCCGATCATCACATGAGATGGGGTAGTCATCAATGGTGAACATCTGACTCATACTATATGACTCATGTCCGACCTTTCGCTCTCCAGTGTTCTTAGACCATATCTGTACATGCTAGGCTCGTCAAGTTTCATACAATAAAGAGACAATCATAAGGCTCCTGTCGGTTGCCGATAATTTACAAAACATGATCATCTCATACAATAACGTATAACTCATCACATCTTGACCATATCACATCACAACATACCCTACAAACAAAGTTAGACGTCCTCTACTTTGTTGTTGCAAGTTTTACGTGGCTGCTACGGGCTTCTAGCAAGAACCGTTCTTACCTACGACAAAAACCACAATGGTGATTTATCAAGTTTGACGTTCTAACCTTCTTCAAGGACCGACCGTAGTCAAATTCGACTCAACTAAAGTAGGAGAAATAGACACCCGCCAGCCACCTTTATGCAAAACAAGTTGCATGTATGTCGGTGGAACTAGTCTCATGTACATGGACATGTAAGGTTGGTCTGGGCGCTTCATCTTACAATACCACTGAATCAAAATAAGACATTGGGGGTAAGCAGTATGACCATCACCGTCCACAACTTCTTTATGTTCTACTCGTGCATATCATCTACGCATAGACCAAAGTCATGATGCCACTATTGGGAAACGTTGCATGGAAAACAAAAAAAATCTACGCACACGCAAGATCTATCCATGAAGATGCATAACAACAAGAGGGGAGAGTGTGTATACGTACCCTAGTAGGACGTAAGCGGTATTAACGCGGTTGATGTAGTCGAACTTCTTCGCGATTCAACCGATCAAGTATCGAACGTACGGAACCTCCGTGTTCAGCACACATTCAGCTCGATGACGTCCTCGCTTTCTTGATCCAACAAGACGGGCGAAGTAGTAGATGAGTTCCGGCAGCACAATGGCGTGGTGACGGTGATGGTGATGCTATCTCCGTAGGGCTTCGCGTAAGCACTACGAAAATCTGACCAAGGGACAAAATTGTGGAGAGGGGCGCGGCACACGGCTAAGACAATGTTGTGTGTTGTGTGGCACCCCTCCCTCTCATATATATAGGGGGAGAGGGGAGGCAGCAAGGCACACCAAATAGGTGGCCTGCTGGCCCTAGGGCTCCTGCCCTGGACGTGCCCCCCGACAATGTTTTCCCAAAGGTGGGAGGAAAGGGGGAATGAGGAAGGCAAGGGGAGGCCGACTCCTCCCTTTCCTTCCTTCCCCTATGGCCGGCCACCATAGAGGGGCACACCAGCCCCTTGTGGGCTGGTGTGCTCCCTCACTTGGCCCATAAGGTCCTATACTTCCCGGGGTTTCCCGGAACCCCTTCCGATGACCCGATTACTACGTGGTACCCCCGAAACTCTTCCGGTGTCCAAATAGTATCGTCCTATATATCAATCTTTACCTTCGGACAATTCCGGAGATCCTCTTCATGTCCGTGATGTCATCCAGGACTCCGAACAACATTCGGTCATCAAATCACATAACTCATATAACACTTATTCATCATCGAACGTTAAGTGCGCGGACCCTACGGGTTCGAGAACTATGTAGACATGACCGAGACACCTCTCCGGTCAATAACCAATAGCACAAAGTGGATGCCCATATTGGTTCCTACATATTCTACAAAGATCTTTATCGGCCGAACCGCTATGACGATGTACGTAATTCCCTTTGTCTGTCGGTATGTTACTTTCCTGAGATTCGATCGTCGGTATGTTACTTTCCCAAGATTCGATCGTCGGTATCTCCATACCTAGTTCAATGTTGTCAACGGCAAGTCTCTTTACTCCTTCCATAATACATCATCTCATAACTAACTCCTTAGTCATTATGCTTGCAAGCTTCTTGTGATGTGTATTACCGAGAGGGCCCAAAGATACATCTCTGATACACGGAGTGGCAAATCCTAATCTTGATCTATGCCAACTCAACAGACACCTTAGGAGATACCTGTAGAGCATCTTTATGATCACCCAGTTACGTTGTGACATTTGATAGCACACAAGGTATTCCTTCGGTATCCAGGAGTTGCATGATCTCATAGTCGAATGAATATGTATTGGACATTAAAAAAGCAATAGAAATAAACTGTACGATCAAATGCTAAGCTAACGGATGGGTCTTGTCCATCACATCATTATCCTAATGATGTGGTCCCATTATCAAATGCCGACTCATGTCTATGGTTACGAAACCTTAACCATCTTTGATCAACGAGCTAGTCTAGTAGAGGCTTATTAGGGACACAATATTTGTTTATGTATTCACACATGTATTTAAGTTTTCGGTCAATACAATTTTACCATGAATAATAAGCCTTTATCATGAATAAGGAAATATAAAATAATAACAACTTTATTATTGCCTCTAGGGCATATTTCCATCAGCATTGGCATAGTCTGAATGTTAAGCTTCACTAGGGAAATTATCATGTAATCCTTTTTTCCATCTTTAACACAAACTAGAGCTACTAATATGTTCCAAGAATTAAAGCCATGCATTGTGGATGATAGGCAACACATTTTTCATCGGTCATGTTCTATTACAAATTGCTCCATGTTGGATGTATGTTAAATGTGAAGTTAGCCATGCCCATGTGTCTCTTGCTTGGAACTTTGGAAGAGTACATGGCAAAAAGTTGTTGATGTTGTCCATTGCATGTATGCTCATGTTGGTACTTAATAAAAGTTTTTTAATAAGCTTTCGTCTTCTGCAAATAATAACTACATGTCAAAGTTTATGTCGCTCTTTGCTTAGCTAGATGTCAAATTGTAGATAACAAGCTCATGTTTATTGCCTAATGATAAATAGCATCTTTGTAAATAACAAGCTGGTGTACACAATGTCAAGGTGTAATAATAATCTCTTTGCTTAATGATAATAGCAGCTTTGCAAATAACAAGTTCCTGGTGTTCGGACTTAGCGATAATAGCAGTCGACCTTGTTCTCACTTTTCTCTTGGACCGTAGAATCAAGCAACATACCAGATTGAGTGAATTTTGGTTTCAACTAACACAAATGCCCGTGCATTGCAACGGGAGAAAAAATGACGTGTCCATAAACATGATTAGAGCCAAAAAAGTGCATGACAAGGTTTAGTGATTAGAGGGAATGAAAGAACATACAACCATCACCGATCAACCAACACCCAATCAGTTCTTTTCTTATGTTCGGATCTTTCTGCACAACCCACTTCTATATACCAGGGTCTTCCTCTCAGTCCCATTCCATTAGAGTGTCCATGTACTTAGTTTTTTGGGTTTTGTCATTTATGCCACTAGTTGTGTCCCACTACTCAGTTTTGCCATTAGAAGTTACAACTGCACAAAATGCCATTGTTCCGTGAGATGCTTGTTAAAAATGCCATTAGATATCTCAAAATGCCATTGTTCCATTAGATGTTCGCTCAAAAATTCCATTAGACATTATTATTGTCAAGTCAAAATCGTCAACCATGTTATATGACGAATATAACCCTATAATCACATGTTACCTCTCTCTATCTAACATGATAAGTGTGGACCCCATTTGTCAGGAGTAAGCAAACGAATAATTTTAGAGGAAAATAAGAACACTATTGGGATCAGGTGGGACCCACACTTTATTGTAGTTAGATAGATGGAGAGCTAACATGTTGGTCTATAGGTATTTTGGTCTTTATAACATGGCAAGCAAGATTTGACCTGATAGTAATGATGTCAAGTGGCATTTTTGAGCATGCACCTAACGAAGCAATGACATTTTAGAGTAGTTGAAATTCCTAATGGCAAAACTGAGTAGTGAGACACAACCATTGATATAAATGATAAAAAACATTTTTATGCATCACTCGCATAATTCAATTTAACTAATGGAAGTTACTTCATTTCTATGTGCATTAGGCATGCCCACACAATCTCCTTTAAGTTGGACTCTCGCTCTCTATCTCTCTGTTTGAATGGTCACCATGGGGAGCGAATCCCCCTCTATATTTTTCAACTGATTTTGCCTAGCAGCATTGCAGCTCCATACAAGACAGGTTCAAGTGAACCAGAGTACACATAGAAACAAGAAAGAAGAGACACAACCGAAAAACACACATACAAACACACACCAAGACACATACACACATGAGACACAGGACACCACTGTAATCAATTATAGAGGAGAACTTTGGTACCATCGCAATTGTTGAGGCAACACATAGCCCAGACCACATCGGAAGCATCAACCTCACCACACTACTGACAAACCACCACCAAGACTGAGATAAAACCAACAAAGGCACCTTTCGCACGAGAAGCATCACCACCATGGAGGAAGAGCACCAATCAACGGAGACTAAACCATGACACCTCAAGGCCATTTGTGCAGCTGAAGGGTAACATGCGACCGGTTCCATGCCACCTGCGTACACGAAGAGCCACACGCTACCGAGGCCACAACACAACAACGATGTCATCGGCGATATCGAAGGGCATCACAAAGCCGAGCACACACAGATAGCTTCGCGGGCACGCACACATACCGTTTTGTGAAGAGCCACAAGAGCAGCTAAAGGCAACGCATAGCCGAGGGCGCACTGTCCATGGGCACCATCGAAGGGCAAAGCTACACTAAAAATCTGCTCTATTCTCTGACCAAAAGCCTGGTGACAAAGCATGAAACGTCGCCTACAATCATTTTCTGTGACAGTCAACCGCCACCGGGTGCCCCCCCTTCAGGAAGCGCCCTCAGAAACTTTGGTGACGTTCTGGCCTGATTTTCGGAGACACATTTTTCCATCATTAGGCATGTGCATATTCTGCGACGATTTGTAGTGTCATAGCTAATAATTCAAAATGTTAGTATTTTAAGATTTCATTTGCTTACATTAAAATATTTTTCTGGAGCCAAATAAACAAAATACTTGTAATTTCACTTATCGCCTTCGCTGTGTGGGGCCACTTGACAAGGACAGAAATAACCGATTAGTAGGAAAAAAATTAAGCCCATGGATTCAAGCCAAGAATGTGATGTCTTTGTCGCGGTGACCGTGCGAATAGCATGCCAATGGCGTGGTCACCATCTGAACTAGATGAAATGGTAGTGTTTGTCACGATTTAGATTGAAACTATACTGGATATGAGAGGATTCAATGGACATCTTCATAAAACATAGATAATACTTAATATCATTACAAGTTATGCAGAAGTTCATACATAATTAACATGCATATTTCTAGAACCTAAGAGAACTACTTGAACTTACTCATCATCGTCGATGCCATCCTCCTCCTTGCCACCGTCCGAGTCGTCTCATCATCCCCATCGTTGTCGTTGTCCTCCTTGTCGAGCCTCAACGCTTCGCCGCTTCAATCGTTCCCCTACATTTGGCCCATGTGTGGCGGATAACGTCTTCCGCATATGACGTGGCCGCGGAAAGTTTGATGGTGGCTGCAATGACGGCCTCATTGGCGGCTCATTCTGTGTCACAGATTGTTTCTTCAGCGCGCCCCATTGTGTTGGAGATCATGTACGCCACCTCGATCTCCGCTTTGGCGATGGTGCGGCGGATCTCCTGTAATCTTGGCCCGAGTTCGTCGAGCTCGCAGTGCATGTCTACCACTTGGCGGCGGGCTATCTCCCGAAGCTCGTCGAATCACCCCAAGAGGCGGTCGCACTCGTGGCGTACCTCAGGCCCTCCCCAATGATCCACCTTGAACAGGTGCTAAGGCTGCCATGTAGGCAAAAAAATCTGATGTGGCAAGGTAATAAAGAGGAGAGAGGTGAGTATGGTGACCACAGGAAGAACCAATGCCAAGCACGAGAACCTAGGCAAAAACAATTAAATGAAAGCAACCCACCAATGCATGGAATAGTTTAATTGCTAGAGTATTAAATGAGGGGAGCTTAGCACCAACAAATGAAGCAGCTATGCATTGTGGACATTAGTTGCTAAACTTTTTAATGTGCTTAGCACCTCTTCTAAGCACCAATGCATTGGAAGTAGCCTCATATACTTCACGGAGGACCTCGATGACACGGTCCTCCTTTGTGTCGAAGAGGCGCCATTGATGTGGGGCCCATTCACGGTCGCTGTCGCCCATTTCCTCGACCATTGGTTTTCTCTTCCTCGAGATGAGCCGAGTGCCTGACCTGGCGCCGCTGCTGAGGGGACGGATCGAACGCAACACCGGCTGGTGTCGGATTGGAGGCATGATGGGTGTGGGTTCGGTCGGGCTCGCCATCAGGGAGTGAGGTGACCTATGCAGCATGTTGCCGGCCATGGAGATGTAGGGGCGGAAGGGGGCGTGCAGACCATCATCAATGGAAATGGGATTTTTGGGGTTTCTCTAGGATTCGTTGGTACTATAGATGGAACCACCCCTTATATTGAGCGGTTGCCTAATGTGAACTGGTGCGAACTTGAACCAGCGGGAACGCAATGGAGGTGGTTGACAATGGATGCGAGGAGGCAAACATAGGCGTCCATCATCCATCCGAGGAGGTCGAACTGAAATATGTGTTAAAGAAATACTCCCTCCGTTCCTAAATATAAGTCTTGCTAGACATTTCAAATGAACTACAACATATGGATGTATGTAGACATATTTTAGAGTGTAGATTCACTCATTTTGCTCCGTATGTAGTCACTTGTTGGAATATCTAGAAAGACTTATATTTAGGAACAGAGGGAGCATATAATTGTGAAACAACTGAAACATGTTTATTTTTTTTCCTATAAATGAGTGAAATAATTGTTCAATCTTTTGCTCAAATAAGGGAAACTTATTTCTTTCGAATATATTGAACCGGTTATCTACAAAATATGAAACTTATATTTTGTCAACATGTTAACCTTATTTCACTCAACTTATTTCAAAATAGTGAAAATCAGTTTTTGGAAATGGGTGAACCCTATATTTTGAAAAAGATTGAAATATGTATTTTTATGTGAGTGAAATTTGTTTAGTGAGTGAAACCAGCTTCTTGAAAGTAATTGAAACATATTTTATATATATTGAAAATGGAGGAATTCCACTTTTGAAGTGTGTTCAATCATTTGAAATGAGTGAAGTAAGTTTTTTAAATGACCAAAACCCGTTTTTTAATGAGCGGAATTTGTTTTTTTCAATGAGTATAATTTTTTTTCTTAACGACTCAAATCAATTTTTTTGAATGATTGAAATATATTTTTAAATGAGTGAAATATGTGAAATTTCTTATTTCAGAAACATTGAACATGTTATCTCGTATTTAGTGAAATTCGTCATTTCAAATCAGTTTTTTGAAATTGTTGAACTTGCGTGAAATATGTAGATTCACAAATATGAGATTTCAATTTCAGTAAAATAAGCATCTTCAATGTAAAATTTAACTGGAATTGAAATACAATTGGAAATTTAAACTAGTCAAAATATATCCAAGAGCGGTATTGTATTAAAGATCTTGTCGACTTGCATTCAAATAAGTAAAAAGTTCCAGAAAAAAATTCGTTCATAAGTTATGACTCATAGAAAATGTTAGAAAGAAAATAAAATGCAAGCCTTTTGCTGGAGAGTGAGAATTTTGTATGCATGCAGCCATGCGTCCTCCTGTCTCCCACACACTCTTAGAGCATCTCCAACATGCGCCCAAAAACTGCCCCGCTCGCTAAAATTCGAGTTTTTTTGGCGCTGGACAGTTTCAGCAGAAGCTGTAAAATAGTGTGGGCGCAAAAAAGGGTTGCACGTGCGCTGAAAAATGCTATCACAAGCTACAAATTTGAGGCGCCGGATTGCGCGCGCTTCACAGTTTATACTGTGTGTTTTTTTGGACGCGCGTTTTTTGGGCATTTGGTAAACCAATGTTGGGTCTAGCGCTAATAGTGCTACAGTGGCGCACTAAAAATATTTTAGGGCGTGAAATTTTTGTGCCACTGTTGAAGAGGCTCTTATGTGACAGAAAGTCTGACCAGTGATGGACCATCGTCACATTGTATTGCTATGCATTAATTTGAGAAACAGTGCACAGCTTATGTAGAAAAGGACGGTTTTTAAAGCTAAAAGTTCTTAGATTCATTTGATTGAACTATCTTCATAGGATTTTTTGTAGAATTTTTGACACACATTTATTTTCATTTGATTTGAGTTTTGAGTTCTGAGCTCATGCAAATTATCTTATGTGATTGCATGTGTATTCACTCAAATCATTGCAAATTAAAGTACTCTGGATTCTTGAAATTAGAAAGTTACTGTATCTATCTATAATTCTATATTATACACTTCCTATTTTTGTCTTCGGGCATTGTCTAATCCATATATCTAAAAGAGCTATCTTTCATTCAAAAATTTACACATGAATTAACCGCCGAGACGTGATCGCACAGTCTGTACACGCAAAGCACATGTCTCCCTCTAGTATCAAGAGGGCCCCGAGTTTTAGTTTCGCCCCGGGCCCCCCAAATCTCAGGACCAGCCCTGTGTGAATCTCAACAAACCAATGGACGGGTGGATCCTTGACCACTACGACTCGGGCCTTTAGATTATTATTTTCACCGGCCATCTTAAGGGTCGCATTGGTCATTTATCAATGTCCCCTCGCTTATATAAGCTCTTTAAATGGACATGTTACTCATTCAATCTCACTTTAGTAGACTACCCATAGTGGGAGTAACATAGGTAGTAACATCACACATATCTAGATAAAAAAGATGATGTGGCAAGCAATAAATGAAGAAAGAGAGGCATGTGGTAACATAGCTAGTTACTACTAGTATGAGTAACATCACACATATCAAGGTAAGATGAGTCTATGGCCTAATAAATGAAGTCTTCCATGTTACCACACATATGTTACTCCCCACTATAGAGGTAGTAACATAGAGTAGTAACATGGGCATGTTACTACTCTATGTTACTACCCACTATGGCTAGTCGTAAACTCAATGAGACGATACAAAAGCTCCGGGACGCGTTTGGGGAGCTGTAGAGTCAGGTCCGAGGCGTTGAGCATGACTTGGGCCGACATCAAGGAGGAATAGTGGGTGAGGGTGCCGAGGAGTCGTGAACGGTGCATGCGACCACGCCTTGCTCATCGTGTTCCTAACATAGAACTAGGCCATGCTCCTTGGAGGCGGTTGAACATATTACAAACTATGACATATCAACTTTGTCCATGTATCACAACTTCCGCTATAAGGTCGCCATATGCATTTCTTTTTACTTGTAATTTCGATCACATGGTTACACACGAATTGAAAGTTGTTTCTATAAACAAAAATATATGTATATTTCTTTTGAAAAGAATCTAGAGTATAAAAGTTCATCGAATGAAGAAAGTAGCTCAAACATAATAAATAAATACACCAAGGTTCTTGGACCACTGAATGACCACTATTGCCATCGATATGATCCGTTGACGCGCCGTTGTCACCACACCCCATCGGAACCTACCCGACCTTGTCGATGAAGTCTTCGCGCACATGCCCCTAAGGACCAGGGCTCTGGAGCCACAACCATCATCGTTGAATCCTTGAATCGATATGACGCGTCTAAACGTTGAATCTCACCAGCATGCACACATGGCAAGAAAGCCTAGCCTCGTCGCCTAAAGAAGTCGACAAGTGTTCGATCGTAACGCCTTTATCTTTTTTAATAAAACCATATCTATTTACATCCGAAAATGCGTGTGTGGCAACTTCGTCAATCTCAAGATGATGTGCCGGTTCAGTCTCTCGAAGGTGCTCATAGAGATAGAGTATGTGCATGTGCGTTCATAGGAGTGAGTGTATGGGCGTATGCAGGGCCAGACCGACACATGGCCCACTATTTTTGGGCCCCAGATTTTTTTATGTAGGCCTAGTATTTGTAAAAAAGGAAAAAAAATCCAGATCGAGGCCTTACTGGGCCGATGGGCGCTGGAGTCCATCGAGTGCTGGTGCCCCTTGATCTAAACTGCTCGATCGATGAAAACGAGATCATCCCTGAAAAGACGAGATCGCTACGCTACACTACGCCCTACAATAGTCAATCGGGAATCAAGATCGTCTTGATCTGGAAACTGTAACTGCGGGCACATCTGCCGATGGACGACGCTACAGGAAACATGTTGTCTTGTCGCCGTACCTGGCCATGGGCAGTCCGGCCCGGACGCCCCGACCCGACCGAACCCAAAAATCCTGGGCTAGGCTGAGCCCGAGTGTGCCATCGGGCCGGGTTTGGGTCTAGAAACTAAGCCCGAGGGGCAGGTCGAGCCCACACAAAACATGATTTTAGTCGTAGCCGGGCCAGGCCGACCAGGCCATGTCGGGCTTTCTTGGGATCGGGCCTGATTTTGTAGGCCTGAAGCCCGAGATATGCCCAGATATACTCGTCGCCTTCGCCTCATCGGATCAGGCTGCTGTCGTTGTAGTCTTTTTGTTCTTGGCTTCCTCTCCCAAATTTCTGACTCGTCTGATCGATCCGTGACAGACTCGAGCCTCTAGGTGCTTAGTGAGTCCTCCTTTTTGATTAACTTCGGTTCCTACTTCTAATCCTAATCATCTAATTAACTTTTGGTAGGGATCGTTACTTCGTGTCTTCGATAGAGATCGTTGCTTTCCTCATCCGTTAAAGATCACACTCATAATGTACCAGTTCAGCTGGACAGGACCCAAAACTAGGTGAGTTAGAAGGTTCATCTAATTGCCAAACATTGACACATGAACTTACTGATATATGCTAATGTATAACTTTAACTGTATTTTATACATCTTTTGTATCTTGTGTTTCAATGTTGTTGTTCAAATAAATAGCAACCCGGAGTTGAATAGGTATAATGTTTTATACACACACACATTATAATTGCTCGTCAGTTCTTTTTTAATGAGATATGACCCTATTTTTTAGTTTCGTATAGGGCCCTGGATTTTGCCCGCCCAGCCCCGTGCGTATGTATGAGCGTCTGCGTGTGTACTGTGTTAAAAAATGTAGAGGAAAGGTCAGGGACGAAGCTAGGAATTAAGTCTAATTGGGTCACTGTCGGTGTCAAAACCGGCGGATCTCGGGTAGGGGGTCCCGAACTATGCGTCTAAGGATCGATGGCAACAGGAGGCTGGGGACACGATGTTTACCCAGGTTCAGGCCCTCTCGATCGAGGTAATACCCTACTTCCTGCTATATTAATATGGATGAATTTGATTACAAGAGTTGATCTACCTTGAGATCGTAATGGCTAAACCCTAAAGTCTAGCCTATGAGGATGTTATGATTTTCTTCTCTAGCCTCTACAGACTAAACCCTCCAGTTTATATATCCACTGGAGGGGCCTAGGGTTTGTACATAACCATCTTGCAGAGGAAGGAAATATTTCCGAACCTAAAACTTGCCATTATACGAATACTGGAGTCATATCCGGATACGAGAGACGATCTTCAACAATGATCTTCTCGACCCACTAGTCCGGCCCACCACGAGTTATCCGGCCACCCGAGGACCCCTCAATCCAGGACTCCCTCAGTAGCCCCTGAACCTGTCTTCGATGACGATGCGTTCGACTTCCGTATTGTCTTCGGCATTGCAAGGCGGGTTCCTTCTTCCGAATATATCTTCTGCAAAAAGGCGTATTGTGTTCAGCTCTGCATGGTTAGTATAACCCTTAGCCTCGAAGGCAAGGCATAGAAAGAAAAATGAATAATGTGTCTTTACTGACAACTTTTTGGTGAAGCGTCGCGTCCATCCCATTAACATACCGAACCGTTTTACTTAGTCCTAGTTTCGCGCTTCGAGGCATAGCCCCATTGACACGTCTCATCAGAGCAGAGATCGTGCCCGCTTATTGTGGGATCCTTATCAGTGTGACATGAGCATCCAAACCACGCATTACGCACGACCGCTTTGGGAACCGGTGAGGTTTGCGGCTCCCTTTCATCAGCCCCACGCTTTCCTCAAGCTCGAGCTCTACAATCTCCCTAGTCCCAGCATCCTCATCTCTTGCGCCCACCGCTTTTCGTTCCTCAACCATTACTTCCTTCCCCAGCAATGGATGGATCCGGTGCCAGGGGCAAGTGGGAGGCCTCCACGGTCACTGAGAAAACCATGGAGGATCTTAGGAGCGCAGGCTATCTCGCTGCTGACATAGCGCACTGAGTAACCGCCAAGGGCCAGGTGATCCCCGTCCCAGAGGCGGGTGAGAGAGTCGTGTTCCTTTCGCACTTTGTTAGGGGGCTAGGATTCCTGCTCCACCCCTTTGTTCGGGGTTTGCTATTTTTCGACGGGCTAGATTTCCACGATCTAGCCCCGAACTCAATCCTTCACATCTCCGCTTTTATAGTGGTGTGTGAAGCTTTC
The DNA here is from genome assembly GCA_902687465.1 of Secale cereale. Taxonomy (NCBI): domain Eukaryota; kingdom Viridiplantae; phylum Streptophyta; class Magnoliopsida; order Poales; family Poaceae; genus Secale; species Secale cereale. Next base: position 103,725,099 of record LR738712.1, read on the forward strand.
CTCCGCGTCCCTCCTCACTTCGGCCTATGGCTCAAAACCTTTAATGTGAAGTCGAAGGTGGCGGACGGGCAACACGTGGAGTGAGGGGGTGCTATGATTAGCAAGCTCCAGAAAGCCAATTGGCAAAAAGGGTCGTTCGTGGAAATGAACATGGTCTGGTACCATGAGTGGTTCTATATCACCGAACTCCACGACGCCAACTGGGCGGCGGAACCTGCTTTCAGATCTGGACCCCCGGAGAGGTTGACCTCCTGGACCAAAAAGAGTCTGAACTGGGGGTCTCAGGTTGAGGTTGAAGGAAATATGCCCTAGAGGCAATAATAAAGTTGTTATTTATATTTCCTTATATCATGATAAATGTTTATTATTCATGCTAGAATTGTATTAACCGGAAACTTAGTACATGTGTGAATACATAGACAAAACAGAGTGTCCCTAGTATCCCTCTACTAGACTAGCTCATTGATCAAAGATGGTTATGTTTCCTAACCATAGACATGAGTTATCATTTGATCAACGGGATCACATCATTAGGAGAATGATGTGATGGACAAGACCCATCCGTTAGCTTAGCACTATGATCGTTTAGTTTTACTGCTATTGCTTTCTTCATGACTTATACATGTTCCTATGACTATGAGATTATGCAACTCCCGAATACCGTAGGAACACCTTGTGTGCTATCAAACGTCACAACGTAACTGGGTGATCATAAAGATGCTCTATAGGTGTCTCCGAAAGTGTTCGTGGTGTTGGCATAGATCAAGACTAGGATTTGTCACTCTGAGTGTCGGAGAGGTATCTCTGGGCCCTCTCGGTAATGCACATCATAATAAGCCTTGCAATCAAAAGACTAATGAGTTAGTCATGAGATGATGTATTACGGAACGAGTAAAGAGACTTGCCAGTAACGAGATTGAACTAGGTATAGAGATACCGACGATCGAATCTCGGGCAAGTAACATACCAATGACAAAAGGAACAACGTATGTTGTTATGCGGTTTGACCGATAAAGATCTTCGTAGAATATGTAGGAGCCAATATGAGCATCCAGGTTCCGCTATTGGTTATTGACCGGAGATGAGTCTCGGTCATGTCTACGTAGTTCTCGAACCCGTAGGGTCCGCACGCTTAACGTTTGATGACGATCGGTATTATGAGTTTATGAGTTTTGATGTACCGAAGGAGTTCGGAGTCCCAGATGAGGCGGGGGACATGACGAGGAGTCTTGAAATGGTCGAGGCGTAAAGATCGATATATTGGATGACTATATTCGGACATCGGAAAGGTTCCGAGTGATTCGGGTATTTTTCGGAGTATATGGGCCTTATTAGGCCATACGGGAATAGAGGAGAAAGGCCAAAAGGAAGGAGGCGCGCGCCCCCCCTCTGGTCCGAATTGGAGAAGGGGTGCAGCCCCCTTTTCCTTCTCCCTCTCCACCTCTTTCCTTCTCTCCTACTCCGTAAAGGAAAGGGGAATCCTACTAGGACTTGGGAATCCTAGTAGGACTCCCCACACTTGGCGCGCCCCCTCTAGGGCCGGCCTCTCCCTTGCTCCTTTATATATGGGGGCAGGGGGGCACCCTAGGACACACAAGTTGAATTGTTTTAGCCGTGTGCGGTGCCTCTCTCCACAGAAACACACCTCGGTCATACCGTTGCAGTGCTTAGGCGAAGCCCTGCGGCGGTAGATACATCATATCTGTCACCACGCCGTCGTGCTGGCGAAACTCTCCCGTGAAGCTCAACTGGATCAAGAGCTCGTGGGACGTCATCAAGCTGAACGTGTGCCGAACACGGAGGTGCCGTACGTTCGGTGCTTGATCGGTTGGATCGCGAAGAAGTTCGACTACATCAACCGCGTCACTTGACGCTTCCGCTCCCGGTCTACGAGGGTACGTAGACACACTCTCCCCTCTCGTTGCTATGCATCTAGTAGATAGATCTTGCGTGATCGTAGGAAAATTTTAAAATACTACGTTCCCCAACAGTGGTATCAGAGCCAGGTCTATGCGTAGATGATATGCACGAGTAGAACATAATGAGTTGTGGGCGATACTAGTCATACTGCTTACCAGCATGTCATACTTTGCTTCGGCGGTATTGTGAGATGAAGCGGCCCGGACCGACATTATGCGTACGCTTATGCAAGACTGGTTTCACCGTTATGAGCACTCGTTTCTTAAAGGTGACTGGCGGGTGTCTGTCTCTCTCACTTTAGCTGAATCAAGTGTGGCTACGCCCGGTCCTTGTGAAGGTTAAAATAGCACATACTTGACGAAACATCGTTGTGGTTTTGTATGCGTAGGTAATAACGGTTCTTGCTAAGCCCGTAGCAGCCACGTAAAACTTGCAACAACAAAGTAGAGGATGTCTAACTTGTTTTTGCAGGGCATGTTGTGATGTGATATGGTCAAGACATGATGAGTTATACGGTTTTGTATGAGATGATCATGTTTTGTAAAGTTATCGGCAACTGGCAGGAGCCATATGGTTGTCGTTTTATTGTATGAAATGCAATCGCAATGTAATTGCTTTACTCTATCACTAAGCGGTAGCGATAGTTGTAGAACCAATAGTTGGCGAGACGACAACGATGCTACGATGGAGATCAAGGTGTCGCGCCGGTGACGAAGGTGATCATGAAGGTGCTTTGGAGATGGAGATCAAAAGCACAAGATGATGATGGCCATATCATGTCACATATTTTGATTGCATGTGATGTTTATCTTATTATGCTTAGAACAGCGGTAGCATTATAAGATGATCCCTTACTAAATTCAAGATATAAGTGTTCTCCCTGAGTATGCACCGTTGCGAAAGTTCGTCGTGCCGAGACACCACGTGATGATCGGGTGTGATAAGCTCTACGTTCAAATACAACGGGTGTAAGCCAATTTTGCACACGCAGAATACTCGGGTTAAACTTGAAGAGCCTAGCATATGCAGATATGGCCTTGGAACACTGGAAATCGAAAGGTTGAGCGTCAATCATATAGTAGATATGATCAACATAAGATGTTCACCATTGAAACTACTCCATCTCACGTGATGATCGGACATGGTTTAGTTGATTTGGATCACGTGATCATTTAGATGACCGGAGGGATGTCTATCTAAGTGGGAGTTATTTAAGTAATATGATTAAATTGAACTATAATTTATCATGAACTTAGTCCTGGTAGTATTAGCATATCTATGTTGTAGATCAATAGCTCACGATGTTGCTCCCCGTTTGTTTTATATGTTCCTAGAGAAAACTAAGTTGAAAGATGTTAGTAGCAATGATGCGGACTTGTTCCGTGATCTGAGGATTTTCCTCATTGCTGTACAGAAGAATTATGTCCTCGATGCACCGCTAGGTGACAGACCTATTGTAGGAGCAGATGTAGACGTTATGAACGTTTTGACAAAAGCTTGGTATGATGACTACTTGATAGTTTAGTGCACCATGCTTTACGACTTAGAACCGGGACTTCAAAACCGTTTTGAACACCATGGAGCATATAAGATGTTCCAAGAGTTGAAATTAGTATTTCATACTCATGGCCGTGTCGAGAGGTATGAGACCTCTGGCAGTACTTTGCCTACAAGATGGAGGAGAATAGCTCAACCAGTGAGCATATGCTCAGATTGTCTGGGTACTACAATTGCTTGAATCAAGTGGGAGTTAATCTTCCAGATAAGATAGTAATTGACAAAGTTCTCTAGACACTATCACCAAGTTAGTAGAACTTCGTGATGAACTATAATATGCAAGGGATGACGAAAGTAATTCCCGAGCTCTTCGCGATGCTGAAATCGGCGAAGGTAGAAATCAAGAAAGAGCATCAAGTGTTGATGGTTAACAAGACCACTTGTTTCAAGTAAAGGGCAAAGGGATAGAAGGGGAACTTCAAGAAGAATGACAAGAAAGTTGTCACTCCCGTGAAGAAACCCAAATCTAAACTTAAGCCTGAAACTAAGTGCTTCTACTACAAAGGAATTGGTCACTAGAAGTGGAACTGTCCTAGATACTTGGCGGATAAGAAGGATGGCAAAGTGAACAAAGGTATATGTGATATACAGATTATTGATGTGTAATTTACTAGTGTTCATAGCAAGCCTTGGGTATTTCATACCAGTTCAGTTGCTAAAATTAGTAACTCGAAACAAGAATTGCAGAATGAACAGAGACTAGTTAAAGGTGAAGTGACGACGTGTATTGGAAGTAGTTCCAAGATTGATATGATCATCATCACACACTCCCTATACTTTTGGGATTAGTGTTGAAACTAAATAAGTGTTATTTGGTGTTTGTGTTGAGCATGAATATGATTTGATCATGTTTATTGCAAATACGGTTATTCATGTAAGTTAGAGAATAATTGTTGTTCTGTTTACATGAATAAAACCTTCTATGGTCGTACACCCAATGAAAATGGTTTGTTGGATCTCGATCGTGTGATACACATATTCATAATATTAAAGCCAAAAGATGCAAGGTTAATAATGATAGTGCAACTTATTTGTGACACTGCCGTTTAGGTCATAATGGTGTAAAGCCCATGAAGAAACTCCATAGTGATGGACTTTTGGAATCACTTGATTATGAATCACTTGGTGCTTGCGAACCATGCCTCATGGGCAAGATGACTAAAAACTCCGTTCTCCGGAACAATGGAGCCAACAACAGATTTGTTGGAGATCATACATACAGATGTATGTGGACCAATGAGTGTTGAAGCTCGCGGCGGGTATCATTATTTTCTGACCTTCACTGATGATTTGAGCAGATATGGGTATATCTACTTAATGAAGCACAAGTCTGAAACATTTGAAAATTTCAAAGAATTTCAGAGTGAAGTGGAGAATCATCGTAACAAGAAAATAAGAGTTTCTACGATATGATCGTAGAGGTAAAATATTTGAGTTAGCGAGTTTGGCCTTCAGTAAAAACAATGTGAAATAGTTTCACTACTCACGCCACCTGGAACACCACAATGTAATGGTGTGTTCGAACGTCATAACCGTACTTTATTAGATATGGTGCGATCGATGATGTCTCTTACGGATCTACCACTATCGCTTTTGGGGTTATGCATTAGAGACAGCTACATTCACGTTAAATAGGGCACCATCTAAATCCGTGGAGATGACACTGTATGAACTGTGGTTTGACGAGAAACCTAAGCTGTCATTTCTTTAAGTTTGGGACTGCGATGCTTATGTGAAAAAGTTTCAACATGATAAACTCGAACCCAAATCGGAGAAGTAAATCTTCATAGGATACCCAAAAAAAACTGTGGGGTACACCTTCTATCACATACCCGAAGGCAAGGTCTTTGTTGCTAAGAGTGGATCCTTTCTAGAGAAGGAGTTTCTCTCGAAAGAAGTGAGTGGGAGGAAAGTAGAACTTGATGAGGTAATTGTACCTTCTCCCGAATTGGAAAGTGGAACATCACAGAAACTAGTTCCAGTGATTCCTACACCAATTAGTGAGGAAGCTAATGATGATGATCATGAAACTTCAGATCAAGTTTCTGCTGAACTTCGTAGATCAACCAGAGTTCGTTCCGCATCAGAGTGGTACGGCAACCCGGTTCTAGAAGTCATGTTACTGGACCATGATGAACCTATGAACTATGAGGAAGCGATGATGAGCCCAGATTCCGCAAAATGGCTTGAGGCCATGAAATCTGAGATGGGATCCATGTATGAGAACAAAGTGTGGACTTTGGTTGACTTGCCAGATGATCGGCAAGCCATCGAAAATAAATGGATCTTCAAGAGGAAGACTGACGCTGACGGTAATGTTACTGTTTACAAAGCTCAACTTGTTGCGAAAGTTTTTCAACAAGTTCAAGGAGTTGACTATGATGAGACTTTCTCACCCGTAGCGATGCTTAAGTCTGTCCGAATCATGTTAGCAATTTCCACATTTTATGAAATCTGGCAAATGGATAACAAAACTGCTTTCTTTAATGGATTTATTAAAGAAGACTTGTATATGATGCAACCAGAAGGTTTTGTCAATCCTAAAGGTGCTAACAAAAATGTGCAAGCTCCAGCGATCCATCTATGGACTGGTGCAAGCATCTCGGAGTTGGAATATACGCTTTGATAAGTTGATCAAAGCATATAGATTTATACAGACTTGCGGTGAAACCTGTATTTACAAGAAGTGAGTGGGAGCACTACAACCTTTCTGATAAGTATATGTGAATGACATATTGTCGATCGGAAATGGTGTAGAATTTTCTGGAAAGCATAAAGGAGTGTTTGAAAGGAGTTTTTCAAAGAAAGACCTTGGTGAAGCTGCTTACATATTGGGCATCAAGATCTATAGAGATAGATCAAGACGCTTGATAAGACTTTCGATGAGTACATACCTTGATAAGATTTTGAAGTAGTTCAAAATGAATCAGTCAAAGAAGGAGTTCTTGTCTGACTTGTAAGGTGTGAAGTTGAGTAAGACTCAAAGCCAGACCACGGCAGAAAAATATAGAGAGAACGAAAGTCATTCCCTATGCCTCAGCCATAGGTTCTATAAAGTATGCCATGCTGTGTACCAAACATGTTGTGTACCTTGCCATGAGTTTGTCAAGGGGGTGCAATAGTGATCCAGGAGTAGATCACTGTACAGCGGTCAAAATTATCCTTAGTAACTGGATGACTAAGGAAATGTTTCTCGATTATGGAGGTGATAAAGAGTTCGTCGTAAAGGGTTACGCCGATGCAAGCTTTGACACTAAATCCAGATGACTCTAAGTATCAATCTGGATGCGTATTGAAAGTGGGAGCAATTAGCTAGAGTAGCTCCATGCAGAGCATTGTAGACATAGAAATTTGCGAAATACATACGGATCTAAATGTGACAGACCCGTTGACTAAGCTTCTCTCACAAGCAAAACATGATCACACCTTATTACTCTTGGGTACTAATCACATAGCGATGTGAACTAGATTATTGACTCTAGTAAACCCTTTGGGTGTTGGTCACATGGCAATGTGAACTATGGGTGTTATTCACATAACGATGTGAACTATCGGTATTAAATCACATGGCGATGTGAGCTGGATTATTGACTCTAGTGCAAGTGGGAGACTGAAGGAAATATGCCCTAGAGGCAATAATAAAGTTATTATTTATATTTCCTTATATCATGATAAATGTTTATTATTCATGCTAGAATTGTATTAACCGTAAACTTAGCACATGTGTGAATACATAGACAAAACAGAGTGTCCCTAGTATGCCTCAACTAGACTAGCTCATTGATCAAAGATGGTTATGTTTCCTAACCATAGACATGAGTTTTCATTTGATCAACGGGATCACATCATTAGGAGAATGATGCGATGGACAAGACCCATCTGTTATCTTAGCACTATGATCGTTTAGTTTTACTGCTATTGCTTTCTTCATGACTTATACATGTTCCTATGACTATGAGGTTATGCAACTCCCGAATACCGTAGGAACACCTTGTGTGCTATCAAACGTCACAACGTAACTGGGTGATCATAAAGATGCTCTATAGGTGTCTCCGAAAGTGTTCGTGGTGTTGGCATAGATCAAGACTAGGATTTTTCACTCCGACTGTCGGAGAGGTATCTCTGGGCCCTCTCGGTAATGCACATCATAATAAGCCTTGGAAGCAAAAGACTAATGAGTTAGTCACGAGATGATGTATTACGGAACGAGTAAAGAGACTTGCCGGTAACGAGATTGAACTAGGTATAGAGATACCGACGATCGAATCTCGGGCAAGTAACATACCAATGACAAAAGGAACAACGTATGTTGTTATGCGGTTTGACCGATAAAGATCTTCGTAGAATATGTATGAGCCAATATGAGCATCCAGGTTCCGCTATTGGTTATTGACCGGAGATGAGTCTCGGTCATGTCTACATAGTTCTCGAACCCGTAGGGTCCGCACGCTCAACGTTTGATGACGATCGATATTATGAGTTTATGAGTTTCGATGTACCGAAGGAGTTCGGAGTCCCGGATGAGGCCGGGGACATGACGAGGAGTCTCGAAATGGTCGAGACGTAAAGATCGATATATTGGACGACTATATTCGGACATCGGAAAGGTTCCGAGTGATTCGGGTATTTTTCGGAGTATATGGGCCTTATTGGGCCATACGGGAATAGAGGAGAATGGCCAAATGGAAGGAGGCGCGCGCCCCCCCCTCTGGTCCGAATTGGACAAGGGGTGCAGCCCCCTTTTCCTTCTCCCTCTCCACCTCTTTCCTTCTCTCCTACTCCGAAAAGGAAAGGGGAATCCTACTAGGACTTGGGAATCCTAGTAGGACTCCCCACACTTGGCGCGCCCCTTCTAGGGCCGGCCTCTCCCTTGCTCCTTTATATACGGGGGCAGGAGGGCACCCTAGGACACACAAGTTGAATTGTTTTAGCCGTGTGCGGTGCCCCTCTCCACAGAAACACACCTCGGTCATACTGTTGCAGTGCTTAGGCGAAGCCCTGCGCCGGTAGATACATCATATCTGTCACCATGCCGTCATGCTGGCGAAACTCTCCCGTGAAGCTCAACTGGATCAAGAGCTCGTGGGACGTCATCAAGCTGAACGTGTGCTGAACGCGGAGGTGTCGTACATTCGGTGCTTGATCGGTTGGATCGCGAAGAAGTTCGACTACATCAACCGCGTCACTTGACGCTTCCGTTCCCGGTCTACGAGGGTACGTAGACACACTCTCCCCTCTCGTTGCTATGCATCTAGTAGATAGATCTCGCGTGATCGTAGGAAAATTTTAAAATACTACGTTCCCCAACAGAGGTGACGACACTCTAGGGCCGTGTGTCCGGCATGATTTTCAAGGGCTATCTGCTCTCGACCGTGGTCCAGGTAATGCTGGCCCAGCTTGTCCTTCCTTGAATAAGTCAGGACTCCTCCCTATGGGAGTTCGATCTGGCAGGAGATCGGCCTCTGAAGCATCTCTTTGACTTTACGCACAAAGAGATCTGGAAGCATCTCTTCAAGAGCCAGAAGGAGTGGCCGGAAGAAACCGATGACGCGGGCTATAGTACCGCGTTCTCCGCCCCAGAGGTAATAGAAAATTCCACTGAACATATATCCCCTTTCTTATTTAATGATAACATGAATTGGAGTTTTTGCGTGATATACATGGATGGACGAAGAAGGCAATCCGGATGAAGTGTCCGGCGCCTTTGCCCGAAGACCCAGAATCGCCTCGACTAACGGCGATGCTGGTCCCGATGCTGTACAAGGTGCCCGTCAAGAAGTCCAAGAAGAAGGGCAAGGAGGCCGGAGACAGCCCCCGCCCTGCGGACGAGAAGTCCGAGAAGATCAAAATCCTATCATCCGAAGAGGAGGAGGATGAAGACGAAGAAGAAGAAGAGGATCCCCCTGCGCAAGGCAGGGGTACAAAGAGGGCGGCCGCCGCTGATGCAGGCACGGCCGCACCCCGAAGGAGGCTGAACCTCTCTGCTCGTTCGTGTTGGGGAACGTAGTATTTGAAATTTTTCCTACGATCACGCAAGATCTATCTACCATATGCATAGCAACGAGAGGGGAGAGTATGTCTACGTACCCTCGAAGACCGAAAGCAGAAGCATCAAGTGACGCGGTTGATGTAGTCGAACTTCTTCTCGATCCAACCGATCAAGCACCGAACGTACGGCACCTCCGTGTTCAGCACACGTTCAGCTTGATGATGTCCCACGAGCTCTTGATCCAGTTGAGCTTCACGACAACGTGGTGAAGGATATGATGAAGTTACCGGCGTAGGGCTTCGCCTAAGCACTGCAACGGTATGACCGAGGTCTGTTTCTGTGGAGGGGAGCACTGCACACGGCTGGAGAGATCAACTTGTGTGTCTAGAGGTGCCCCCTGCCCCCATATATAAAGGAGCAAGGGGGGAGGCCGGACGGCTCTCTATGGCATGCCAAGGAGGAGCAATCCTACTAGGAATATGATTGCAATCCTATTCCTAGTAGGAATCACCAAGAGGGAGAAAGGGGGAAGGAAGGAGAGGGAGAGGGAGAAGGAAAGGGGCGCCGGCCCCCCTCCTTCCTTGTCCAATTCGGACCAAGGGGTGGGGGGCGCACGGCCCAGCCCTGGCCTTCCCTCTCTCTTTCTCCTATGGCCCATTAAGGCCCATAGCTTCCCCGGGGGGTTCCGGTAACCCCCCAGCACTCCGTTTTTTTTCGAAACTTTACGGAACGCTTCCGGTGTCCGAATATAGTCATCCAATATATCAATCTTTACGTCTCGGACATTCCGAGACTCCTCGTCATGTCCGTGATCTTATCCGAGACTCCGAACTACCTTCGGTACATCAAAACTCATAAAATCATAATACCGATCGTCATCAAACGTTAAGCGTGCGGACCCTACGGGTTCGAGAACTATGTAGACATGACCGAGACTCATCTCCGGTCAATAACCAATAGCGGAACCTGTATGCTCATATTGGATCCTACATATTCTACGAAGATCTTTATCGGTCAAACCGCATAACAACATACGTTGTTCCTTTTGTCATCGGTATGTTACTTGCCCGAGATTCGATCGTCGGTATCTCAATACCTAGTTCAATCTCGTTACCGGCAAGTCTCTTTACTCATTCCGTAATACATCATATCGTGACTAACTCATTAGTCATTTGCTTGCAAGGCTTATTATGATGTGTATTACCGAGAGGGCCTAGATATACCTCTCCGACACTCGGAGTGACAAATCCTATTCTTGATCTATGCCAACACCACGAACACCTTCGGAGACACCTGTAGAGCATCTTTATAATCACCCAGTTACATTGTGACGTTTGATAGCACACAAGGTGTTCCTCCGGTGTACGAGAGTGTATAATCTCATAGTCATAAGAACATGTTTAAGTCATGAAGAAAGCAATAGCAGTTAAAACTAAACGATCATAGTGCTAAGCTAACGGATGGGTCTTGTCCATCACATCATTCTCCTAATGATGTGATCCCGTTGATCAAATGACAACTCATGTCTATGGCTAAGAAACATAACCATCTTTGATCAATGAGCTAGTCTAGTAGAGGCATACTAGGGACATACTGTTTTGTCTATGTATTCACACATGCACTAAGTTTCCGGTTAATACAATTCTAGCATGAATAAAAGGCATTTATCATGATATAAGGAAATACAAATAGCATCTTTATTATTGCCTCTAGGGCATATTTACTTTAGTTCGGACTCATTGTCTGAACATAGCTTTGTGGTGAAGCCCAGGGTGAAACCCCAACCGAAACGTAAGTTTGTCCGGATTGCTTCACCTTGTTTGTTTAGCATTTTGATGCCTAATTAGTACTTCTTGTTGGAGATATGCCCTAGAGGCAATAATAAAAGCATTATTATTATATCTCCTTGTTCATGATAATTGTCTGTTATTCATGCTTGAATTGTATTGTATGGAAACAGCGATACATGTGTGAATACACAGACCACAATGAGTCCCTGGTAGGCCTCTAGTTACCAGCTCGTTGATCAACAGATGGTCACGGTTTCCTGACCATGGACATGAGATGTCAGTGATAACGGGATCACATCATTAGGAGAATGATGTGATGGACAAGACCCAAACTTGAGCATAACACGAGATCGTATAGTTCGTAATGCATAAGCTTTTCGGTGTCAAGTATTTATTCCTTAGACCATGAGGTTGTACAACTCCCGGATACCGTAGGAATACTTTGGGTGTGCCAACCGTCACAACGTAACTGGGTGGCTATAAAGGTACGCATCGGGTATCTCCGAAAGTGTCTGTTGAGTTGGTACGAACCGAGACTGGAATGTTGTCACTCCGTATGACGGAGAGGTACCTCTGGGCCCACTCGGTAAGACATCATCATAATGAGCTCAATGTGACTAAGTAGTTAGTCACGGGATGATGGATTACGGATCGAGTAAAGAGACTTGCCATGACGAGATTGAACAAGGTATTGGGAATACCGACGATCGAATCTCGGGCAAGTACCGTACCGATGGACAAAGGGAATAACATACGGGATTGAGTGAATCCTTGACACGGTGGTTCATCCGATGAAGATCATCGAGGAACACGTGGGAACCAACATGGGTATCTAGATCCCGCTGTTGGTTATTGACCGGAGAGTGGTCTCGGTCATGTCTACGTGTCTCCCGAACCCGTAGGGTCTACACACTTAAGGTTCGGTAACGCTAGGGTCGTAGAGATAAATGCACGTGGAAACCCGAAAGTTGTTCGGAGTCCCGGATGAGATCCCGGACGTCACGAGGAGTTCCGGAATGGTCCGGAGGTAAAGATTGATATATAGGAAGTCCAGTTTTGGCCAACGGGTGATCTCCGGGGGTCACCGGGAGCGTCCCGGGACCACCGGAGGGGCCCCGGGGGTCCACCGGGTGGGGCTACCCCATCCCGGTGGGGCCCCTAGGCCGCAAGGGGAAGTGTCCAGCCCTCAGGGCTGGCGCACCATAAGGGGGCCCACCTCCCCATGCGCCTAGGGTTAAAACCCTAAAGGGGAGGGGGGCTCCACTTGCCTTGGGGGGCAAGGAACCCCCCTGGCCGCCGCCCCCTTGCAGATTGGATCTGCAGGGGGTCCTGGCGCCCCCCTGGCCCCCTATATATATGTGGGGGGGAGAGGGCAGCCGCACCCAAGCCCTGGCGCCTCTCCCCCTCCCGTCACACCTCCCAACTCCCACGCAGGGCGCCCGGCGAAGCCCTGCTGCGATCTCCACTGCATCCGTCATCACGCCGTCGTGCTGCCGGATCTCTGACGACTTCTCCTCCCCCCTTGCTGGATCAAGAAGGAGGTGACGTTGCTGCACCGTACGTGTGTTGAACGCGGAGGTGCCGTCCGTTCGGCGCTAGATCATCGGTGACGAAGAACGTGAAGAGTTCGACTACTTCATCCACACTTCGTTGAAAGCTTCCGCACGCGATCTACATAACGGTATGTAGATGCACTCTTACTCGCTCGTTGCTAGATGTCTCCATAGTTGGATCTTGGTGAAGGCGTAGAAATTTTTTGAATTATGCTACGTTCCCCAACAGTGGTATCAGAGCCTAGGTTTTATGCGTAGCATCTTGCACGAGTAGAACACAAAGCAGTTGTGGGCGTATGATCTTGTTCAAACTTTGTTACCGTTACTAGTCAATCTTGATTCGGCGGTATTGTGGGATGAAGCGGCCCGGACCGACTTTACACGTACGCTTACGTGAGACTGGTTCCACCGACAGACATGCACTAGATGCATAAGGTGGCTGGCGGGTGTCTGTCTCTCCTACTTTAGTCGGATCGGATTCGATGAAAAGGGTCCTTATGAAGGGTAAATAGAAGTTGACAAATCACGTTGTGGTTTTGGCGTAGGTAAGAAACGTTCTTGCTAGAAATCCTATAGAAGCCACGTAAAACTTGCAACAACAATTAGAGGACGTCTAACTTGTTTTTGCAGCATGTGTTTTGTGACGTGGTATGGCCAAGAACGAAGATGTGATGAATGATATATGTGATGTATGAGATTGATCATGTTTTTGTAATAGGGAATCACAACTTGCATGTCGATGAACTTGACAACCGGCAGGAGCCATAGGAGTTGTCTTAATTATTGTATGACATGCGTGTCACTGAATAACGCCATGTAATTACTTTACTTCATTGCTAAACGTTAGCTATAGTAGTAGAAGTAATAGTTGGCGTGACGACTTCTTCAAGACACGATGATGGAGATCATGATGATGAAGATCATGGTGTCGAGCCGGTGACAAGATGATCATGGTGCCCCGAAGATGGAGATCCAAGGAGCAAGATGATATTGGCCATATCATGTCACTTTAATTGATTGCATGTGATGTTTATCATGTTTATGCATCTTGTTTACTTAGAACGACGATAGTAAATAAGATGATCTCTCACTAAAATTTCAAGTATTGTGTTTCCCCTAACTGTGCACCGTTGCTAAAGTTCGTTGCTCTGAAGCACCACGTGATGATCGGGTGTGATAGGTTCTAACGTTCACATACAACGGGTGTAAGACAGATTTACACACGCGATACACTTAGGGTTCACTTGACGAGCCTAGCATGTAGATACATGGCCTCGGAACACGGAAGACCGAAAGGTCGAACACGAGTCGTATAGAAGATACGATCAACATGAAGATGTTCACCGTTTTTGACTAGTCCGTCTCACGTGATGATCGGACACGGACTACTCGATTCGGATCGTGTATCACTAAGATGACTAGAGAGATGTCATTCTAAGTGGAAGTTCATTAAAATTTGATTAAGATGAACTTAATTATCATGAACTTAGTCTAAATTCTTTACAGTATCTCTTGTAGATCAAATGGCCCAAGCTCCAGTTTCCCTCAACTTCAACGCGTTCCTAGAGAAAACCAAGCTGAAAGACGATGGTAGCAACTACACGGATTGGGTCCGTAACCTGAGGATTATCCTCATAGCTGCCAAGAGAACCTATGTCCTAGAAGCACCGCTAGGTGATGCACCCGTTCTCCCGGCAAACCAAGACGTTATGAACGCTTGGCAGTCGCGTTGTGATGATTACTCCCTGGTTCAGTGCGGCATGCTTTACAGTTTAGAATCGGGGCTCCAAAAACGTTTTGAGCACCACGGAGCATATGAGATGTTCGAAGAGCTGAAAATGGTTTTCCAAGCTCATGCCCGAGTCGAGAGATATGATGTCTCCGACGCATTCTATAGCTGTAAGATGGAGGAGAACAGTTCTGTCAGTGAGCACATCCTCAAGATTTCAGGATTGCACAACCGCTTGTCTCAGCTGGGAATGAATCTCCCAGATGAAGCGGTCGTTGACAGAATCCTCCAGTCGCTCCCACCAAGCTTCAAGAGCTTCGTGTTGAACTTCAATATGCAGGGGATGGAGAAGTCCATTCCCGAGGTGTATTCGATGCTGAAATCAGCGGAGGTTGACATCAAGAAAGAACATCAAGTGTTGATGGTCAATAAAACCACTAAGTTCAAGAAAGGCAAGGGTAAGAAGAACTTCAAGAAGGACGGCAAGGGAGTTGCCGCGCCTGGCAAGCCTGTTGCCGGGAAGAAGCCAAAGTATGGACCCAAGCCTGAAACAGAGTGTTTTTATTGCAAGGGAACGGGTCACTGGAAGCGGAATTGCCCCAAATACTTAGCAGACAAGAAGGCCGGCAACGTCAAAGGTATATATGATATACATGTTATTGATGTGTACCTTACCAGCACTCGTAGTAGCTCCTGGGTATTTGATACCGGTGCGGTTGCTCATATTTGTAACTCAAAATAGGAGCTGCGGAATAAATGGAGACTGGCGAAGGATGAGGTGACAATGCGCGTCGGGAATGGTTCCAAGGTCGATGTGATCGCCGTCGGCACGCTGCCTCTACATCTACCCTCGGGATTAGTTTTAAACCTAAATAATTGTTATTTAGTACCGGCTTTGAGCATGAACATTGTTTCTGGATCTCATCTTATGCGAGATGGCTATTCTTTCAAATCAGAGAATAATGGTTGTTCTATTTATTTGAGAGATATGTTTTATGGTCATGCCCCGCTGGTCAATGGTTTATTTTTGATGAATCTCGAACGTAGTGATACACATATTCATAGTGTAGATGCCAAAAGATGTAAAGTTGATAATGATAGTCCCACATACTTGTGGCATTGCCGCCTTGGTCATATTGGTGTCAAACGTATGAAGAAGCTCCATTCGGATGGACTTCTAGAGTCTCTTGATTATGAATCATTTGACACGTGCGAACCATGCCTTTTGGGAAAGATGACCAAGACTCCGTTCTCCGGAACAATGGAGCGAGCAACCAACTTGTTGGAAATCATACATACCGATGTGTGCGGTCCAATGAGTGTTGAGGCTCGCGGAGGCTATCGTTATGTTCTCACCCTCACAGATGACTTGAGTAGATACGGGTATATCTATTTGATGAAACACAAGTCTGAGACCTTTGAAAAGTTCAAGGAATTTCAGAATGAGGTTGAGAATCAACGTGACAGAAAAATAAAGTTCTTGCGATCGGATCGTGGGGGTGAATATTTAAGTCATGAATTTGGCACACACCTTAGAAGCTGTGGAATTGTTTCACAATTGACACCGCCCGGAACACCTCAACGTAACGGTGTGTCCGAACGTCGAAATCGTACTCTGTTGGACATGGTGCGATCTATGATGTCCCTCACCGATTTACCGCTATCTTTTTGGGGTTATGCTTTAGAGACTGCCGCATTCACTTTAAATAGGGCTCCGTCAAAATCCGTTGAGACGACTCCGTATGAACTTTGGTTTGGCAAGAAACCGAAGCTGTCGTTTCTGAAAGTTTGGGGTTGCGATGCTTATGTCAAGAAACTTCAACCTGAAAAGCTCGAACCCAAATCGGAAAAATGCGTCTTCATAGGATACCCAAAGGAAACAATTGGGTACACCTTCTACCACAGATCCGAAGGGAAAGTCTTTGTTGCCAAGAATGGATGCTTTCTGGAGAAAGAGTTTCTCTCGAAAGAAGTGAGTGGGAGGAAAGTAGAACTTGATGAGGTGACAGTCATCCCTCCTGGAACGGAAAGTAGCGCAGCACAGGAAACTGTTCCTGAGGTGCCTGCACTGACAAGGGAGGAAGATAATGATAGTGATCATGAAGAAACAGATCAAGTTACTACTGAACTTCGAAGGTCCACAAGGGCACGTTCCGCACTAGAGTGGTACGACAACCCTGTCCTAGAAATCATGTTGTTAGACAACGGTGAACCTTCGAACTATGAAGAAGCGATGGCGGACCCAGATTCCAATAAATGGCTTGGAGCCATGAAATCCGAGATTGAATCCATGTATGAAAACAAAGTATGGACTTTGGTGGACTTGCCTGATGATATGCACGCCATAGAAAACAAATGGATATTTAAGAAGAAGACAGACGCGGATGGTAATGTGACCATCTATAAGGCTCGGCTTGTCGCTAAGGGTTATCGACAAGTTCAAGGGATTGACTACGACGAGACTTTCTCTCCCGTAGCGATGCTGAAGTCAGTCAGAATCATGTTAGCTATTGCCGCATTCTATGATTATGAGATATGGCAAATGGACGTCAAAACAGCATTCCTTAATGGCTTCCTCAAGGAAGAATTGTATATGATGCAACCGGAAGGTTTTGTCGATCCAGAGAACGCTAACAAGGTATGCAAGCTCCAGCGCTCGATTTACGGGCTGGTGCAAGCATCTCAGAGTTGGAATATTCGCTTTGATGAGGTGATCAAAGCGTTTGGCTTTATACAGACTTATGGAGAAGCCTGTATTTACAAGAAAGTGAGTGGGAGCTCTGTGGCATTTCTCATATTATATGTGGATGACATATTGCTGATGGGAAATGATATAGAATTCTTGGAAAATGTAAAGGCCTACTTGAATAAAAGTTTTTCAATGAAGGACCTTGGAGAAGCTGCTTACATATTAGGCATCAAAATCTATAGAGATAGATCGAGACGCCTCATTGGTCTTTCACAAAGTACATACCTTGACAAAATATTGAAGAAGTTCAATATGGATCAGTCAAAGAAAGGATTCTTGCCTGTTTTGCAAGGTATGAGATTGAGTAAGACTCAGTCGCCGACCACGGCAGAAGATAGAGAAAAGATGAGTGTCATTCCCTATGCCTCGACCATAGGTTCTATCATGTATGCCATGCTGTGTACCAGACCTGATGTGAACCTTGCCATAAGTTTGGTAGGGAGGTACCAAAGTGATCCCGGTACGGAACACTGGACAGCGGTCAAGAACATCCTGAAGTACCTGAAAAGGACTAAGGATATGTTTCTCGTTTATGGAGGTGACGAAGAGCTCGTCGTAAAGGGTTACGTCGATGCTAGCTTCGACACAGATCTGGATGACTCTAAGTCACAAACCGGATACGTGTATATTTTGAATGGAGGGGCAGTCAGCTGGTGCAGTTGCAAGCAAAGCGTGGTGGTAGCATCTACATGTGAAGCGGAGTACATAGCTGCTTCTGAAGCAGCGCAGGAAGGAGTCTGGATGAAGGAGTTCATCACCGACCTAGGAGTCATTCCAAGCGCGTGAAGCCCGATGACTCTCTTCTGTGACAACACTGGTGCTATTGCTATTACCAAGGAGCCCAGGTTTCACAAGAAGACCAAGCACATCAAGCGCCGTTTCAACTCCATCCGGAATTATGTTCAGGATGGAGACATAGATATTTGTAAAGTGCATACGGATCTGAATGTGGCAGACCCGTTGACTAAACCTCTTTCACGAGCGAAACATGATCAACACCAGAACTCTATGGGTGTTCGATTCATCACAATGTAACTAGATTATTGACTCTAGTGCAAGTGGGAGACTGTTGGAGATATGCCCTAGAGGCAATAATAAAAGCATTATTATTATATCTCCTTGTTCATGATAATTGTCTGTTATTCATGCTTGAATTGTATTGTACGGAAACAACGATACATGTGTGAATACACAGACCACAATGAGTCCCTGGTAGGCCTCTAGTTACCAGCTCGTTGATCAATAGATGGTCACGGTTTCCTGACCATGGACATGAGATGTCAGTGATAACGGGATCACATCATTAGGAGAATGATGTGATGGACAAGACCCAAACTTGAGCATAACACGAGATCGTATAGTTCGTAATGCATAAGCTTTTTGGTGTCAAGTATTTATTCCTTAGACCATGAGGTTGTACAACTCCCGGATACCGTAGGAATACTTTGGGTGTGCCAACCGTCACAACGTAACTGGGTGGCTATAAAGGTACGCATCGGGTATCTCCGAAAGTGTCTGTTGAGTTGGTACGAACCGAGACTGGGATGTTGTCACTCCGTATGACGGAGAGGTACCTCTGGGCCCACTCGGTAAGACATCATCATAATGAGCTCAATGTGACTAAGTAGTTAGTCACGGGATGATGGATTACGGATCGAGTAAAGAGACTTGCCATAACGAGATTGAACAAGGTATCGGGAATACCGACGATCGAATCTCGGGCAAGTACCGTACCGATGGACAAAGGGAATAACATACGGGATTGAGTGAATCCTTGACACGGTGGTTCATCCGATGAAGATCATCGAGGAACACGTGGGAACCAACATGGGTATCCAGATCCCGCTGTTGGTTATTGACCGGAGAGTGGTCTCGGTCATGTCTACGTGTCTCCCGAACCCGTAGGGTCTACACACTTAAGGTTCGGTAACGCTAGGGTCGTAGAGATAAATGCACGTGGAAACCCGAAAGTTGTTCGGAGTCCCGGATGAGATCCCGGACGTCACGAGGAGTTCCGGAATGGTCCGGAGGTAAAGATTGATATATAGGAAGTCCAGTTTCGGCCAACGGGTGATCTCCGGGGGTCACCGGGAGCGTCCCGGGACCACCGGAGGGGCCCCGGGGGTCCACCGGGTGGGGACACCCATCCCGGTGGGGCCCCTAGGCCGCAAGGGGAAGTGTCCAGCCCTCAGGACTGGCGCACCACAAGGGGGCCCACCTCCCCATGCGCCTAGGGTTAAAACCCTAAAGGGGAGGGGGGCTCCACTTGCCTTGGGGGGCAAGGAACCCCCCTGGCCGCCGCCCCCTTGCAGATTGGATCTGCAGGGGGTCCTGGCGCCCCCCTGGCCCCCTATATATATGTGGGGGGGAGAGGGCAGCCGCACCCAAGCCCTGGCGCCTCTCCCCCTCCCGTCACACCTCCCAACTCCCACGCAGGGCGCCCGGCGAAGCCCTGCTGCGATCTCCACTGCATCCGTCATCACGCCGTCGTGCTGCCGGATCTTTGACGACTTCTCCTCCCCCCTTGCTGGATCAAGAAGGAGGTGAAGTTGCTGCACCGTACGTGTGTTGAACGCGGAGGTGCCGTCCGTTCGGCGCTAGATCATCGGTGACGAAGAACGTGAAGAGTTCGACTACTTCATCCACACTTCGTTGAAAGCTTCCGCACGCGATCTACATAACGGTATGTAGATGCACTCTTACTTGCTCGTTGCTAGATGTCTCCATAGTTGGATCTTGGTGAAGGCGTAGAAATTTTTTGAATTATGCTACGTTCCCCAACACTTCTCACCTGCTGACCGACAACCCTCCCCGAGCACACCCCGACGCCTCTTCGTCGGAGGGGAACTCTCTAGCGCCTGGAGAGATGGAGAGTGACCCGCTAGTTCGAGCTCCATCACCCTTGATCGTCGGGGACACCGAAGTGTCTTCCCGGGATGCGTCTTCTGCCCACGGAGATGGGGGCGGGGCAGGTGACAGGGCGACCGAGGGTAACACCTTGGCTGCCGCTGACCATGGGGAAATAATCCCCATGGAGACCGAAGACGGGGGGCCCAAACAATCCCGGGCCCCGCCGAATACTGTCCCGGAGCCTAGCGCAACTCTGGGGTCCAAAGACCAGACTCCCCAGAAGGGGGAGGATACGACGGCGCCCGGAGTCAATCTGGAGCCGCCGGACCCTATGGAGGGAGCACTGCAAAGTGCTTCCGTCGTGGAGGAGCACCGCACCGTGATGGGTGCGGTGATGAAGAAGATTCAATCCGTCAAAGGCGAACTGAATGAAGCCTTCAACAGCCTGTTAACAGACTTTGAGGTAAGCAATGTAATGTTCTTTATGGAACTTTATTTGTTTTAAATACACATATATAGCCAGTAGCCCCTGATGCTTTGTGTGATTCTGAATAGAATTAGACAAAGTATCCATAGTATAGCATATTCTAGAGCTGAATTGTATGTTTTTTTGTATTTGAGCAGGCTTCACTAGTTGCAGCAACTGCACGAGATGCAGAAGTTGCCGAACTAAATCGGAAGCTCTTGTTGGCCAACGCGGACCTCGACCGCGTCAACCAGCGCTTAGATGAAACGCAAGGTATGCGGATTAAAAAATTAAAATGTCAAGAAGACTAATAATGTTAATTGAGTATGGGTATAAACTCTTTTATGCTATTCTTTTTTACACAGTTGGCGCCACTAAGCTCGAGGCCCTCAAGGGAGAACTCTCGAAGGCCCAGAAGGAGGCCAAAGCGAATAGGGTAGCCGCTAACAAAGTGGCTGTCGATTTAGAGGCCGAAAAGGCCGCCTGCGAGAAGCACCAAGCTCGGGTGTCCGAGTTCGAGGTTGAGCTCCAAGATGCTATTCGCAAATGCGAGGAGTTGGAAGAGAAGACCTTGGAACAAGCATCCGAGCTGAATGAGGCAGTTAAGGCTGCCCAGGATGCACGAAGCGAGTCGTGTAGCGCCTGTGAAGAAATCAAATAAGCACAACATATAGCATCTGGTAAGACCTTTCTCTGAGCATCTTTGGAGGGCAGAATTATCTTGGGCTGACACGGTTATGGAGTTCTCTAGGCATGTTTGCTGATCTTCCGAGGAGCAGTGCTGACGCCACCCAATACTTCTGAGCCCAGGAGGGGAACGACACAGAGAAGTTTTTTTGGTCGCAGTTCTATGCGCCAAAACATCCGGTGCCCCTCAACGACCAGATGAAGCAGCTGGTCGAGCTACACAATATGGCGGGTTCGGCGATGAAGGACTTGATAGTCCAGCTATGGCCCGCTGATCCAATCCCAAGTAGCTACTTCGGATTGGTGAAGTGGCTCGTCGAGGCGAGTCCGTGGGTTGACGCATTGAAGTGTTCGGCCTGCATAGAAGGTGATAGGATGGCCTTCGCTCGCGTAAAGGTGCACTGGGCGAAGATGAGGGCGCATGATATAGCTACTGCTGGCCTTCCCGTAGGCAAGGAGCACCGTAAGCCGGAGAAATACTTTGAGGACGTCATAGAAGGCGCCCATCTTGTAGAAGGCCAGTGCTCAAAAGATGTTATTTTGAGTAATTGTATCCGGTTGTAAAGACTTTAAGCTTATGAACCAATGTATATAACTTTTCCGCTGTTATGAATGTGAGCGACTTTTACCTCCTGTTTGATTGTTTATATAAATCTGAAAGTTTCCAATCGTCGACTTCAGCCCCCATGTACATAGTAGTGGGGTGTTAGGTGACATGCATATACACTCTTTATCTAACGTCTTGGTCCGTGTAGGAGATGTATGCGGAGTAAACCAGACAATCAGACTATGCGGCGTTATTGCTTTCTCTTAGTCACAGAAGTTTGACAGGTGGGGCTAGGTACTAGCCCCTGGTCCAGATATGATATTCTTGAATTGCACCCGGCTGGGCGAAAACCAACCCTTCGTATAACACGGGGTAGATCTCTATCGATCGTAGTATAAAACTAAGCCACCGGATTGCGGACCAGGTTCTCGCATATCATGACGGTCAGTTTTCGGCTTTCTCTACTGAGGTACTTGACCGGACGAGCCAGAAGTACAATTGCCGTAGTTCTCCCTTTACACCTTAGCCGAACAATCGGGAACGTAGGGGTAAGCACAGGAGCCGGACAACCCAACTATTGACCCAAGACATGATTCGGAACTGATGCATATAAGGCAAATATCCAGGACACCGAACACTCCTTATAGGTGTTCGGACTTTTCAACATATACCGGGATGAATACAACCCCTGGTAATAGACCCTATTGTCAAGGTACATGTGGCAATTTGACGTGGGGAGAGAGCATTTAAGATGAATAAATGAAACTCCGAACATAATGTGAATCAAGCTACCCTATTAATATCCCTTTATAGTACGGCGAGCCGTAAGCTTACAGATATTGCTGATGACTTTCTTGGACATTTTACATGCCAGAAAGTTATAAAATAAGAAAGAGAAAAAAGGTTTACACAAGGTCTTAATCTAAAAAGAAACCTTGGTGCGGGTCCCTGCTGCACGTCTGCGCCATTTCCTCCTCTGTAATGTGTCCTTGAAGGGGGAGTGTGATGGCCATCTGTGAAAAAGAAAAGAAAAAAACTAGAAAAGAAAAGAGATCCAGTGTGGCCAAAAACAAGACTGGTTCGTTTAGTGAACCTTAAAAGATAATTTTAGAGTCCGAATAGGGTCGATCCGAACTATGGACTATATGCATGAAGTGTGCCCCCAGCGTCGCCCAAGGGATTTTGAGGGCATAATTATGTACACGAGGCACGTATGCTATCACCTTATGGGGCAGTCGATGGGGGCATAACTGCTAATCTAGCTCGGGTTCATCTGAGCTGCCGCACTAAGGCGTATGCCGGACATGTTTAACTGTGTCTGCGGTTTTAACGACCGATAAGTTGGCCGGCTTGAATGGGCCATTTTGGACTTTGGCTGCTAAGGCCATAGTGTCCTTCTCCGTACGGAGAGAGCGCTCCATATTTCCATTGACCGTGATGACGCCACGTGGTCCAGGCATTTTTAGCTTTAGATAAGCATAATGCGGGACCGCATTAAAGCGGGCGAAGGCCATTCTTCCGAGTAGTGCATGATAGCCACTTCAGAATGGAGCTATGTCGAAGATTAACTCTTCGCTTCGAAAGTTATCAGGAGAGCTGAATACGACCTCCAATGTTAAAGAGCCCGTGCAGCGGGCTTCTACGCCCAGTATCACTCCTTTAAAGGTCGTTCCACTTGGCTTTATTCTTGACGGATCGATCCCCATCTTGCGGACAGTGTCCTGATATATCAGACTGAGACTGCTGCCGCCGTCCATAAGGACTCGAGAGAGATGGTATCCATCGATTATTGATTCGAGCACTAGGGCAGCCGAACCCCCGTGACAGATACTAGTCGGATGATCCCTGCGATTGAAAGTGATCGAACAGGCCGACCATGGGTTGAATTTGGGGGCAACAGGTTCGACGGCGTAGACATCTCGGAGTGCGCGCCTACGCTCCCTCTTTGGGATATGAGTGGCTGAAAGTGCAACTAATCCCCGGGTGGTTTTGGTAATTAATAACAACATATATATCATTGAACTAATATTTACTTGAGAATCATTTCAGAGAAGTTCGATGATATGGGTATGGAAATGTCTGAAGAAGTGGACCCCTCAAAATGCTAAGACAAGCATTGGCAAAAGCTCAAGACTCTATTTTTGGTTTAGTGATCAAAGATCACATTGAGTCCATAGGAAAAGCCAATACTATTAAAAGGGGATGAGGTTGTGTTGATGATCTGGTTGCTCAAGTGCTTAGTGATCTAGCTCCCTCAACTATCAGCACCCTTCACTACTTAACACACTCATAAGTAATCTCGGACAAACCGATTCTGCAAACTCAGTCCCACCGAGATGAACCACCTCAGCTATTCTTCCAAACCCTAATATTTCGGTCCATCCGATTTTGAGTTCGGTCTCACCGAAACTGGACTGCCAACCTTCTGTAACCAATTGACATCATATCGGAATTTCCGAGTTGTTAATTTCGGTCCCACCGAGAATGGCAAGCTCCTACCTTTGACTCACATCGGACACACCGAGATGGTATTTTCGGTCCCACCGAAAATCCCAACGTTCACTATATTTGAACTTTCGGTCTGACCGAGTTTTCACTTCGGTCTCACCGAGATTGCTCAAATATGTGTGTAACGGTTGGATTTTGTGTGGAGGCTATATATACCCCTCCACCCCCTCTTCATTCGTGGAGAGAGCCATCAGAAAGTCTACCACTCCTACCATACACTTTCTGAGAAGAGAACCACCTACCCTTGTGTTGAGATCAAGTCATTCCATTCCTACCATATGAAACTTGATTTCTAGCCTTCCCAAGTTGCTTTCCACTCAATCCTTTCTTCCACCACAGCCATATCAGTGAGGAGAGTTGAGTCTTGGGGAGATTATCATTTGAAGCACAAGAGCAAGGAGTTCATCATCATCAACCACATCTATTACCTTTTGGAGGGTGGTGCCTCCTAGATTGGTTAGGTGTCGCTTGGGAGCCTCCGTCTTTGAGATGTGGAGTTGAACCAAGAAGTTTGTAAGGGCAAGGAGATCGCCTACTTCGTGAAGATCTACCCCGAGTAAGGCTAGTCCTCCGTGGGCGTAGGCCATGATGGAATAGACAAGGTTGCTTCTTCGTGGACCCTTCGTGGGTGGAGCCCTCCGTGGACTCGCGCAGCCGTTACCCTCCGTGGGTTGAAGTCTCCATCAACGTGGATGTACGATAGCACCACCTATCGGAACCACGACAAAAATCTTCGTGTCTCCAAACTGCGTTTGATCTTCTCCACCTCTCTTTACTACATGTGCAATTTACTTTCCGCTGCTTATACTCTAGAATTGCATGTGTAGGGTGATACTTGAATTGATCTTAATTGTGAAACTGCCAAAAACTTTGCATAATCAAAAGGCAGATCTTTTATATTGTCAAGTAGTCTAATCACCCCCCCCTCTAGACATACTTTCGATCCTACAAGTTGTATCAGAGCTTTGGTCTCCATTGTCTTGGTTTCCATTGCATTGGACTCCATAAGCTTAGTTTCACAACCTAGGAGAGTATGGCGTCTAGTGAGGGTAATTATCATAGAGGTCCTTACTTTGATGGTACAAATTTTGCTAGTTGGAAGCATAAAATGAAAATGCATATTCTTGGTCATAACCCAGCCGCATGGGGCATTATTTGTGTTGGTATGCAAGGTGATTTCTTCGAAGAAGGAAAAGTTCCGGATCACGAAGCTACACCGGAAGAGTTGCGGATGTTGCAAAACAATGCTCAAGCTTGTGACATTCTCTTCAATGCTTTGTGTCCCGAGGAGTTCAACAAAATCAGCCGTCTTGAGAATGCTAAAGAGATTTGGGATACTTTCGTTGAAATGCACGAAGGTACTGAATCTGTGAAGGAATCAAAGCTAGATATTCTTCAAGGTCAACTTGACAAGTTCAAGATGAAGGATGGTGAAGGAGTCGCTGAAATGTACTCTAGGCTTGCTCTCATCACAAATGAGATTGCCGGCTTAGGAAGCGAAGAAATGACCGACCGATTCATCATCAAGAAGATTCTAAGAGCTTTGGATGGAAAGTATGACACCGTGTGCACTTTGATCCAAATGATGCCAAACTACAAGACTCTCAAGCCAACTGAAGTCATTGGAAGAATTGTTGCTCATGAGATGACACTTAAGGATAAGGAAGAGCTTCACAACAAGTCAAGTGGTGCCTACAAAGCTACAAGTGATGCTCCCACTACCTCAAGTGACAAGTTAATTTCCAATGAAGAGATAAGCCTAATGGTTAAGAACTTCAACAAGTTCTACAATAATAGAGGCAAAGAAAGAAGCTCAAAGTCTAGATCATATGATGAAAAGAGATCTTCTAGTCGTGATCGAAACTGCTACAATTGTGGAAGACCCGGACACTTCTCAAATGAGTGTACGGCTCCCCACAAGAGAAGAGAAGAATCTCCAAGAAGAAGAGCAAGAGATGAGTCACCTCGGAGAGAGAGAAGGAGTAGAGATGATCGTTATGAACGAAGACCCTCTCGGAGAAGCAAGGATTCGGAGAGGAAAGACAAGTCATCAAGGAGCTACACAAGAAGAAGACATCAAGCTCATGTAGGTGAATGGGTCTCCGGCTCCGACTCCGACAATCAATCCGATGGAAGCTATCACTCCGACTACAGTCAAGATGAAGGTGTTGCCGGACTTGCACTCGTATCCTCCAACTCCAACTCCTACGACTTATTTGATTCACCAAATGAGGGAATTGGAAGATGCTTCATGGCTAAAGGCCCCAAGGTAACACACCCTGAATTCATTGACTTTGATAGTGATGAGGATGACTTGCTTGGTGAAGATGAGCTCTTGCATGATAAATCTAGTGAGCTTAGTAATGATGAAAATGCTAGTAGTCTTTATAGTCGAGAAGAGTCGAATGACAATGCTATGAAGGAGATTGAGCGTCTAACTAAAGAACTAAACACTCTTAAGTTAGCTCATGAAACAACTCAAGAAGATCATAGAGAGCTCCTAAGATCTCATGAGAAGCTACGCTTCGAGAAGCTCACTCTAGAGCAAGAACATGAGTTTCTAAAAGCGATCAATGACGATCTTCGAAACAAGAGTTCTTCATATCTTGCCAAACGAATTCTCTTGTCTAATTTCTTGCCACCTATTAAGACTAAGCATGACAAGCATAAGAAAAATTCTTCCTCTAGTAGTAACAATAACAATGTTAAATCCAATATTGTTGCTTCTAGTAGTTCTCTTGATTCCACTAACAATGTTTCAAGCCAAGTTACACTTGAGCAAGAAAATAGCTTATTGAAGGAAATCATAGAGAAAGGTGTCTACAAGAGTCTTGCCGGAAGCAAGAACTTTGAGGAGATTGTTCGCAAACAAGGAAGACACCGGAAGAATCAAGGGATTGGTTTTGAGCGAAAGTTCAACGCCGAAGGTGTTGAGTGGGAAGAAGGTCAATACCCTACTCCACAGTTTGTTTCACGAAAGGAGAAGTATGATCCTACTTCTTCCAATGCGGAACAAGCTCAAGATGACCTTCCACCACAAGACTACAAGCTAAAGGCCAAGGACAAGCTTCAAGAGGAAATTGATGCATTCATTGAAGCACCTCAAGCCATGGTCAAGTGGGTTCCCAAGGACACATCAAGTTCTACTTCGTCAAGCTCAACTACAACCCCAAGGATTCCCATCAAGATGATGTGGATCCCAAAGAAGAAGAACAAGAAGGTTCTTGAGGGTGACTCCGCCAACAAACTTCACTCATATTCATTTTGGCAAGAACTTGTGCAATCAACTTTCACATCATGCACTAGTTCATGGAGTCACAAACCCTCTTGTTGGTAAGTCAAGGGACAAGGTAATCATTGCTTTCATGGACATCATCTTTTGTGAACTTCAATCTATGTCTATGGATATTCTTGTTTGTTCCTTGTGGGACTAACCCATGTAGGTATTGAAAGTGCCCTAATCCAAAGGATAGCTCCCAACTCTTGATGATCTACATCAACATTGAGCATCCACATCTTCAACATCTACATGAAGTCTTCTACGACAACCCAAGGTTAGTTTGACCCTTTAAAAGGGGTTCTCACATCTAGGGGGAGCTTTGCTCTAAAAATTGAGCTAAAGCATCTCCAAATGATGTGGACACATAAATGCTTTATGTAAAAGTGGTAACCCCACTTGTGCTTAAACGATGAGTATGACCTATGATCAAATGTTCTCATTTGGCTCCTAAGTCAAAATACTCATATATAGATGACCTAGTCATCGACAAATTGTGTGCTAGTAGCTAGAGTATTGGTTGTGCATGTTTGACACATATTTCAGTTGCTATCTTATTGTGTGAGCATGTTGAATGCATGATTTTATCCATTCAAGGACATCCATTTGTTGTTTTGATTGTTTTGATTTTTCTGGCCAAATGGATGGACAAGAATGCCTAAGCACCTTCCCTAGCTATCTATGATTTCTTGTCTCAAATTCTATTCATGCTCATATCACAACTTTGAACAAGTCATTTTCGGACCCTCCGAGTGAGGAGCACTCGGAGCCACCGATCCGTCTAAGGCTGACTTCCAAAACCTTCTAAGTCCATTTCGGTCTGACCGGCTTTTCCATCTCGGTCCAACCGAAATGCTTAGACTGATCTAGGTTTCATCTCGGTGAAACCGAGTTTAAAATCTCGGCGTGACCGATATGAATAACTGCACAGCAGTTAGCCATTTCGGTGTCACCGAGTTTTTCAACTCGGTCCCACCGACAGTATGGGGATATATATACCTGAGGGCTGCGCGCGATTTAACTCTTCAAACCGTTTCGCCCCCAAGTCCCCTGCTGCCGTCGCCCTGGTCTTCGGATCGTCGCCGTCGTCGC
This sequence comes from Secale cereale, assembly GCA_902687465.1. Lineage (NCBI taxonomy): Eukaryota > Viridiplantae > Streptophyta > Magnoliopsida > Poales > Poaceae > Secale > Secale cereale. The sequence continues at coordinate 103,753,813 of LR738712.1, forward strand.
CTGTGCGCCCTCGCCGCAGGTCTCCGCCGCCGTCAACGGTAATCCTCTCCGCGCCGTTGCCGCCGTAGAGGGACTCCACCAAGTTAGGGTGAGTCCCGATCCCTTTCGTGCTCCCCATCTGATTCTTGCACGATTGGCTTGCCATGAATCTATCCACGTTTGAGATATTCCCTAAACATCAGATCAGATCCTCTAGTTTCGAGCGAAATTCTTAGGTTTAGGTTTCCACGGAACACATCTCGGTGAAGCCGATTTTGAAACTCGGAATGACCGATTTGGCCTCTGGCCATTGCACTGCACCATTCGGTCTAACCGAGTTGTGCAAATTGGTGTGACCGAAACTTAGTTTCAGTGAAACCCTAGTGTTTCGGTAGGACCGAAACCCATTTCGGTCTGACCGAAAGTGGTGTGTAGGACTCTGTATACACTTCGGATTCACCGAAACTTAAAATCGGTTTGACCGAAATGCATTCTGTGAAAACTCAAAACTAAGACTTGAACTCATTTTTTTTTGCAAAAACCTCTGTAGTTGTGATAACTCTTCTACTCTGCCTATACCTTATCTTTTCACAGGTTGTCAGCCATGTCAGATGTCAGTGACAGCCAGAACAGGTCTGAATCACCGTTTGCAGAGATTCCAGAGGCAGATACCAGTCCTGAGGCTAGCAGTTCCAGTGATGATGGTGAGAGGAGCACCCCTAGTGGTTTGCCTCCTACAGCCACCAGAACCAGGAAGAAGAGAAATTCTGATGATGAGGACTCTGACTTCGTTGCTGAGGAAGTTACCTCCAAGCCCAAGAGGAATGTTGTTGCCAAAGAGCACCAAGGGCAGCAGTCGAGGAAAGGCACAAGCAAGGTAAAGCAGTCAGCTGTTGCAAAGAAGCTAAACTTGGAAGAGCCAGCTCCAAGTAAGGTGAAGAAAACTTCTAAGAGGAAGAGGGTAGTATATGCTGAACCTCAAGTTGATGCAGCTGCTGAAGAAGAAGAAGAAGATGCACCCCAGCCTCCTCCTCAGAAAGCTAAGTTCATGGGTGATGCTATTAGGGCTCAAGCCTCCTCTAAGCCCAAGAAGCCTGCTCAAGCCAAGGCAGCTCCAGCCAAGCCCAAGAGAACAACCAGGAGCATTCCAGCTTCTGAGAAGAACAAAGGTGAGATGCCACCGTCTGAGTCAGATGAAGAGCATGTGTTGCTTAAGCTCCGTCCTAAGTTGCCACTCCACAATGATGCTCATCCTCAAGCTGAGGACATGAAGGCAAGGAAGGATAAAGGTCTCAGGCTATGGAGAGAGTCTGATCCATATGCCGTGAGGAGAAGGACTGCTGTGGACCCCAGATTCCACACCAGAGAGCAGCAGGACTTCTATGAGACCGTGCTGATGGATAAGAAGCCTATTGTTGCTGACACCAGGTATGTTGACTGGAAATACATTGACAGTGAAGAGCACCGAGACTTCTTTCCCCATGTGCATGAGAGCTTTACTGCATGTGGAGTTGCTGATTTTGTGGGTCAAGAGCTGACAGCTTGGAATGACGAGATGATCATGCAGTTCTACGCCACAGCCCACTTCTATCCTGATGGCAAGATCACCTGGATGACTGAAGGTCAAAGGTTTTCTTCGTCTGTTGAAGAATGGGCAGAACTTCTGAATGCTCCAGTGCAGAGAGAGGACGACATTGATGTCTATGGGATTCCTAAGAAGAGTCATGATTCCATGAAGAACATGTACAAGGAGATCCCCGCTGCTGATTTGGAAGGGTGGAAGCTTGGCTCAGTGTACTATCTCCAGGCAGGTCTGACCACCACTAACACTATTTTGAGGCATACCTTGATGCCCAAGTCTGGAGACCACCGCATGATTCGAGGCTATTCTATCAACATGCTGCACATTCTTGATGAGAAGGCACCTTTCAAGGTGATGGACTTGATGGTAGAGACCATTAAGAGGACTGCAGCTGACCAGAAGAGGTCATGTGGGTTTGCCCCGCAGATTCAGATGCTCATCAATGCCAAGTTTGGCACGGGCAAATTCATGTTGGATAGGAAGCACTTGCCATTGCAGCCAGAGCATGAGGACAACGTAGTTGTGATGGATGAGGAGGATCCAACCTCAGTTGAAGGACAAGCCAAAATCGAAGCTGCGAAGAAAGCTAAAGCTGACAAAGAGGCAGCAGCAGCAGCAGCTAAACCAAAGAGCTTCGGAGAGCAGATTCTTGAAGCTACCCAGAGGATTGAACAACGCCTGGCCAGCATTGAGCAATCTCAAGAAAGCCTAGAGAGGATTGTTGAGGACAAGATCCACGCTCTGGACGTGAAGCTGACAGAGATTCAGGTGTCCGTCAACAAGCTTGAGGCAGACATGGAGGAAGCAAGGCAGGAGAGAGCAGAGCTCATGCAGGATGATCTAGTCCAGGACTCTCATCGCCAGACTGCTCAGGTTCCTAGAGGATCCAGATCTGCAGCTATCCCAGTGACTGACTCCAGGGCTACCACTTCAGCACCAGCCACAGCTCCAGCAGTTACTCCAGCTCCAGCATCCACTCCTCCAGCGCAGACATCAGCAGAAGTCTTCGCCGATGCCGTCATTTCTACTCCGACATCTACCCAGACGGGAGCCGCCAGCAGAGCCCGCAGTGACGCTTAGCTCTATACCTTTTCGAACTTTTTGGTAACTTGTTGCCAAAGGGGGAGAAATTGTATAGATCATAGGGCTTCGAGAGAGAGAGTGCTCTTTCGTTCTTTTGCCGGTTTCCTTTGAGATACATTGGTTTCTTTTGGTCTTTCGAAACTTTCAGTCTGCTTGCTACTACGTTTGATGCTACCTTAATGAGTGCTTGGTCATACTATGCTTTAATGTGTGCTTAATGCTTATCATATGCTATTCCTTATTGTATGGCTATTTACTCTTGTCTTGGTGGTTGAGTGCATGTTATTCATTCTTATCATTTTGTGCGCTCCACCAAGATGTATGTGACATGGAAGAGTGACCCATAATCCTAATCGATTGTGCATTTGCATTCAAACGCAAATTTTAAATAATGCACAAATTTAGGGGGAGCTCTTGTTTATCACATACTTCTCAAAGCGACGATATTATTCATTGATTATATCTTGTGTCGAAGCTTTGATATATATGTTGTCATCAATTACCAAAAAGGGGGAGATTGAAAGTGCAACTAATCCCTGGGTGGTTTTGGTAATTAATAACAACATATATATCATTGAACTAATATTTACTTGAGAATCATTTCAGAGAAGTTCGATGATATGGGTATGGAAATGTCTGAAGAAGTGGACCCCTCAAAATGCTAAGACAAGCATTGGCAAAAGCTCAAGACTCTATTTTTGGTTTAGTGATCAAAGATCACATTGAGTCCATAGGAAAAGCCAATACTATTAAAAGGGGATGAGGTTGTGTTGATGATCTGGTTGCTCAAGTGCTTAGTGATCTAGCTCCCTCAACTATCAGCACCCTTCACTACTTAACACACTCATAAGTAATCTCGGACAAACCTATTCTGCAAACTCAGTCCCACCGAGATGAACCACCTCAGCTATTCTTCCAAACCCTAATATTTCGGTCCATCCGATTTTGAGTTCGGTCTCACCGAAACTGGACTGCCAACCTTCTGTAACCAATTGACATCATATCGGAATATCCGAGTTGTTAATTTCGGTCCCACCGAGAATGGCAAGCTCCTACCTTTGACTCACATCGGACACACCGAGATGGTATTTTCGGTCCCACCGAAAATCCCAACGTTCACTATATTTGAACTTTCGGTCTGACCGAGTTTTCACTTCGGTCTCACCGAGATTGCTCAATTATGTGTGTAACGGTTGGATTTTGTGTGGAGGCTATATATACCCCTCCACCCCCTCTTCATTCGTGAGGAGAGCCATCAGAAAGTCTACCACTCCTACTATACACTTTCTGAGAAGAGAACCACCTACCCTTGTGTTGAGATCAAGTCATTCCATTCCTACCATATGAAACTTGATTTCTAGCCTTCCCAAGTTGCTTTCCACTCAATCCTTTCTTCCACCACAGCCATATCAGTGAGGAGAGTTGAGTGTTGGGGAGATTATCATTTGAAGCACAAGAGCAAGGAGTTCACCATCATCAACAACATCTATTACCTTTTGGAGGGTGGTGCCTCCTAGATTGGTTAGGTGTCGCTTGGGAGCCTCCGTCTTTGAGATGTGGAGTTGAACCAAGAAGTTTGTAAGGGCAAGGAGATCGCCTACTTCGTGAAGATCTACCCCGAGTAAGGCTAGTCCTCCGTGGGCGTAGGCCATGATGGAATAGACAAGGTTGCTTCTTCGTGGACCCTTCGTGGGTGGAGCCCTCCGTGGACTCGCGCAGCCGTTACCCTCCGTGGGTTGAAGTCTCCATCAACGTGGATGTACGATAGCACCACCTATCGGAACCACGACAAAAATCTTCGTGTCTCCAAACTGCGTTTGATCTTCTCCACCTCTCTTTACTACATGTGCAATTTACTTTCCGCTGCTTATACTCTAGAATTGCATGTGTAGGGTGATACTTGAATTGATCTTAATTGTGAAACTGCCAAAAACTTTGCATAATCAAAAGGCAGATCTTTTATATTGTCAAGTAGTCTAATCACCCCCCCTCTAGACATACTTTCGATCCTACAGTGGCATATATCATGTTCACTGTTTTGATCTCCGGTGGAAATTTCTTCTGTCCCCCTGTATCCGGCTAGCGAGGTTCATCCTCATCTTCGCTCTGAGGTCCCTTCGCCTTGTGTTCAGCATTGAGCTTGCCGGCCTGCTTGAAAACCCAACACTTACGGTTGGTGTGGTTTGCAGGTTTTTCTGGGGTGCCATGGATTTGGCAGGGCCTATCTAATATTTTGTGCAAGCTAGATGGACCATCTTTGTTGCCTTTGAATGGCTTCTTCCGTTGACCGGGTCTGGAGCCGCTGAATCTGGCGTTTACCGTTATATCATCCGGGCTTCCAGCATTGTTTCGACGTTTGTTTTGTTACGTCGGGGCTTTCCATTAATGTATCTGACTTAAGATGTTCCAGGGTCTCTGGTGCTGCTACGAGCTAGCCAGCTATCCTCACCCGTGCAAAAATGGGTCATGAGTGTAGTTAGGGCGGCCATTGTCCTCGGCTTTTCCTGTCTGAGGTGTCTAGCTAGCCATTCGTCCCGTACACTGTGTTTGAAGGCCGCTCAGGCTTCGGCGTCCGGATAGTCGATGATTTGGTTCTTCTTAGTGAGGAACCGATTCCGAAGCTTGCGGGCTGACTCCCCGGGTTGTTGGATGATGTGACTTAGATCGTCAGCATCTGGGGGACGGACATAGGTCCCTTGAAAATTGGCCCGAAAAGCATCCTCAAGTTCTTCCCAACTCCCAATGCAGTTCTCTGGGCGGTTGTTTAGCCAGTGTTGAGCTGGCCCTTTCAGCTTGAGGGGTGGATATTTAATAGCGTGGAGATCATCTCCGCGGGCCATGTAGATGTGAAGAATAAAGTCTTCTATCCAGACGGCACGATCCGTCGTTCCATCATACGCTTCAATATTTACGGTTTCAAACCCTTCTGGAAACTCGTGATCCATCACCTCATCGATGAAGCACAGAGGGTGTGCGGTGCCTCCGTATTTTTCTATGTCATGGCGTATGTCCGATGGTTGTGATGTTCGGTATTGACCCCGAACTAGTATATGACCGCCATGATTGGCTTGATAGCCGCTGTCCCGTGCGGGAGCACGGTCCCTGGATCCGTAGATGGATCTGGTCTTGCCAGCTTTTTTGTTCAGGTCCTCACGTAGATCGTTGCTACTTCTCGAGCTTGCGTTGTATTCCCTCGAAGAGGAAAGAGTGATGCATCACAGTAGCGTAAGTATTTCCCTCAGTTTTTGAGAACCAAGGTATCAATCCAGAAGGAGACCACGCGCGAGTCCCTCGCACCTACACAAACAAATAAGAACTTCGCAGCCAACGCGATAAGGGGTTGTCAATCCCTTTACGGTCACTTACGAAAGTGAGATCTGATAGATAGGATAGTTTGATATTTTTTGTATTTTTGGATATAAGAACATAAAGTAAAAATAGCAAAGTAAAGTAGATTGTAGATTGATATGTTGAGAATAGACCTAGGGGCCATAGGTTTCACTAGTGGCTTCTCTCATGATAGCAGATTTCTACGGTGGGTGAACGAATTACCGTCGAGCAATTGATAGAAAAGCGAATAATTATGAGAATATCTAGGCATGATCATTATATATAGGTAGCACGTCCGTGACAAGTAGACCGAAACGATTCTGCATCTACTACTATTACTCCACACATCGACCGCTATCCAGCATGCATCTAGAGTATTAAGTTCATAAGAACAGAGTAATGCTTTAAGCAAGGTGACATGATGTTGAGGGATAAACTCAAGCAATATGATATAAACCCCATCGTTTTATCCTCAATGGCAACAATACTATACATGCCTTGCTGCCCCTGCTGTCACTGGGAAAGTATACCGCAAGATTGAACCCAAAGCCAAGCACTTCTCCCATTGCAAGAACTATAGATCTAGTAGGCCAAACCAAACCAATAATTCGAAGAGACTTGCAAGGATATTATAATCATACATAAAAGAATTTAGAAAAAAAACAAATATTTCTCATAGATAATCTTGATCATAAACCTACAATTCATCGAATCTTGACAAACACATCGCCAAAAGATTACATCGAATAGATCTCCTCGAATACCGAGGAGAACTTGGTATTGAGATCCAAAAAGAGAGACAAAGCCATCTAGGTACTAACTATGGACCCGAAGGTCTGTGGCAAACTACTCAGAACTCATGGTGAGGCAATGGTGTTGATGTAGAGGCACTCCGTGGAAGATCCTCCCTCCGGTGGAGCTCCAGAACAGGCCCCAAGATGGGATCTCATGGGAACAGAAGGTTGCGGCAGTGAAATTAGGGTTTTCTCTGTTACTTCAATGTTTTCAGGGTACATGGGTATATATAGGAGGAAGGAGGGCATCGGGGGTGCAACGTGGGGCCCATGAGGCAGGGGGCGCGCCCAGGGGAAGGGGGCGCGCCCCCACCCTCGTGGACGCCATGTGTCCCTTCTGCCTTGGTTCTCAAGTCTCTCGTAAAAATATCGTTCCAAAAATATCTCTCCCGAAGGTTTCATTCCATTTGGACTCCGTTTGATATTCCTTTTCTGGGAAACCCTGAAAAGGCAAAAAAAAAAACAGCAATCTGGACTGGGCCTTTGGGTTAACAAGTTAGTCCCAAAAATAATATAGAAGTGTATAATAGAGCCCATTAAACATCCAAAACATCATATATAATAGCATGGAACAATAAAAAAATTATAGATACGTTGGAAACGTATCAAGCATCCCCAAGCTTAATTCCTGCTCGTCCTCGAGTAGGTAAATGATAAAAACAGAATTTTTGATGTGGAATGCTAACCAACATAATTTTCAATGTAATGCTCTTTATTGTGGCATGAATGTTCAGATCCGAAAGATTCAAGACAAAAGTCTATATTGACATAAGAAATAATAATACTTCAAGCATACTAACAAAGCAATCATGTCTTCTCAAAATAACATGGCCAAGGAAAGTTATCCATACAAAATCATGTAGTCTAGCTATGCTCCCTCTTCATCACACAAAATATTCATATCATGCACAACCCCGGTTTCAGCCAAGCACTTGTTTTCATACTCAATTTTTTCAAACCTTTCAACTTTCACGCAATACATGAGTGTGAGCCATGGATATAGCACTATGGGTGGAATAGAGTGGTGGTTGTGGAGAAGACGAAAAGGAGGAAGATAGTCTCACATCAACTAGGCGTATCAACGGGCTATCGAGATGCCCATCAATAGATATCAATGTGAGTGAGTAGGGATTGCCATGCAACGGATGCACTAGAGCTAAAAATGTATGAAAGCTCAACAAAAGAAACTAAGTGGGCGTGCATCCAACTTGCTTGCTCACGAAGACCTAGGGCATTTGAGGAAGCCCATCGTTGGAATATACAAGCCAAGTTCTATAATGAAAATTCCCACTAGTATATGAAAGTGACTAAACATGAGACTCTCTATCTTGAAGAACCTGGTGCTACTTTGAAGCACAAGTGTGGAAAAAAGATAGTAGCATTGTCCCTTTTCTTTTTTTTCTTTTTTTTGGGCCTTTCTTTTTCTTGGCCTTTCCTTCTTCTTTTTTTCTTTTTTCTCTTTTTTTTTCTTTTTGGGACAATGCTCTAATAATTATGATCATCACACTTCTATTGATTTACAACTCGATATTACAACTCGATACTAGATCTAAGTATGACTCTGTATGAATGCCTCCGGCAGTGTACCAGAATGTGCAATGAATCAAGAGTGACATGTATGAAATTATGCATGGTGGCTCTGCCACAAATACGATGTCAACTACATGATCATGCAATGGCAATATGACAATATGAATGGAACAGTGGAAAATTGCATGGCAATATATCTCGGAATGGCTATGGAAATGCCATGATAGGTAGGTATGGTGGATGTTTTGAGGAAGGTATATGGTCGCTGTTTTGAGGAAGGTATATAGTGGATGTATGGTACCGGCGAAAGTTGCGCGGTACAAGAGAGGCTAGCAATGGTGGAAGGGTGAGAGTGTGTATAATCTGTGGACTCATCATTAGTAATAAAGAACTCATATACTTATTGCAAAAAATTATGAGTCATCAAAACAAAGCAATCAAAGCATGCTCCTAGGGGGGAGGTTGGTAGGAGTTAACCATCGTGCGCCCCCGACCTCCACACAAAGGATGACACTCTACAAATACCTCATGCTCTAACTTCGTCACATAGCGGTTCACCATACGTGCATGCTACAAGAATCACAAACTTTAACAAAAGTATTTCTCAAATTCATAATAACTCCACTAGCATGACTCTAATATCACTATCCTCATATCTCAAAACAGTCATTGAGTATCAAACTTCTCATCATATTCAATGAACTTTGTATGAAAGTTTTTACTACATTCATCTTGGATGCCTATCATATTAGGACTAGTTTTCTAAGCAAAGAACATTACCATGCTGTTCTAAAAGACTCTCAAAAGGATATAAGTGAAGCATGAGAGATCAACAATTTCTACAAAATAAAATCACCACCGTGCTCTAAAAGATATAAGTGAAGCACTAGAGCAAAACTATTTAGCTCAAAAGATATAAGTGAAGCACATAGAGTGTTCTAACAAATTCTAGGCCATATTTATCTCTCTAAAAAAGGTGTGTCCAACAAGGATGATTGTGGCAAACTAACAAGCAAAGACTCAAATCATACATGACGCTCCAAGTAAAACACATATCATGTGGTGAATAAAAATATAGCCCCGAGTATAGTTACCGATAGATGAAGACGAAAGAGGGGATGCCTTCCCGGGGCATCCCCAAGCTTAGGCTTTTGGTTGTCCTTGAATTTTACCTTGGGGTGCCTTGGGCATCCCCAAGCTTAGGCTCTTGCCACTCTTTGTTCCATAGTCCATCAAAGCCATACTGAAAACTTGAAAACTTCACAACACAAAACTTAGCCAAAAATCTCGTGAGCTCCGTTAGTATAAGAAAACAAACCACCACTCAAAGGTACTGTAATGAACTCATTCTTTGTTTATATTGGTGTCAAACCTAATGTATTCCAACTTTTCTATGATTCATATTCTCCAATACTACTCATAGATTCATAAAAATAAGCAAACAACACACACAAAAATATAATCTGTCAAAAACAGAACAGTCTGTAGTAATCTGTAACTTTCGCATACTTCTGTAACTCCAAAAAAAATTGAAATAAATTGGTAAACTTGAGGAATTTTTCTATTAATCATCTGCAAAAAGAATCAACTAAATAGCACTCTCCAGTAAAATCTGGTGCCTATTCTAGTGAGCGCTGACGTTTCTTTTTTTACAGCAAGATCATATAAACTTCACACAAGTCTTCCCAAAGGTTCTACTTGGCCCAAACACTAATTAAAACACAAAACCTCATCTAAAAAGAAGCTAGATGCAATATTTATTCCTAAACAGAAGCAAAAACAAAGAAAATAAAATTGGGTTGCCTCCCAACAAGCGCTATCGTTTGACGCCCATAGCTAGGCAATATACAAGGATAGATCTAGGTATTGCCATCTTTGGAAGGCAATCCATAAGTGGCTCTCATAATAGATTCATAAGGTAATTTGTTTTTCTTTCTAGGAAAGTGTTCCATGCCTTTCCTTAACGGAAATTGGAATCTAATATTTCCTTCCTTCATATCAATAATTGCACGAATCGTTCTAAGGAAAGGTCTACCCAGAATAGTAGGACATGAAGGATTGCAATCTATATCAAGAACAATGAAATCTACGGGCACATAATTCCTATTGGCAACAATAATAACATCATTAATCCTTCCCATATGTTTCTTAATGGTAGAATCCGCAAGATGCAAATTTAAAGAACAATCATCAAGCTCATGGAAACCTAACAAATCACACAAAGTTTTTGGGATAGTGGAAACACTTGCACCCAAATCACACAAAGCAAAGCATTCATGATATTTAATTTTAATTTTAATAGTAGGCTCCCACTCATCATAAAGATTTCTAGGGATAGAAACTTCTAGTTCAAGTTTTTCTTCATAAGACTGCATCGAAGCATCAACTATGTGTTTGGTAAAAGCTTTATTTTGACTATAAGAATGCAGAGAATTTAGTACGGATTGCAACAAGGAAATACATTCAATGAAAGAGAAATTATCATAATTGAATCCCTCGATATCCAAAGTAGTGGGTTCATCACTATCCAAGTTTTAATCTCTTCAATCCCACTTTTAACAATTTTAGCATCAAGATCTAAAAACTCCGAATCATTGGTATGCCTTTTAATTAAAGTAGACTCATCTCCAGTCCCATTTTATCAAGATTCATACTAGAAAACAAGGATCTAATAGGAGACACATCAATAACTTTCAGATCTTCATCTTTATTTTCATACTCTTCCGGTTTAGCAGCCATCTTATTAACTAAGGTGGACTGTTTATCCGAAATTTGGGCTATTAGGTTCTCAAGATGAGCAAACTGAGATTTCAAACCATAAAATTCTTTAGACGTATCATCAAGTTCTTTATTCATGTGCTCCATAAAGCTTTTATGTTCCTTAAGCTCGTTTCTGAAGAAATCATTGTGCTCAAATTGCACATACATAAAATTTCTAACATTGTTTTAAATCTCCTCTAACCTCTTGAGGTGAGGGTCAACACCGATAGGGTGAGCCATAGTGACAAGCAAGCAATCCAACACAGAAGCAAACAAGAAGCAAGCGAACGATAAACAGACGGCAAAAAGAAGGGCAAATAAAACGGCAAGGGTGAAGTGGGGGAGAGGAAAAGGTGTGACGCCCGAAGACCGACGTCCCAGAAGATTCCAGAAGATTCCAGATGTTCCGGGTTCTCCCGTGTGTTCTTTGAGATTGTGTTATTTATTTTTGCATTGCATCATGTCATCATGCCATCATGTCATATTTATTTCTTTTGCATCTCAACCTAAATAAATCGTGTGGACCTTCGGTCCATTTAAATCGAGGGAAGAATGTCTTCTCTTTAAAACATATCCTCCCAATATTAGGGAGCTATATTAATAAATATTCCATTCCTTGGAATCACCTATAACACAATTGCACCATTCCTCAATTTTCTTTTATCCAATTCAACTTCTTTTCTTCCTTTGAGGCCTTTTAGTAAAATTCTGTTGCAATTTTACTTCTTCCACAAATGTTCCAATTCTGCCCATAAATCACATTTAGTGTGTAGGGTCACCTTCTATATTTTTCAACTCTTTTGAGGTTCTTTTGGATGGGTTTAAAAATTCAAACATGTCGAGTTATTTTTCAACATGTTTGGATTTTACTTCCTCTAAAAACCATCCAGTCATTTTAATTATATTCCTCACATTTTTGTGAGTCCAGGGAATTTTACCTCTTGCCCTAAGCCTATTCCTAGCCTCCCTTCCTTTTCCTTTCATCTTGATGTTTTTCTGTGTTTTGGAAACGCAGAGAGGGAATAAGAAGAGAGCAACCGGCAGCCAGCCCAGCCATTTTTCCTCCAGCCACCGGCCTCCTTTGGCCCAGCCGCAGGCCTCCCTCAGCCTCCCGACCCACCTGGCCACCTTGGCCTAGGATTTTTCTAACCCTAGCCGCACCGATTCCTCCCCTGGCGTTCCCTCGAGCCGCCGCCAGTCCATCTCCTCGACCCCGCCCCCTCTCCCTTGAGCCTCGCTCTCTCTCTCGCTCACACGCACTCCATCCCGTCGCCCCTCTCGCCCGAGCCCGAGCCCCTCGCCTCGCTATGGCGCCCGCTCCCGCC
>LR738712.1:103774460-103802443 GCA_902687465.1 Secale cereale
CCCCCCGAGCCGCCCTCGGTTGCCTCGCCTCTGGCCCCGTGCGGCCCTCTCCAGCGCACCCCTCCTCGTCCTGGCGCCCCGCCCAGGCCGCCGCGAAGGCCCTCGTCCACATCCCGGCCTAGACCTCCACCTTCTGCCCCGCGAGCCTTCCTCTCGCGCCCCCAAGCAGCTCTCTCCAGCCGCCAGGAGGCCCCGTCCAGCCTTCATGCCGCTCGGCTCGTCCCCGAGATCGACCTCAGGCCCTCCTCGAGCTCCCTCCTGCCTCATCGCCAAGGCCAGGTCCTCTGGCCTCCCTCCGTCCAGTGCCCCGTGGCCCCTTCAGCGCCAAGACCTTGCTGCCATGGCCTTGTCGCCCTCCCGTGTTGTTTTTGTTTTTTTGTTGTTGTGTTGCTGTGCTGCTGATTTGACAGAGACCCTCGTGTACGACGACCGAACGGCTACGAGCTCCGTGAACGACTACATGAACGAGTACAAGGCGACCCGACCAAGTACCCCTTCGGATATGTCAAGTTCGACTACGCGACAAGTACTCCTCCGATGCAAGTACAACTACGAACGGGAACAACTACATGATGAATCGCCAAGTACCACTACTTCCACTACCGTCGCAAACGAGAACCCCAAGTACCACGACACCTACCCGAACATCTACGGGAAATCGATCTCCGTGAACGTCTACCGTCGCCCCGTGTACGACTACTTCCTCTACGAACGAGTACCTCTACCGCCTCGTGAACGGCTACTTCATCTCCGAACGTGAACGCCTTCTTCCTCTACTATCTCGAACCGCCCCGAAACGATGTTTTGAAGGTATAACCCCGAGACGATGCCCGTGGATGAATGCTATGTGTAGTATGAGATGTTTCTTCCCTAGTGAGCACCGTGCCGGTTTCGTCCTTTTGTCATGTTCCTCGGTTGCCTCGTCGCCGACTCGTGGGAACCCGGTGACAGGATCACCCCACCTTTCATCTTGTTCCGCCCGTCTCCGTCGCCTTTTGCACCGGTCTCTCAACGAGTTACCGGAACCGAGATGTTACGTTGCATCATTTTCGAATCGTTGTCGTGGCACTCTTTTCCTTCCACCACGGTGACAATACTTCATATCTTCTTCTTGTCAACCTTTTAATAAAATTGCATAAAACTTGATCATGTCATCCGCATCATGTTAACAACCTAATGATGAATTGTTGTTTGCTTAATTACTAAACATGCTCATGGGGATTTTCCAGAACTGTTGTTGTTATTTTCCGGCCCCATTTAAATTGTCTAAATAGGTAGTTTGTTTTGCTTCACCTCTTGCCATGTTAAAAACATTTAATCTTGTCTTGAAAATAACGGGAGTCAACTAAATAAATATCATGTGGTGTTTCGTCAATATGCAACTCGTTGCATATTGAGCTCCACTTAACTTGTAGTACTTGTTTGTGCACTTTGCCATGACATGCATATTTAAACCGGACATGCATCATACTTGGATGTGCATTGTATGCCATGTTTATGCTTGTGTGTTTACCGTGTTGTTTGCTTCTTTCCGGTTGCTTCTCTTGTTAGCTTCGGTTCCGTTCCGGAGTTGTGAGGATTCGCTCGACTGCTGCTCCGTCTTCTGTTGGATCCGTTCTCCTTCCTTTGTGGAATCCTAGGCAATATGATCATACCCTTGGATACCTTTACTACCATTGCCATGCTTAGTTGTCTCGATGCTATCGTTACATGTCGCGCTACCCATCTTTTATGTCAGCCTCTCCTTGTTGCCATGAAACCTCTAACCTTGACACCTTCCTAGCAAAACCACTGTTTGGCTATGTTACCCGCTTGCTCAGCCCCTCTTATAGCGTTGTTAATTGCAGGTGAAGATGAAGTCCGTTCCAGGAGGGAACGTGTTGTTGGAATATCACAATATCTATAATTATTATTAACACACCTATATACTGGGCATGGGTGGAAGGCTTGGCCTTTTGCTCGGTGTTTTGTTCCACTCATGCCACCTTAGGCGCCGATAAACCGGCATTATGTTCCTTGATTTTGCGTTCCTTACACGATGGGTGGATGGGGACCCCTTGACACTTCGACTTTGAATAAAACTCCTCCAGCAAGGCCCAACATTGGTTTTTAATTTGCTCATAATAACAACTTAAATAATTAATTAATTGCATAGGGGGTCATGTCCCCGGGTTCTTAATTCTACATAGCAGGGGGGGCCAGTGCTGATGGTGTTGGTCCCAAACGGGGAGCCTGCGGGAACCACCACCGGGAAACTCGAGGATTGGGTCCTGTAGCATCACCCATCCGGTTGTGGCCTGAGACGAGATACGCGCGGCTACTATCAGGGTGTCGGCACGCCGGGAGGTCTTGCTGGACTTGTTTTACCATTGTCGAAATGTCTTGTGCTACCGGGAAGCCGAGCCTGATCGGATTTCTCTAAGATAAGGAGTGATGATATTATATTTATCACTTCAGCTAATCGTGAGAGCTTGTGATGGGCTAAGTGGGACAACCCAGCAGGGTTATGATCTTTCGAAAGCCGTGCCCGCGGTTATGTGGCAGATTGGAATTTGTTAATGTCCGGTTGTAGAAAACTTGACAGATGATCCGAAGTAAAACACACAACTGTGTGAGTAACCTTGACTGTCTCTTTTCACTTTGAGAAGAGAACACGGTGGGGTTATGTTTGACTCGTATGTAGTTAGGATCTTTAGCGATCACTTCTTTTGCGACCGTTTGCGTAGATGCTCATCTTATTCTGGTACTCGTAAGTTAGCCACCATATTATGCTTAGCCGCTGCTGCAACCTCACCACTTTACCTCTTCCTACCCATAAAGCTTTGCTGGTCTTGATACCCATGGTTATGGGATTGCTGAGTCCTCGTGGCTCACAGTTACTACAACACCAGATGCAGGTTCAGCCGAGTTTGAAGCAGGAGCTGGTTCAGTACTTCACTGGGAGCTCGATGAAGAGAGTGGCCTTATGCTTGTGCCGTTTTCGACGATCAGTAGTGGTTTCTACTAGGATTCGATCCTGACCTGTGGCTTTATGTTGTTTTGGTATCTTTCTTTTGATCTTCGCCCGTAGTCGGGTTGTGATGTTTTGAATGATGAATTGCTTATGTAATGTATTGTGTGAAGTGGCGAGTGTAAGCCAACTATCTCCTTTTACAGTTTAATCCCTCTTTTACATGAGTCGTGCAAAGATACCAAACTTGCGATCATTCCAGAATGGGCTTATATCTTTAAGTCGTGCCTCGACACGTAGGAGATATAGTCCCATCCTGGGCATTACAAAAGGAGAGGCAAGTAAATGTAATGCGAAGGATAAGGGTTTGTGATAGGTACTTGGTATATGACTTTTGCGTAAGCCTCCCTGGCAACGGCGCCAGAAATTTTTCTTGCTACTTCTCGAGCTTGCGTTGTATTCCCTCGAAGAAGAAAGGGTGATGCAGCACAGTAGCATAAGTATTTTCCTTAGTTTTTGAGAACCAAGGTATCAATCTAGAAGGAGACCACGCGCGAGTCCCTCGCACCTACACATACAAATAAGAACTTCGCAGCCAACGCGATAAGGGGTTGTCAATCCCTTTATGGTCACTTACGAAAGTGAGATCTGATAGATAGGATAGTTTGATATTTTTGGATATAAGAACAGAAAGTAAAAATAACAAAGTAAAGTAGATTGTAGATTTATATGTTGAGAATAGAACTGGGGGCCATAGGTTTCACTAGTGGCTTCTCTCATGATAGCAGATTTCTACAGTGGGTGAACGAATTACCGTCGAGCAATTGATAGAAAAGCGAATAATTATGAGAATATCTAGGCATGATCATTATATATAGGCATCACGTCCATGACAACTAGACCGAAACGATTCTGCATCTACTACTATTACTCCACACATCGACCGCTATCCAGCATGCATCTAGAGTATTAAGTTCATAAGAACAGAGTAATGCTTTAAGCAAGGTGACATGATGTTGAGGGATAAACTCAAGCAATATGATATAAACCCCATCTTTTTATCCTCGATGGCAACTATACTATACGTGCCTTGCTGCCCCTGCTGTCACTGGGAAAGGACACTGCAAGATTGAACCCAAAGCCAAGCACTTCTCTCATTGCAAGAACTATAGATCTAGTAGGCCAAACCAAATCAATAATTCGAAGAGACTTGCAAGGATATTATAATCATACATAAAAGAATTCAGAAATGAACCAAATATTTCTCATAGATAATCTTGATCATAAACCCACAATTCACCGAATCTCGACAAACACACCGCAAAAAGATTACATCGAATAGATCTCCTCGAAGACCAAGGAGAACTTGGTATTGAGATCCAAAAAGAGAGAATAAGCCATCTAGGTAGTAACTATGGACCCGAAGGTCTGTGGTAAACTACTCACAACTCCTGGTGAGGCGATGGTGTTGATGTAGAAGCACTCCATGGAAGATCCCCCCTTCGGCGGAGCCTCAGAACATGCCCTAAGATGGGATCTCACGGGAACAGAAGGTTGCGATGGTGGAATTAGGGTTTTATCTATTGCTTCAATGTTTTCAGGGTACATGTGTATATATAGGAGAAAGAAGGGCATCCGGGGAGCAACGTGGGGCCCAGGAGGCAGGGGGCGCGCCCTGGGGGAGGGGGCGCGCCCCGCACCCTCATGGACGCCACGTGTCCCCTCTGCCTTGGTTCTCAAGTCTCTCGTGAAGATATCGTTCCAAAAATATCTCTCCCAAAGGTTTCATTCCGTTTGTACTCCGTTCGATATTCCTTTTCTGCGAAACCCTGAAATAGGCAAAAAAAAAACAGCAATCTGGTCTGGGCCTTTGGGTTAACAGGTTAGTCCCAAAAATAATATAAAAGTGTATAATAAAGCCCATTAAACTTCCAAAACATCATATATAATAGCATGGAACAATCAAAAATTATAGATACGTTGGAGACGCATCAATCGTGTTTCTGGGCCTGAGACGCTTCTTCCTTTCCTTTACAGGGTGGGGGTGCGGGCTTGTGCACGCCGTTGCTAGCCACTCTATCCCGTCCATGAGGTGGTCGGTCCGGTTTATTGGCGGTGTTATTGTTTGGTGGTATAGGCGCAGTGGCCTCGTCGTCGAATTCGGGCAGCAGTTTATGCTTGGGATAGCCTTTGGTTTGGCGATTATAGTCATATTTTTGCTCAGCGTCTAGCACTTCGTTCCATCTATCATTGAGCATGTCTTGTGCGGCTCGAAGCCGTCTCTGCTGCCTTTTCAGGCTCCTCGCGGTGGCAATTAGCCTCCGATGGAAGCATTTTTGTTCTAAGGGTTCTTCTGAGATGATATATTCGTCGTCGCCCAAGATGACATCCTCTTCGCAGATAGGTTCGTAATTACTGTCTTCGGCATCGCTGTCATCGGACAATGATTTCCGACTATGTTCGCCATCCTCTCGCTCCTCCTGCTCCATCGCTGGGTCTGCGGGGTCTTCGGCTTGTTCCGGACTGTCACCGTCATTAGTGACAGTGTTGCTATCTTTTCGTTTGCGGGATTTAGTTCGGCGCTTCGGGCGCCGACCTTTGGGAGGTCCTTCGACAGGCTTGTCCTTTACGAGATCGTTTTCGCCGGCGCCCTCCTTCTCCTTAGGTGTATCCACCATACACACGTTGTATGAAGACGTAGCTGTCCATCGCCCTGTTACGGACCGGTTTTGGTCTAGATCTGCTTTGGCTTCGAGGTCCATCCCTTCGAAGTCTTCAAAAGTGTAGTCAAGTAGATCGGTTAGATCTTCGACCGTGGCTGCCAAGTCGGTGGTGGGTGGGGATCAGTCTCCAGTTCAAACCAGATATAATTCGGTTGTGTTGTTGGGGAACGTAGTATTTTAAAATTTTCCTACGATCACACAAGATCTATCTACCAGATGCATAGGAACGAGAGGGGAGAGTGTTTCTACGTACCCTCGTAGACCGAAAGCGGAAGCATCAAGAGACACGGTTGATGTAGTCGAACTTCTTCGCGGTCCAACCGATCAAGCACTGAACGTACGGCACCTTCGTGTTCAGCATACGTTCATCTTGATGACGTCCCACGAGCTCTTGATCCAGTTGAGCTTCACGGGAGAGTTTCGTCAGCACGACGGCGTGGTGATGGGTATGATGAAGTTACCGGTGCAGGGCTTTGCCTAAGCACTGCAACAGTATGACCGAGGTGTGTTTCTGTGGAGGGGGGCACCGGACACAGCTAAAACAATTCAACTTGTGTGTCTTTGGGTGCCCCCTACCCACGTATATAAAGGAGCAAGGGGGGAGGGCCGGCCGGCCAAGCTTGGCGCGCCATAGGGAGTAGGATTCCTACTCCTAGTAGGAATAGGAATCCTCCTTCCTATTCCTACTAGGAGTAGGAAAGGAAGAAGGAGAAGAGAAGGAAGGAGATAGGTGGCGCCCCCCACTCCGAGTCCAACTAGAATTCCCTAGTGGGGGCGCCGGCCAGCCTCTTGGGCTGCCTCTCACTTTTCCTTCAAGTCCCACTATGGACCATACTCCCTCGGGGGGGCGGGGGTCCGGTAACCCCCTCCGGCAATCCGGTTAAATCCGAAACTTTCTCGGAACACTTCCGGTGTCCGAATATAGTCATCCAATATATCAATCTTTACGTCTCGGACATTCCGAGACTCCTCGTCATGTCCGTGATCTTATCCGGGACTCCGAACTACCTTCGGTACATCGAAACTCATAAACTCATAATATCGATCGTCATCACACGTTAAGCGTGCGGACCCTACGGGTTCGAGAACTATGTAGACATGACCGAGACTCATCTCTGGTCAATAACCAATAGCGGAACCTGGATGCTCATATTGGCTCCTACATATTCTACGAAGATGTTTATCGGTCAAACCGCATAACAACGTACGTTGTTCCTTTTGTCATCGGTATGTTACTTGCCCGAGATTCGATCATCGGTATCTCAATACCTAGTTCAATATCGTTACCGGCAAGTCTCTTTACTCGTTCCGTAATACATCATCCCGTGACTAACTCATTAATCATTTGCTTGCAAGGCTTATTATGATGTGTATTACCGAGAGGGCCCAGAGATACCTCTCCGACACTCGGAGTGACAAATCCTATTCTTGATCTATGCCAACACCACGAACACTTTCGGAGACACCTGTAGAGCATCTTTATGATCACCCAGTTACGTTGTGACGTTTGATAGCACACAAAGTGTTCCTATGGTATTCGGGAGTTGCATAATCTCATATTCATAGGAACATGTATAAGTCATGAAGAAAGCAATAGCAGTAAAACTAAACGATCATAGTGCTAAGCTAACGGATGATTCATGTCCATCACATCATTCTCCTAATGATGTGATCCCGTTGATCGAATGACAACTCATGTCTATGGCTAGGAAACGTAACCATCTTTGATCAACGAGCTAGTCTAGTAGAGGCATACTAGGGACATATTGTTTTGTCTATGTATTCACACATGTACTAAGTTTCCGGTTAATACAATTCTAGCATGAATAAAAGACATTTATCATGATATAATGAAATACAAATAACATCTTTATTATTGCCTCTAGGGCATATTTCCTTCAGTCTCCCACTTGAAGTAGAGTCAATAATCCAGATTACAAAGTAATGATCCTAACACCCATGGAGTCCTGGTGCTGATCATGTTTTGCCCGCAGAAGAGGGTTAGTCAACGGGTCTGCAACATTCAGATCCGTATGTATCTTGCAAATCTCTATGTCTCCCTCCTTGACTAGATCGCGGAAGGAATTGAACCGTCTTTTGATGTGCTTTGTTCTCTTGTGAAACCTGGATTCCTTCGCCAAGGCTATTGCTCCAGTGTTGTCACAACAGATTTTCATTGGACCCGATCCACGAGGTATTACACCTAGATCAGATATGAACTCCTTCATCTAGACTCCTTCATTTGCTGCTTCTGAAGCAGCTATGTATTCTGCTTCACATGTAGATCCCGCCATGACGCTCTACTCGGAACTGCACCAACTGACAGCTCCACCGTTTAATAAAAATACATATCCGGTTTGTGACTTAGAGTCATCCGGATCAGTGTCAAAGATGGAATCGACGTAACCGTTTACGACAAGCTCTTTGTCACCTCCAAACACGAGAAACATATCCTTTGTCCTTTTCAGGTACTTCAGGATATTCTTGACCGCTGTCCAGTGATCCACTCCTGGATTACTTTGGTACCTCCCTGCCAGACTTATAGCAAGGCACACATCAGGTCTGGTACACAGCATTGCATACATGATAGATCCTATGGATGAGGCATAGGGAATGACTTTCATTTTCTCTCTATCTTCTGCAGTGGTCGGGCATTGAGTCTTACTCAACTTCACACCTTGTAACACAGGCAAGAACCCTTTCTTTGACTGGTCCATTTTGAACTTCTTCAAAACTTTATCATGGTATGTGCTTTGTGAAAGTCCAATTAAGCGTTTTGATCTATCTCTATAGATCTTGATGCCTAATATGTAAGCAGCTTCACCGAGGTCTTTCATTGAAAAACTCTTATTCAAGTATCCTTTTATGCTATCCAGAAATTTTATATCATTTCCAGTCAACAATATGTCATCCACATATAATATCAGAAATGCTACAGAGCTCCCACTCACTTTCTTGTAAATACAGGCTTCTCCAGAAGTCTGTATAAAACCATATGCTTTGATCACCTCATCAAAGCGTATATTCCAACTCCGAGATGCTTGCACCAGTCCATAGATAGATCGCTGGAGCTTGCACACTTTGTTAGCACCTTTTGGATCGACAAAACCTTCTGGTTGCATCATATACAACTCTTCTTTGAGATATCCATTCAGGAAAGCAGTTTTGACATCCATTTGCCAGATTTCATAATCATAAAATGCGGCAATTGCTAACATGATCCGGACAGACTTAAGCATCGCCACGGGTGAGAAAGTCTCATCATAGTCAACTCCTTGAACTTGTCGAAACCCTTTCGCAACAAGTCGAGCTTTATAAACAGTAACATTACCGTCTGCGTCGGTCTTCCTCTTGAAGATCCATTTATTTTTGATGGCTTGTCGATCATCGGGCAAGTCAACCAAAGTCCACACTTTGTTCTCATACATGGATCCCATCTCAGATTTCATGGCCTCAAGCCATTTTGCGGAATCTAGGCTCATCATCGCTTCCTCATAGTTCGTAGGTTCATCATGGTCTAGTAACATGACTTCCAGAACTGGGTTGCCATACCACTTTGGTGCGGAACGTACTCTGGTTGATCTACGACGTTCAGCAAAAATTTGATCTGAAGTTTCATGATCATCATCATTAGCTTCCTCACTAATTGGTGTAGGAATCACTGGAACAAGTTTCTGTGATGTACTACTTTCCAAATTAGGAGAAGGTACAATTACCTCATCAAGTTCTACTTTCCTCCCACTCACTTCTTTCGAGAGAAACTCCTTCTCTAGAAAGGATCCATTTATAGCAACGAATAGTTTGCCTTCGGATCTGTGATTGAAGGTGTACCCAACAGTCTCTTTTGGGTATCCTATGAAGACATATTTCTCCGACTTGGGTTCGAGCTTATCAGGTTGAAGCTTTTTCACATAAGCATTGCAGTCCCAAACTTTAAGAAACGACAACTTTGGTTTCTTGCCAAACCATAGTTCATAAGGCGTCGTCTCAATGGATTTACATGGTGCCCTATTTAACGTGAATGCAACTGTCTCTAAAGCATAACCCCAAAACGATAGTGGTAAATCGGTAAGAGACATCATAGATCGCACCATATCCAATAAAGTACGGTTACGATGTTCGGACACACCATTACGTTGTGGTGTTCCGTGTGGCATGAGTTGTGAAACTATTTCACATTGTTTCAAATAAAGACCAAACTCGTAACTCAAATATTCACCTCCACGATCAGATCGCAGAAACTTTATTTTTCTTATTACGATGATTCTCTACTTCACTCTGAAATTCTTTGAACTTTTCAAATGTTTCAGACTTGTGCTTCATTAAGTATATATACCCATATCTTCTCAAATCATCAGTGAAGGTCAGAAAATAACGATACCCGCCGGGAGCTTCAACACTCATTGGTCCACATACATTAGTATGTATGATTTCCAACAAATCTGTTGCTCGCTCCACAGTTCCGGAGAACGGAGTTTTAGTCATCTTGCCCATGAGGCATGGTTCGCAAGCACCAAGTGATTCATAATCAAGTGATTCCAAAAGTCCATCACTATGGAGTTTCTTCATGCGCTTTACACCAATATGACCTAAACGGCAGTGCCACAAATAAGTTGCACTATCATTATTAACCTTGCATCTTTTGGCTTCAATATTATGAATATGTGTATAACTACAATCAAGATCCAACAAGAATAGACCACTCTTCAAGGGTGCATGACCATAAAAGATATTATTCATAAAAATAGAACAAGCATTATTCTCTGATTTAAATGAATAACCGTCTTGCAACAAACAAGATCCAGATATAATGTTCATGCTTAACGCTGGCACCAAATTACAATTATTTAGGTCTAAAACTAATCCCGAAGGTAGATGTAGAGGTAGCGTGCTGACGGCGATCGCATCGACTTTGGAACCATTTCCCACGCGCATCGTCACCTCGTCCTCAGCCAATCTTCATTTAATCCGTAGTCCCTGTTTCAAGTTACAAATATTAGCAACGGAACCGGTATCAAATACCCAGGTTCTACTATGAGCTTTAGTAAGGTACACATCAATAACATGTATATCACATAAACCTTTGTTCACCTTGCCATCCTTCTTATCCGCCAAATACTTGGGGCAGTTCCGCTTCCAGTGTCCAGTCCCTTTGCAGTAGAAGCACTCAGTTTCAGGCTTGGCTCCAGACTTGGGTTTCTTCGTGGGAGTATCAACTATCTTGCTATTCTTCTTGAAGTTCCCCTTCTTTCCCTTGCCCTTTTTCTTGAAACTAGTGGTCTTGTTAACCATCAACACTTGATGCTCCTTTTTGATTTCTACTTCCGCAGCTTTGAGCATAGCGAAGAGCTCAGGAATTTTCTTCTGCATCCCTTGCATATTATAGTTCATCACGAAGCCTTTATAGCTTGGTGGCAGTGATTGAAGAACTCTATCAATAACACTATCCTCATCAACTTTGCAACCAAGTTGAGTCATATGATTGTAGTACCCAGACATTCTAAGCAAGTGTTCACTGATAGGACTATTCTCCTCCATCTTGCAGCTATAGAACTTATTGGAAATCTCATATTTCTCAATCCGGGCATTTGCTTGAAATATTAACTTCAACTCCTGGAACATCTCATATGGTCCATGACGTTCAAAATGTCGTTGAAGTCCCGATTCTAAGCCGTAAAGCATGGCACACTGAACAATCGTGTAGTCATCAGACCGTGTGTGCCAGACGTTCAAAGCGTCTACATTAGCGGGAGGGGGCTTGTCACCTAGCGGTGCTTCAAGGACATAATTCTTCTATCCAGCAATGAGGATAATCCTGAAGTTACGGACCCAGTCCGTGTAATTGCTACCATCATCTTTCAACTTAGCTTTCTCTAGGAATGCATTAAAATTCAAAGGAACGGTAGCACAGGCCATTGATCTACAACAACACAGATATGCAAAAACTATCAGGACTAAGTTCATGATAAATTAAAGTTCAATTTAATCATATTACTTAAAGAACTCCCACTTAGATAGACATGCCTCCGGTCATCTAAATGATCACGTGATCCAAATCAACTAAACCATGTCCAATCATCACGTGAGATGGGGTAGTTTCAATGGTGAACATCTTATGTTGATCATATCTACTATATGATTCACGCTCGACCTTTCGGTATCCAGTGTTCTGAGGCCATATCTGCATATGCTAGGCTCGTCAAGTTTAACCCGAGTATTCTGCGTGTGCAAAACTGGCTTACACCCGTTGTATTTGAACGTAGAGCTTATCACACCCGATCATCACGTGGTGTCTCGGCACGACAAACTTTCACAATGATGCATACTCAGGGAGAACACTTATACCTTGAAACTTTGTAAGGGATCATCTTATGATGCTACCGTCGTACTAAGCAAAATAAGAAGCATAATAAGATAAACATCACATGCAATCATAATATGTGACATGATATGGCCATCATCATCTTGTGCTTTTGATCTCCATATCCAAAGCATCGTCATGATCACCTTCGTCATCGGCGCAACACCTTGATCTCCATCGTAGCATCGTTGTCGTCTCGCCAACTATTGCTTCTACGACTATCGCTACCGCTTAGTGATAAAGTAAAGCAATTACATGGCGATTGCATTTCATACAATAAAGCGACAACCATATGGCTCCTGCCAGTTGCCGATAACTTTACAAAACATGATCATCTCATACAAAACCGTATAACTCATCATGTCTTGACCATATCACATCACAACATGCCCTGCAAAAACAAGTTAGACGTCCTCTACTTTGTTGTTGCAAGTTTTATGTGGCTGCTACGGGCTTAGCAAGAACCGTTCTTACCTACGCATACAAAACCACAACGATGTTTCGTCAAGTATGTGATGTTTTAACCTTCACAAGGGTCGGGCGTAGTCACACTTGATTCAGCTAAAGTGAGAGAGACAGACACCCGCCAGTCACCTTTAAGCAACGAGTGCTCATAACGGTGAAACCAGTCTCGCGTAAGCGTACGCGTAATGTCGGTCCGGGCGCTTCACCTCACAATACCACCGAAGCAAAGTATGACATGCTGGTAAGCAGTATGACTAGTATCGTCCACAACTCACTTGTGTTCTACTCGTGCATATCATCTACACATAGACCTGGCTCATGATGCCACTGTTGGGGAGCGTAGTATTTTAAAATTTTCCTACGATCACGCAAGATCTATCTACCAGATG
This sequence comes from Secale cereale, assembly GCA_902687465.1. NCBI lineage: Eukaryota > Viridiplantae > Streptophyta > Magnoliopsida > Poales > Poaceae > Secale > Secale cereale. Next base: position 103,787,349 of record LR738712.1, read on the forward strand.
CATATCAACGAGAGGGGAGAGTGTGTCTATGTACCCTCGGAGACCGAAAGCGGAAGCGTCAAGAGACGCGGTTGATGTAGTCGAACTTCTTCGCGATCCAACCGATCAAGCACCGAACGTACGACACCTCCGCGTTCAGCACACGTTCAGCTTGATGACGTCCCATGAGCTCTTGATCCAGTTGAGCTTCACGGGAGAGTTTCGTCAGCACGACGGCATGGTGACGGATATGATGAAGTTACCGGCGCAGGGCTTCGCCTAAGCACTGCAACAGTATGACCGAGGTGTGTTTCTGTGGAGGGGGGGCACCGCACACGACTAAAACAATTCAACTTGTGTGTCTTTGGGTGCCCCTGCCCCCATATATAAAGGAGCAAGGGGGGAGTGCCGGCCGGCCAAGTATGGCGCACCATAGGGAGTAGGATTCCTACTCCTAGTAGGAATAGGAATCCTCCTTCCTATTCCTACTAGGAGTAGGAAAGGAAGAAGGAGAAGAGAAGGAAGGAGAGAGGTGGCGCGCCCCCACTCCTAGTCCAACTAGAATTCCCTAGAGGGGGCGCCGGCCAGCCTCTTGGGCTGCCTCTCACTTTTCCTTCAAGGACCACTATGGACCATACTCCCTCGGGGGGGTGGGGGGGTTCCGGTAACCCCCTCCGGCAATCCGGTTAAATCCGAAACTTTCTCGGAACACTTCCGTTTTCCGAATATAGTCATCCAATATATCAATCTTTACTTCTCGGATATTCCGAGACTCCTCGTCATGTCTGTGATCTTATCCGGGACTCCGAACTACCTTCGGTACATCAAAACTCATAAACTCATAATACCGATCGTCATCAAACGTTAAGCGTGCGGACCCTACGGGTTTGAGAACTATGTAGACATGACCGAGACTCATCTCCGGTCAATAACCAATAGCGGAACCTGGATGCTCATATTGGCTCCTACATATTCTACGAAGATCTTTATCGGTCAAACCGCATAACAACATACGTTGTTCCTTTTGTCATTGATATGTTACTTGCCCGAGATTCGATTGTCGGTATCTCTATACCTAGTTCAATATCGTTATCGGCAAGTCTCTTTACTCGTTCCGTAATATATCATCCCGTGACTAACTCATTAGTCATTTGCTTGCAAGGCTTATTATGATGTGTATTACCGAGAGGGCCCAGAGATACCTCTCCGACACTCGGAGTGACAAATCCTATTCTTGATCTATGCCAACACCACGAACACTTTCGGAGACACCTGTAGAGCATCTATATGATCACCCAGTTACGTTGTGACGTTTGATAGCACACAAGGTGTTCCTACGGTATTCGGGAGTTGCATAATCTCATAGTCATAGGAACATGTATAAGTCATGAAGAAAGCAATAGCAGTAAAACTAAACGATCATAGTGCTAAGCTAACGGATGTGTCATGTCCATCACATCATTCTCCTAATGATGTGACCCCGTTGATCAACTGACAACTCATGTCTATGGCTAGGAAACATAACCATCTTTGATCAATGAGCTAGTCTAGTAGAGGCATACTAGGGACATACTGTTTTGTCTATGTATTCACACATGTACTAAGTTTCCGGTTAATACAATTCTAGCATGAATAAAATACATTTATCATGACATAAGGAAATACAAATAACATCTTTATTATTGCCTCTAGGGCATATTTCCTTCATGTGTGTCCCCAGCTAAGGAGAGAGATTTTAATGAATTCAGCACATTTCCAAAAGGTGAGTGCCGGAAGATGTCTGTAGCGCTGAATTCGGCGATAGACGCCTGGTTGAGCTTGAAGGGCAGAGGTGCATATGATTCGGAACCTAAGGGCGGAGACGAGTCCGTAGTTCCGGTCTCACAGATCCCGCTCAAAGTTGGGTCCGTGTGCGGCTCCAACGCTGTTGAGTCCGCGTCTTTCGCGGCGGGGTTGAGCTTCCCATCCTCGGGTGACGCGATCTGTTCCGGATCTAAGGCCGGAACGGTTACAGGTGTTATTTCCTGGTCCGATGACAGAGTTAGGTCATGTTCATCATGATGGCAGGGCGAGGTCGCCGTGGGCTCGAATCCGTTGAAGATCAAGTCTTTGCGGATATCAGCGACGTAGTTCAAGCTTCCGAATCTGACTTGATGGCCAGGGGCGTAGCTGTCAACCTGCTCGAGGTGGAGTTCTGCGTTGGCACGGAGCATGAAGTCACCGAACAAAAAAAGTTGGTCGGGAGGGAAAATCCCCTCGGTGGCGCCGTCGTGGTTGATGACGCGATCCAGCAGTTAATACGTCCAAAACGTATCTATAATTTCTGCTTGCTCCATGCCCTTTTTGTGTGATATTGCTATGATATTTATGCACTTCCATACACTTTTGATCATATTTGGACTAACCTACTAATGGTTGCAAAAGTGCACAATGTTCTTGTTTTACACTTTATTGTGTAGGAATTACTTGAAAATTGACAAAAACGCAAAAGGAGTCGTATTGGAGTAGGACTCTGACTTTCCTGAAATCTGTCAGAGAACATTTTTTGAAGATGGTCACGTTCTGGACCGAAGACGACGTCAAACGGAAAACATCTAGTTGCGAAAGTTGTGGGGAATTTCGAGGCGATGCTTCTGGATATAAAATGCTTCCAAATCGGAGTCCGGACGGCCGAGTAAAGCCCATTTTACTGAGGCCCAAAATCTGATGCGGGAATCCGATAGTCTATATAAAGAGAGGAAACCTAGGTCACCAAGGGTCACGAATTTTCCTCCTCCCAAGCCGCCGTCTTCGAGGGGAGGACCAGCACCATTGCAGCACCATCCACAAGGAAGAAGGGGGGCCAAGGAGCCGCTGCCCCCTAGGGCCGCCGCCGCCCCCAAGGGCCGCCGCCGCCCCCTAGGGCCGCCGCCGTCTCCTCCTCGCCGCCGCCGCCTCCGTGGCCGCCGCCGGCCGCCGCCTCCTCGCGGGGCTGTACCTCTCCATCAACACCATCATCAACCTCCTCCTCACCATGTCCATGTGTGAGTAGTCTTCTCCGGGGCCGAGGGCTCGTACATGTAGCTATGTGGTTATCTCTCTCTCCCATGATGTGATCTTCGTTGTGATCATAGGCTATGTTAATCTAGGGTGATCCCATGATATTTCCCCTTCCTCTATGTATTGGATTGATGTACTCACTTGTCTTTTTCTAGTATAATCCCCGAGACCAAGATGACAGCGGTCTATTGGACATGGATTAGAAAAATATTTTCATGAGTGATTTCCTCTCTTGTGTGTTGATTGAAGATTGAGAGTCTCTTGGTGCTTGTCTTTGACTATCCTTTAGATATGTTGTGGTGATTGTGGGACTCTCTTTGGATAGCCGCGGTGACATTGGGAAATCCTTAGATTGAGAACTATGAACTTTGAGGTGTGCTTTTGTAGCCCTACATAATTCTCGTCCTCTCTTGACCACGAAGGAATGACCTCCGGGTGCGTCTCCATTGCATGTTTTATAAGAAATATCATGTGATTCGATTATGTTAATGTTGTTGGGAGTTGCCACTAGTGAAAGTATGATCCCTATGCCTTGTTTCGACCATTGCAATACCATTTGTGCTCACGTTTACCACTTGTTTGATTGCTGCACTTTTTATTACAGATTTATATTACTTTGCTTTGCCACTCCTATCATCCATATTTTACCATCTCTTCGCCGAACTAGTGCACCTATACAACTCCTAGTTGTATTAGATGTGTTGGGGACACAAGAGACTTCTTGTATTTTAGTTGCGGGGTTGCTTGAGAGAGACCATCTTCAACCTCTACTTCCCTGAGTTCGATAAACCTTAGGTCATCCACTTGAGAGAAATTGCTGCTGTCCTACAAACCTCTGCGCTTGGAGGCCCAACATAGTCTACAAGAGTAGAAGCGTGTGTAGACATCAAGCTATTTCTGGCGTCGTTGCCGGGGAGGTGAGTGCTTGAAGGTATATCTTTAGATCTTGCGATTAAATCTTTTTATTTCTTGTTTTTATTTTCACTAGTTTTGCTTAATGGAAAACAACAAAAATATGAGAGAGCTTTATAAGCTCTACCTTGAACTTGGACATGATGTGTTCGAAGAGAAAATTATAAAACCTTTGGAACTTTATTATTTGCATAAAAATCATGATGGTGGTGATGTTATTAGTATATTTTTATTTAATATCAATATTGCTAATGACATGGAAAGCTCTAAGCTTGGGGATGACACGTTTGATGAACATGATATTTTTAGTCCCCCAACTTTTGAGGAGAAAATTTACTTTGATGATACTATGCCTCCTATATATGATGATTACAATGATGAATATGATATTTTCAGTCCACCTACTATTGAGGATAAAATTTATTATGATTATGATATGCATCCTAAATACGATGATTACCATGATGGTTATGATAGTCTTACTCTCACTATTCCTAATAAGAAAGATTTTGCTTATATGAAGAGTAATGACACTTTTATGCTTTTGGATCATGGAAATAATGCCTTATGTGATAGTTATATTTTTGAGTTCATCCATGATGCCACTGAAATTTATAATGAGAGAGCGAGACATGGTTCTAAATATCTTAATAATAAGAAGTTTCCTCTTTTTATGGTGAATATTTTGAAGTTATGCTTGTTTTGCCTTCCTATGCTTATTGCTTTGTGCTTCAATGAATTATTCTATTGCAATATTCCTATGCATAGGAAGCATGTTAGTCTTAAATGTGTTTGGTATTTGCTTCTTGATGCTCTCTTTTGTTCTTCAACTCTTATTCCTACGAGAGCATCATTAAAGTCTTATACCTAGCTTAAAGGCATAAAAGAAAGCGCTTTTGGGAGGCAGCCCACAATGAATAAAATTTTATTTGGCTTTTGTTGTGTCTTGATGTTGTTACTACAGTAGCATCATCATTGTATCTTTACTTTTCAGCTTTGTGCCAAGTGTAGCCTCTGATTGCAAGAAAGTTCAAAAGTTGTGACGTGCTGTCCAGGAAACAGATTCTGTCTGACAGAAAAATTCGTATAAAATCACCAGATCATCTTTTTCGTCTAAATTTTTTCGACAGCGTGCTCTATACAATTGTCTTTCGGGCGTCTGTTCTGAGTTTTTTGATTTGAGTTGTCGAAGTGCCCCGAAAAAATCATTTACTACCTGCTGGTCTGTTTTACACAGATTCTGTCCTGTTTTGCCTTTCCTTCATTTTGCAAACCTTGAGCTTGCTTTTTCTTTGCAAAAACCTTTTGGCAATCTTGAGAAACTGTAGACCTTCAAGAATATCCTTATTTCCAGCAAGGAAAAATTATTTTATTAAGAGTACTAACCTCGCTAATCAGATTATGATGAGTTATGTATGAAGGGAGTTTTCAAGTGTGCGAGGGAAGATGATAAAAAGATTCAGGAGTGTCAAACGCTCAAGCTTGGGGATGCCCCCGTGCACCCCCAAGAAATATTCAAGAAGACTCAAGCGTCTAAGCTTGGGGATGCCCCCGTGCATCCCCTTCTCCATCAACAATTATCAGTTCGTCTTTCGTTCCACTATATTTTTATTACTTCATGTGTTATGTGCTATGCTTGGAGCGTCTTACTTTTAGTTTCCTTTTTAGTTTTCTTTAGCTTTGCTTGTTGTTCATAATGAGTTGGAACTCAGCTTTCTTTATGTGGGAGAGAAACACGCTCCACTTCAACCTAGAACATAACATAGAATTTTCATGTCTATCTTTGTTGTGTGTGTTCTTTGTCTTTCAATAGCTACTATCATGTTCAGCTCTTAGTTTTCATGCTTATCTTTTTAAAGAGCTTTTGTTTAGTTGGTCGCTGGAACTCTCTTTATTTATCATGCTTATCTTGTTAAGAGAGTTGGCTTCTGTTGCATTGGTTGATATGTCTATGATAAAAATGCTATGTGCATAATGGTGCTTAGTAGTTCATGTTTTCTTATGGTTAGTCTCAAATAGCTGGGGGGTTCTCAATGTGTTATTGGAGTACCAACATGATTTGTTTGCTTATGATGTGGTATGGTTTAGTGATATATTCCTTCAAGAATTTATTTTGATTGACTTGGCGTATGCTCACGCATATTTAAGACTGTAAAGAAAGTCTATCAAGCCTTGATGATCCTTAGTTTCTGAGTAGCGATATAACTTCCATGCCTGATTCAATGTTGCTTTGTCGCTCTGCATGATTATGATCGTCATTGCTCTTTTAGTTGGTCGCTCCCAGTCTTTTGCTAACCTTCGCCTGTACTAAGCGGTCTGACTGCTTGTGCATCCAAAACCCTTTAAACCAGTTATGCCATATGAGTCCACCATACCTTCCTATACATGGTATTTACCTGCCATTCCTAACGAAGACTTTCATGTACCATCTCGAAATTATTAAAAAAAAGCATTTCTCTTTTGTGCCTCTGTTGTAGCTCATGAGGAAGTAGTAGTTAATTCATGATCTTTTTAAGTTGGACAAGCTTCACCCCGGGATTGCATGTCTAATGTGCAAACCCATAATACGAGAAGGAACTGGTATAGAGTGCGCCCGGCTCATTAAAAAATTATACAACAAACAAACCTTCCTTCACGCTTTGTTCATGAGAAATCAGAAAACTTTGGCAGTGATAAACAAAGGAGATTAAGAGGATCTGATCGTCCTCATTCGGGAGCCGCTCCTCGAAACTTGTCTAGCTCAAGAAGTAATTGAGTCATCTGCTAGCATTCGTTGACGAAACATGCATATCCAAAAAAATAATTATTACCTCTGTTTTTAAAACCAAGAGCTCTGGTACATGTTTAGTTTTTGTTTCCGACCACGGGTTTTCAACCTTGCCAACAAAAGTCACGATTCGAGAGTCTCCACCTTCTTTAAAGCACCAACTATTGAGAGCATGATTTTCATTCTGAGTGTAATGTGCATTGTCCCAAAGTACCATTGTCTTTTGCATGATTATGATATCGTTTATTCTGAAATCATTGTATCTAGTCGTCACTTAAACCTTGGAGGTGCCCCTGCATTTATGTTTTGCTTCACTAAAGGAGGCAAGCGAGGTACCACTTTATCATATTTGCACACCATGCTCATTACAAATCTATTTGAGTGTTTCAGTATCATATTGTAAAACTTTCAGTTCTTTGTGATTCTCTCATGAGGCAACTTAATTACTACAGATTCATTGTCTCAGTAAGCACTTGTCATGTGACAGTGAAAAGTCCTTATATGGTTAATAGCATGTCACCACATAAATTATGCTTGTTATCATTTACCTACTCGAGGACGAGCAGGAATTAAGCTTGGGGATGTTGATACGTCCAAAACGTATCTATAATTTTTGCTTGCTCCATGCCCTTTTTGTGTGATATTTCTATGATATTTATGCACTTCCATACACTTTTGATCATATTTGGACTAACCTACTAATGGTTGCAAAAGTGCACAATGTTCTTGTTTTACACTTTATTGTGTAGGAATTACTTGGAAATTGACAAAAACGCAAAAGGAGTCGTATTGGAGTAGGACTCTGACTTTCCTGAAATCTGTCTGAGAACGTTTTTTAAAGATGGTCACGTTCTGGCCTGAAGACGACGTCAAACGGAAAAAGTCTAGTTGCCAAAGTTGTGGGGAATTTCGAGGCGATGCCTCTGGATATAAAATGCTTCCAAATCGGAGTCCGGACGGCCGAGTAAAGCCCGTTTTACTGAGGCCCAAAATCTGATGCGGGAATCCGATAGTCTATATAAAGAGAGGAAACCTAGGTCACCAAGGGTGACGAATTTTCCTCCTCCCAAGCCGCCGTCTTCGAGGGGAGGACCAGCACCATTGCAGCACCATCCACAAGGAAGAAGGGGGGCCAAGGAGCCGCTGCCCCCTAGGGTCGCCGCCGCCCCCAAGGGCCGCCGCCGCCCCCTAGGGCCGCCGCCGTCTCCTCCTCGCCGCCGCCGCCTCCATGGCCGCCGCCGGCCGCCGCCTCCTCGCGGGGCTGCACCTCTCCATCAACACCATCATCAACCTCCTCCTTACTATGTCCATGTGTGAGTAGTCTTCTCCGGGGCCGAGGGCTCGTACATGTAGCTATGTGGTTATCTCTCTCTCTCCCATGATGTGATCTTCGTTGTGATCATAGGCTATGTTAATCTAGGGTGATCCCATGATATTTCCCCTTCCTCTATGTATTGGATTGATGTACTCACTTGTCTTTTTCTAGTATAATCCCCGAGACCAAGGTGACAGCGATCTATTGGACATGGATTAGAAAAATATTTTCATGAGTGATTTCCTCTCTTGTGTGTTGATTGAAGATTGAGAGTCTCTTGGTGCTTGTCTTTGACTATCCTTTAGATATGTTGTGGTGATTGTGGGACTCTCTTTGGATAGCCGCGGTGACATTGGGAAATCCTTAGATTGAGAACTATGAACTTTGAGGTGTGCTTTTGTAGCCCTACATAATTCTCGTCCTCTCTTGACCACGAAGGAATGACCTCCGGGTGCGTCTCCATTGCATGTTTTATGGGAAATATCATGTGATTCGATTATGTTAATGTTTTTGGAGTTGCCCCTAGTGAAAGTATGATCCCCTAGGCCTTGTTTCCACCATTGCAATACCATTTGTGCTCACGTTTACCACTTGTTTGCTTGCTGCACTTTTTATTACAGATTTATATTACTTTGCTTTGCCACTCCTATCATCCATATTTTACCATCTCTTTGCCGAACTAGTGCACCTATACAACTTCTAGTTGTATTAGGTGTGTTGGGGACACAAGAGACTTCTTGTATTTTAGTTGCAGGGTTGCTTGAGAGAGACCATCTTCAACCTCTACTTCCCTGAGTTCGATAATCCTTAGGTCATCCACTTGAGGGAAATTGCTGCTGTCCTACAAACCTCTGCGCTTGGAGGCCCAACATAGTCTACAAGAGTAGAAGCGTGTGTAGACATCAGCAGTCCTTCGGTCGACGACATAGTGGAACGCTCAATGAAAGCTCCTATGTCGGTGTCAAAACCGACAAATCTCGGGTAGGGGGCCCCGAACTATGCGTCTGAGGATCGATGGTAACAGGAGGCTGGGGACACGATGTTTACCTAGGTTCGGGCCCTCTCGATCGAGGTAATACCCTACTTCCTGCTATATTAATATGGATGAATATGATTACAAGAGTTGATCTAACTCGAGATCGTAATGGCTAAACCCTAAAGTCTAGCCTATGATGATGCTATGATTTTCTTCTCTAGTCTCTACAGACTAAACCCTCCAGTTTATGTATCCACCGGAGGGGCCTAGGGTTTGTACATAACCATCTTGCAGAGGAAGGAAATATTACGCCCGAACGTAAAACTTGCTATTATACAAATACTGGAGTCCTATCCAGATACGAGAGACGATCTTCACGGCCCACCAGTCCGCCCCACCATGAGTTATCCGGCCATCCGAGGACCCCTCAATCCAGGACTCCCTCAGTCACCTTCGTTAAAGCATGTGTTCACCTCTATGATTAGGCCCTTATGGCGTGTGATTTATAAAGGATCTGCTGAGTTTAATTGGTGTCAATTGACACTAGTGGCAAAGAGCCAGCTCCAGCCCTGGGAAAGGTGGCTCTACATTTATTTTAAAAGATAAGTGTTTTTTTCATGAGTACAAATGCAAGTTGTTTTGCAAATTTAAGTGGCCGGTATTTAAGAAGTATTTCCGGCAACTGGGGTTTCGGAAGATCCGAGAATAGTAAAAGTACAAGTGCAACTGTTATGAATGTTCCAACTTTACCTTCTATTTGCCGCGAATTGTATTGGGGACACTAGCTAGCACATGTGTGCAAGCACGAACATGTCAAGCCCTGCCGCCCTGTGTTCATCCATGAGAGGCGGAGCCAGGATTTCTTAACGCCTAGGGCTAAACCTAAGCAGTTATAAAAATGCCAAATACCACCACCTAAAAAATGTCAAACACCATTCATAACAAATAAGAACACATTGCACATGTGATGCAGTAGTATTAATGTATTATTGGATGCAGGTTGTGCTTAAAAAGGAATATTGTCCAGGGCCTCTTCATCTGGGATTTATATTTTCCCTATTAACAAATAACAATGAGTTGACTAAACTAATTACAATTTAACATCACCAATTCATTAATTTCGGCTGATAAGATGGGAATTATGGTGGAATATTAGATGATATGGAAGACTTAACATTACCTGCCTCTGCCGGTCCTGCAGATAGACTGAAGGAGCAGTCGGCTGTGGAGAGACATTAATTAATAGAGCAGAAGTGCAGAACTGAGGCCGGGAGGGGCTGCTCCAACATGGTTAGAGATCTGAGATTCAGAGCGCTAACCGCCTGGACGCGCGTCTGGTGGAGTCGGTCGAGTAATCGAGGAGAATTGACGGCGGAGCGTCCTTGAGGTTTTTTTAGTCCGATCTGACGAGATGAGGGAAAGCTCAAAGGCTCGAAGCAATCATGTGTCATGGCGATCCGATCTGGTCGAAGGTGTTGTGCTAACTATTTTTTTTGGTTGCGACATGAATGGAATCACTAGGGTAGAGGACCTGCTCTCGGAAGGTGGTGATGGCTGGGATCATGCAACTGTTGATGCAATGTTTTTTGCTGACTAGCAAGATGCTCGTGCTATGCTACAGATCAAATAAGATTAGGTGAATTTAAGTTATAGTCAAGAACCAATATATTAGCACACATACTATAGCTTGAGCACACTTACATATGGTTTCATGACAAACAATTGGTTAACTAAATGCTTTGCAAAATATGTACATGAAAAATGAATTTGGATACAATGCCACCATGAAGAGAAGCAATATTCCAAACATAACCCGCACAGCTAGTTCCACTTAATTAGTTACATACCTTAGGCGTCTATGAGGCCATGGAATCATTTGTCAAGCATAGTATAGTCTTATTTTAGTTGTTTGCTCAAAACATATGTGCCAACAATATTAGTTCTGCGGTTTTTGATTTCATCCAACTGCTAGGACATCATACATAAATGTCTGATATATTCAGACAAAAGGAAGAAAACTGAGCCTGTAGAGGATCTGTAGTATATTTACATAAAAGGAAGAAAACAATGAACAACACATCTTGTACCGAGCAAAGAAACAAAATGTACTATAATATATGCTTTGAAATCAGGTGTATACAGAACAGACACATACACAAAATTAGTACCAGACCTCTTGTAACTCCAGGTCGCATGCAACAGAGACAATCCTAAATAACATACAACTATGCAACTGTGGCGTTGTTCAGCAAGAAGACAACTTGTCTTCTATTGGCAGCTGGGCACCACCAAAACAGACAAGAATTACAGAGACAATCCGTTCAGTCAGACCAACAGAAAATTGTTCATGAACATACAACAGTATTTCTCTGCAGAGACATATACTGAGAGAAATTAGTGTGATTTCTTTGAAATAAACTAACACAAGAATAGACGCAATGGCCTCACCTTGCTCGTCGGTGACCCCTCTGCGAAGCTACCTTCTATATTCTGAAATCCGCTGAAAAAAATTCAAAATCAGAGAGATGTTAGAACGAGATTATCTTGCGAAATATGCACCTAATCGACGGCAGCTAAGATGGCACCGATAGAGAAAGGGACCCCATTCCCTTTATTGGCAATTTCAGGTCTAGCTCTTTACTTAGGCAAGGACCCAAGGTGCATCTCATCTTCTCTTTCAGTACCATTCTCATTATCTACTCATTCTCTTTCATTATCCTAATGTCTGCTTCTTGTTCTCTTCCATTATATTCCTCATGTTTTATTTCCTGTCCTTTAGGTTCAGAGTTCACACATCCTCTTGATAATTGAATCATCATCTTCTTCTTTTCCATCATCCTACAGAGTTATTATGTAATTAAGTACTTGCAGGTTTTAGAACTTGCACGAATCTATACCACAGTCCTCACTCAGGAAACATTTAATTTTTTACATGTTGTCATAATTAAGGGATTTTACTAAATGCACATGTCATTATAACAGTAGTATACAGTAGCACAATGCACTGAAATAAGGGCCACAAAGACGAAAAGAATAGTTAGCCTCAGCCCTCAGGCTGTCAAGCATGACTATAAGTGGGTAATAGAAACTATAAGAAGGATACACACATACAGATGTGTTATGGAATTTACATGACAGCATAACGGGCACATATAGATCCATCCCAGGAATTTCTTCTTCTATTTACTTCATCCCCTAAAACAAAGCAGTATAAACAAAGTACTGAATTTCCCAAATGAACCACACTAGTAACTTGCTTCTCTCTATCTCTTATCCTAAATCGATTTAGACAAAGAAATAATAATAGGATAATATTCAGATAGAAATATTCCTTTCTTATCTAAGCCACATACACATAATGCAGAACCAATGTGTGTTAGAGGGTGAAGATGGAGAAAGCTCACCGGCTGATATCACCAAAAGGAGGACCTCCTATGGTGTATGGGGCTTACATCTAATATATCAGGATCAAAGTCTTCTCACGGTTGTTGGCTACGTATTTAAGTAGCGGATGCCACTGCATAGCCGCTGCAGCACCGATCTGTGTTTTGATTTTCGGCCGCAAAAAGTGGATTTCGGCCGAATTTCGGCCATCTCGGCCTGAGGCGAAAAGTATATTTAGGCCGAAATTGCTCAAATTTGAAATTTTTTGGTCAAATTTAAATCAAATTGCAGTCAAAATTTGGTCAAATTTCAGCCGAAATTTTTGAAAATGGCCGAAATTCGGCCATCTCGGCCTAGGGCGAAAAAAAGCTCAAACCGAAAATCAAAACACAGGCACCGATCCCTTTTCACCGTGTTCACGAGTACCTACCACCAGCATACATATCTTCATTTCATAAAGCGAGTACCTAGTAGCAGCAGTCGTAATCATTAAGCAAATACCAACATTAACAAAACCAGTAGCACCATGAACAAAATCGCAGCAGCCCTACTGCTGCATTCCTCTATGATCTCTTTATATATGTTCAAATAGTAGTATATCAGGGCAGAGCAACAAAATTAACAACATTAGAGCAACCTTGATGCACTCACCAGCCCGCCAGCGCCCATCCCACCATTCATGCCCTCCTTCCACGCAGGTACTCCCAACGTCCACGCCTTCTACCTGAACGCCTTCTTCCTCTGCCCCCAAGAACTCCCGCTCAGCGTCCTGCCCAGCTCAAGCTCCACCGCGTGCAGGGGGAGAGAGGAAAAGGGAGGAGAAGGGGGAGCTCCTACACGCTGCCCTAGCATTCAAGCGCACGCGCACATGCATATAGCACGCGCGCCATCGATCCAATGACGCCGCCTTGAACGCGTTGGCATGGGGAATTGGGGTGCGTCAGTGCCATCATGGGTGGCGGGTCGTTGACCATGGCGGAGGGGATGGGCTTGATCCGGCCTCTCACGTTGGTGTGCTCATTTGGGTGTCGAGATTGGGACTGTGTTCGGCTGTGGCAGTGGGAGTGTTCCGCCGGTGGGGGAGAGGATGGGCTTCGGTGGCCAGAGATAGGGTGGAAGGACGTGAGGCGCGAGATCTGTTTCGCGAGAGGAGGAGAAACGTCCAGACTATTTTGTTTTGGCCCTTGGTACAACAAGTCTTAGCTCAATCTCAACCTTAGATTCAAGATCGGATGGTGCATATGATCCGAAGGCAGACACACCATCATCACCAACTCGTATTTTTATATTTTTTACTGATGATGCTGAGGATATAAAGCAAATTCCGGTGGGTGGGCATGGGGCTCGTGATCTTCTAGCCTGGAACTTTACAAAATCTGGGGAATTCAATGTTCGCTCAGCCTATCACCTTGCTATGAGTGTACGGCGTGCGAAAGCTGGCCGACCAGAAGGTTCATCATCGGTACACACTCACAGGAATTCACTGGCTTTGTGGAATACCCATGTCCCAAACAAAGTTAATATTCATGCATGGCGACTCCTGTCTAATGGTCTGGCCACTGGGTCAGAGTTGCATCGCCGGCGCATTAAGCCCGGCGTTTTCTGCGCAGCTTGTGGGAGGGAAGAGACACTGGTCCACCGATTCTGGAGCTGCCCGCACATCAAGGTTTTCTGGCAAGAACTAGCTAAGAAAAGATGCATTCATGCTTTGGTACCGCCCATGGAGATAGAATCAAACCATGCACTGAGACGGTGGCTTCGGTCCAGGATAGGTGAGGCGCAGGAGGAGCAGAAAGAGATGTTTTTTCAGGGAGCTTATGGTCTTTGGCTGGCTAGGAACGCTACGAGGGATGGCGTCAGGATCCAAGATGCATCTGAGGTTGCTGCCTCGGTCTCCCGTTTCATGGACGAGTGGAGTAATGCGATGCCAAAGAAGCTTTGGTCCTCCTCAGCGCCTCCTGTGGACAAGTGGTGTCCGCCAGAGCAAGGGTGGACCAAGGCGAACGTGGACGGAGTGGTGGGCAGGAGCGAGGGAGTTGGAGGTGGTGGGGTTGTCTTTCGTGACCACGCCGGAGCCTTTCGCGGCGTCCTCGCTCATATCTTTCCTCAAGTGACAAAACCTGAAGTGGCTGAGCTCATGGCATGTCGGAAAGTTTTGCAGGTTGGGCGGGAACTTCACTTTCAGAGGCTTCATGTTGAGATGGATAGCAAAGAGGCAGTGTGCATGATCAACGACGCGAGGAGAAACCTTTCGATGGTGGGCACCATTGTGGACGACATCAAGTCGCTAATGTGTTGCTGGCAGGATTGCAAGATTACTTGGAGAAGAAGATCAGCAAATAAGGCTGCTCACACAGTGGCGGCGCCAGGAATTTGCGCCTGGGTATTCTTCTAATTTTTTTGGCCAAAGCAATATAACAGAGCAAAAATGTACTATAAAATGGCAATATCAATGACCATTTATCAATAATAGTAGCAAAATCTCATTGTGGTAATATCTCTAACGATTAATAAAGAGATGTAGTGGTGGCTGGGTTCATTATGTCCATCTAGCAATCGGTGAATCACATAAGTAGCAAATGAATCACATAATAAGTAGTTGAATTTCACTGGTTTACAAGCAATCAGTGATTGTCTTCTACAATACTAGTACTTTCTACCAATCACAGGCAATGGCATTCACAAAAAATCTTCAAATATGTTTAAAAACATTTGGGGGGGGG
>LR738712.1:103802567-103889033 GCA_902687465.1 Secale cereale
AGCCGGGGAGACCGTAGGGCAGAGGCGGACTGGCCCCTGGCCTTGGCGGCAGGGGGAGGCATGACCGGAGGTAGAGTCCCAGACTCGCGGAGGGGAGGTCGGCTAGGGCCGGCGGCCGAGCGGAGGGAAGGGAAGGGGAGGGAGTGAGGAGAGCGCCGGCCGGATGGGAGGGGAGGGACCGAGGGAGAGGGCAGCCGCCGGACTTGGAATCGCCGCCGCCGCTACCGCTAGGTTGGGAATCGGGGAGGAATCGCCCGCCTAATCTAGGTCGGTCGTGTGTGGTTTGGTGAGTCGCTGCGACGCTGCCGTAGGTGCCACGCGTGCCAGTTTGGGCTAGAGTCAGTGGGCCAAGTTTTAACGTATAAACACATGTAGTAAAATAATTTGGGGCCAAAATCCTGGATATTCCAGGGAATACCAAAAAGACCACAGCGCTGCCGCTGTGCTCACACTCTAGCTAGACTAGCTGTAGGTGATGGAGTGTGTATGCTTTGGCGGTCGTCGCCTCCGGACTGTATTTTAAGTGCAATCGCGGACAAAGTCTTGGACTTTGCTTAAATAAAGTACTTCCTCCGTTCCAAAATATTTGTCTTTCTAGAGATTTCAACAAGTGATTACATACGGAGCAAAGTGAGTGAATCTACACTCTAAAATATGTCTATATGCATCCGTATGTTGTGTCCATTTGAAATGTCTACAAAGACAAATATTTAGGAACGGAGGGAGTAGATGTTTACCCTAAAAAACTATTTTTCTGGGAGCAAATTGCGATCGTGCTAACTGCGCTGGGGCAAACTGAGCTTTGGATTGTACATGGGCTGAGTGCCTCTCCGGCTGGGCTGACATGCCTGGGGCTCGGCCTATATCAGTCCACAAATTTGGACAAATTCTGCTGGATGTATAACCTACTAATTGGGCCACGCCTGGGGCTATAGCCCAGTTGCCCCGGGCCTAGTTACGCCCATCCATGATCCATAAAGAGCCACTCGCACTGTTGCCGGTGGCACGCCACGAGTGCTTTTTCAGTTTTCTCGCCTCTCGTTGCCCCGCGTGGAAGCCGAGCACCACAGGATCGGCCCACTAAACAAAGGCTTCGACGGCCAACACTCTGCACCCTAGCTTGTCTACCAACAAAGACAGAAATTTCATTTCGTACAGTTGGGGTTCGATAACTCACGTACCGTTTGTTTACATCTCATAGCAAGCCTTGCTCGAACCGAACATCCATGGATTTTCTCCTGGGACCCCTATGGAAATTGAACGGTTTTCCTGTGAAATATCCGGGGCACCGGGCCACGCGGTTCGCGGTATGATAACTCGTGGACCATTTGTTACTTCTTATGTTCCGAGATTTTACTTTATGGCCTAAAATGTTAGCAAATCCACCATGCACCCTAAAAAAAAGTCATAACGCTTGTTCACCTTAAAAAAAAGTCATAACGCTCCAGGTCCCACGGTAAAACGCTTACTTAATATTGCGTGCCATGATTATCATTTTGTCACAACCATTGATATAATCAGTGGAATCTCAATTATCGTCGATCTAATATACCGGATGTATCTTCTTCTTTTTTGCAAAAATATCAAATCTATTACAAAGATTCATCGGAAGTACAAAGCACCCAAATATAATAAAAATTACATCGAAGTTCATGGACAACCGAACAAGCATTGTGGCCACCGGAATGAGCCGCCGACGTGCCGATGTCACCGCTCTCATACCGGAGCCGGCCTGACATTGTCGATGACAGCTGGAAAGTCTTGGTACACGTGCCCCTAAGTACCAGCATTCGGGAGCCGGCCTGACATTGTCGATGACAGCTGGAAAGTCTTGGTACATGTGCCCCTAAGTACCAGCATTCGGGAGCCGGCAGTCGTCGCCGTTGAATCCTTGAACCGATTTGAAGAATCTAACACCAAATCTCGTCGTTGCGTACGCACGACGAGAAAACCATAACCTCACCGCTCTAAGGAGCTGACAAGAATCTACGCATGAGCTTCGTCTAATCCGTCGCGATGAACGAACTTATGGTGGATCGGAGCCCAGAAGACCGACTCGAAGAAGAAGCACCGTCATCTGTCCGAGCAGCGCACTTGCGAGAACCGAAACCCTGCCTATCTATAGTCACTAGGAATACCCTCCCTGCCACCGGGTATCGAAGCGGTTGGCGGAAGGGAAACGAATCCACGGACTCGCCAGCGAAGATCGAAAGAAAGAAGAGTTTCCCTAGTGGCCTTGCAAGAGACGGGATGTACTTAACCCTACCTGCTATCACTATGGACGAATACCAGTTGATCTTGTCAGTTGCCAAGTATTCATCCTCCCCAGATCACAGAGGCTCTGAGGCTTTGGCGATTTGATTTCCACCCCAGAGATTAATATTTTCCCGTAGTTGACTCGCCACCGACAGCTGAAATCTGGTGATCCACCAAAACCACAATCCACAAGTAACATCATGACCATTGCTCCTGTGCATTGTGCTCCCCAGCTGCATATCACCGTTAGCACTGGTGTCCATTTTACCCCACTACAGCTCCTGTTTATGGAGCAGCCTTATGAATCCCAATTGCTGCACGCCACGTGCCGCTTGTGTTCCTTTTACGCTCCTTCCATCCACTATAAATAGCTGGTGACCTACACATGAAAGAGCACAAGTCACAGACAGACGTAGTAGCATCTACGGAGTAGCACACATTACTTTTTTTTTTTTTTGAAACGGAGGCAAAGATTGCTTCATCTATTAATTAAGCAGAAGAGAATTGCCCAGTTAATTACGGAAAACCGGGCGAAAACCGGAACAACAAGGGCCTAGCCCACTCCCATAGACTGAAACACACAGGGCAAAGCCCACCCTAATCGACGACATGTCGACCTGCGGCCATACAACGTAGCTCCGACTCTGACGGAGAACTCAGAAGAACGAAACCAGGCACGGCTGGCGCCACGGAAGATCGCCGAAAGGGCCGCCTGTAGCCAGTCATCGTACACCACAGGGCCCCGCCGCCGCAGCTTCGACTCCATAGCAGCAAACAAACCGAGGCAAAACCATGGACACGCTGGAGAAGAGCCGACTATCGCAACCATTGCCGCGTCGCCGACATCGCTCCCACCATCATCGTTGCCACATAAGTCTGGTCGCCACAGAGATTCTCTCGGGGCCGCCGCCCCGACATCCACCGCTCCGTCGCGCCCAGCGCAATCAACCGGCACCGCCTTCCGGGGCCGCCGCCCCGACATACCACCGCTCCCCTCGAGCAGCAACGCCGCACAACCCAGCTGCCCGCAGCCCACGCTGCTCAGGGCAACCGCTCGCAGACCACGAACGTCGCACCACTTCCGGGGCCGCCGCCCCGACGTAAAGTCAGACCGCCCCCTCTGGAGCGCGTCTACCGGACCGACAAGCCTGCCACCCAAGTGGCCCAAGATTGCCACCCTAGTGAAGGCCGAGCCGCCGTCCCGCCCCATGGAGCCGCCCCGCGCATCACTTTCCGAGGCCGCCGCCCCGGCGCACATCAGCCGTCCGGGGCCGCTGCCCCGACATCCACCAAACCCGACGTAGGAGAAAACCAGACGCACCAAGCTCAAGCTAACTCTCCCAAGCAACGCCCCCAAGGGGGAAACGACGAAGACGCCGCCGTCGCCCGCTCCGGAAACATCTGGAGCTTAGGTTTTCACCCGGAGAGCCCGAGCCCCACGTAGAAGAAGATGAGTTCCACAACAACGCCTCCAAGGAGGGAAACGACGCCCGATAGCGCCGCCGTCGA
The DNA here is from genome assembly GCA_902687465.1 of Secale cereale. Classification (NCBI taxonomy): domain Eukaryota; kingdom Viridiplantae; phylum Streptophyta; class Magnoliopsida; order Poales; family Poaceae; genus Secale; species Secale cereale. The sequence continues at coordinate 103,806,333 of LR738712.1, forward strand.
CGGCACCGACAAAGTCGGGTCAAGGCTTTCGCCCGGAACACACACATCCCTATGGAAGCCTGCAGATCTGATCCACCCAAAAGCGTGGAGATCGTTGGAGCCGTTCCTGTTGTGCCTTGCACTCTCCAACGTCGACCACCAAGCTTCGCCGTGCAGCACCCACAGCAGCAGCACCTCAAGCTGCGGCTGAGAAGCGAGCGCACACGCCACCACGGCCAAAACGCCATGACTCCCAGCCTGGGGCCGCCGCCCCGGCTTCCTCCTCGCCCCTGCCCGCACATGCCCAGATCGGGCGAACTCATCGCGGCAAGGAGCAGAGCACCCAAGCAGCAGAGCACCGCCCGAGCCTCCACGCCGCATCTCCCCGCCAGGCCACGCAGCCGCCCAACGCGACCGCCCAGCACCAGCCCGCTGCCCCCCAGCGCCGCGCCAGATCAGCGCCAGATCCACGCGCCGCCCCGCACCTGGCTGCCATCCGCCATGCCGCCCCCGCCGGATCCCGTCGATGCTCACCAAGGCCGCACCCCCAATCACCAGATCGAGGACTCCCATCTCCTGGCTGCCTCGCCGCCGCACGCAGCCGAAGAAGCCCGCCAGGCGCCTCCCCCACCCGATCCAGATCGAGGACGAGGCGAGCCAGCCCCACCACCGCGCCGCCCGGCACACGGCCCACTCTGCCGCCGCCGAGAAAGCGCCGGAGAGCCGCCACGCCGCTGCGCCCGGCGCCAGCGCCGCATCCCGCCGTGGCCGCCCCGTCCCGCATCGAGGCCACCACGCGAGGAGCCGAGACCGCCCCGCCGCCGCCGGCGCCGGCCAGGCTTTGCCTGGCCGCACCCTGTGGCGGCGGCGAGGGAGGAGGAGCGTGGGTGAAGGGGCCTCTGGAGGCGGCGGCGTGGTCGCCCTCCCCGTCGCACGCGGGGCGACGCGGGAGGGAGGAGGAGCGTGTAAACTCCAAATGCCTGATTGTAGCACACATTACTTACTTAGCTCAAGAGATGGCCAAGAGAGCGGTGATGCTTCTTGTGCTCTTCACGGTGCTGTCCGTGGTGAGTGAGGCCCATAGGCCCGGTAACAGGGCCCTAGCCCATGGGCGTCGCCCGGGGGCCGACCCAGCGGCACCGACACACCTCCACTTCTACTTCCACGACAGTTCGAGGGGTGCGTCCCCATCGGCGATGCGGGTGGCAGGGGCGGCGAATGTGCCATTGCAAACCCTTTTTGGCGCCGTGTATGTTATGGACGACCCGCTGACAGAAAGGTCGGAAGTCGGGTCAGCGGTCGTGGGACGGGCCCAGCGCGTCTACATAGGGGCGGACCAGACGGCAATGGGCTTCCTGCAGGTCATGAACCTCGTGCTCACCTCCGGCCCTACAACGGCAGCTCGCTCACCGTGCTCGGCCGCAACAACCCGCTCGCCAACGTCCGCGAGATGCCCATCGCCGGCGGCACCGGGGTCTTTCGATTCGCCCGCGGGTACGCGCAGGCCCGGACCCACACGATGGACCTCAAGACCGGCGACACCAACGTCGAGTACAACGTTTATGTCATGCATTAGCACACAAATATTGAAGGGCTTGCTGATTGTGCTTCACATAGTGTTTTCATTTCATTTCATTTTTATTGCTTACTTCAGGTAGACATGCTTTGAGATTTGGACTTTTCCTTTTCCTAAATATTGGTGTGCCTTTGCCTGGGTTAATCGCCTAGCAAGTGGCCAGAATAAGTGACCCTAGGTGAAAGATAGTGTGTTTTTCTTTTTAATCAAATGGAAACTTATTTATTGGATTTATATTTTTGTTCCTTTCATGACTTTCTGAAGTTGTTTAATTTATGACTTTATCCTTGCTAGTTCAGAAACTGATGAGTATTATGATAACGTAGGGTCTTATTTTACCTTGTCTTGTACTCTAAGTTGATCATTGTACTCCTATATATATGCTCATGAGGCTCAAGCAATAATAATCAATTCCATCAATCCACTCTCTATCCCTTCTAATACGGTATCAGCCTAACCGATCAACACTATCCGCCGCCGCTCCGTGCCGTCTCCGGGGCGGTCAATCTCAATGATCCCCACTGGGGGCTGCGTCAACCATACCTAGGGTTCGTCCGTCGATCTGTTGACCGGCTGCCCTAAAAAGTCTTTTTCCCGATCCTTTGATCCGAGTTTTTCTCTCTTTCATCGGTCGCATTGATCGGCGTTTTCCTTTTTGATTTTCTGATCTAAGATCGGTTTGCGTCGCCCGCCGCTGCCAACGACCTCCGCGTACCTCTACTCCGACACCAGCACGATCAACCGACCTCTTCTTCCACCCGGCGGCCTCGCGCTACAGGCAGCCGGTCACGACCGTCGTCCGTGCATCTGTCGGTCCGTCGCACCGCGCCAGCCGTCGCCGCCATGCTTCGACCAGAACTTTTTCATCACCAGCCGCCTCCGCCGCGTTTGTACGGCCGCCCTACCGTCTGCCTCGCCGTCCTCGTCTCCAGCTGCGTAGGGCCGGCTGCCAGCTGCGTCGGACTCGCCGGCTGCCTCGAGCTCTGGCACCGCTGCTGTGTTGGTTCCTCGGGCCTCACTGCCCAGGCGTCGATGCTGCGTTGGCAGCTCGGGTGGTTTCTGACGGGCACGTCCGTGCGTCGCCCCATGCCGAATCATCGTCGGCTTCATCTCAGACTCCGCCACCACCCCGCCTCCACCGAACGGAGTCCCCGACCTCGCGCGCGATCCGATTGATCACCCGCCTGCCCGTGATCCGCCTCATCTACGTTGTGCGACCGATCTAGCACGTCAGTTGCGCACACCTTCACAGGTCCCATGAAGACTGTACCGAATACAGTGTGCCCCCTCCACGGATCGAGCATCAGGTTGCCGATGCGTCGCTCCATTGGGTCGTAGCCCCGTGGTTCTCCCTGTGGCTGCATTGACTCGAGCTGCCGCTACGTTGCCCCTTCGGGCCATAGCATTGCGGCCCGTGGTCCCTGCCGCCGCCCGAGGTTGTCCCTATTTCTGCATAGACATGTGCACCGCGCTGCGCCGCCCCTTCGGACCGTAGCACCGTGGCGCACGATCCACACCGCCGCCCCTGGTCTTCCCGTTGTCGCCTCGACCCGCACGCTGATGTTGTGTCGCACCTTCGGGTCGTAGCATCATGGCACGCGGTCCACTCCACCATCCCTGCACGTCGACCTCCACGTGATATGAGTTGTGCTGCCACCCTTGGCGCAGGAACGCCACCATCTGTGCCGGTCTTCGTCACACTGTTGGGTTCTTCTCGCCTACTTTGAGTATCACGGTCGTTCTCCTAACCTAGCCGTCGTAGCCGCCTCCTCAGGTCGATGTTGTCGCTCTTCTTCCTCGGCGCCGCTGCTGCTCATTCACCCGAGTCGCACCGCCCATCCGCCCCCTTTGTCTTCGTCCAGCACCAGCTCATCGCCAGTGTCACCGTCATCTTCCCCGACCACTTAGTATACTCTGATCACTATTGACGACATCGGTCCCACGCCGATTGGCGCCGCAACCATTGTCAAGTCCTCCTTTGTTGGCCCCTCTAACTACTCCCAAATGACGTGCAGCTCGTGTAGGTCCCTGTCTACGCATGGCCCATGCTGGCAACACCGACGCGTGCCTTCGTCCCCGATGTGTTCCCAGGCCTGGCAAGCCTGGAGCGATGCGTCGTCAACATCGACTTCGTCCGTCTACGCATGCCCGGTGTTGGCAACACTGGCGCGTGCCTTTGCCCATGATATGTCCCGGGGCTTGGCAAACCCGGCACGACTCCTCGTCAGCAACGTCTTCTTTCCGGTGCACCACTACTTCAACACCACCGCGCCCATGACTAACTGAAAGGATCGATATGGTTGACTAGAGGGGGGGGGTGAATAGGCAACTAACAATTTTTAGCTTTTCTTAACCAATTTAAATTAAGGAACAAATTAAGTTGTCTAGATATGCTACTATGATGACAACTTATAGGAAGCAAAGATAACAACCTCACAAGCAAGCTATATAAGATAAACAAGGAAAGCTTGCACAAGTAAAGGTAAGAAATAACCACAAGTGGAGGCGGTGAAGACGAGGATGTGTTACCGAAATTCCTTCCCTTTGAGGGGAAGTACGTCTCCGCTGGAGCGGTGTGGAGGCACAATGCTCCCCAAGATGCTACTAGGGCCACCGTATTCTCCTCACGCCCTCACACAATGCAAGGTACCGTGATTCCACTAGTGGTGCCCTTGAAGGCGGCAACCGAACCTTTACAAACAAGGTTGGGGCTATCTCCACAACCGAATTGGAGGCTCCCAACGACACCAGAAAGCTTCACCACAATGGAATATGGCTCCGAGGTGACCTCAACCGTCTAGGGTGCTCAAACACCCAAGAGTAACAAGATCCGTGAGGGATTAGTGGGGGGAATCAAATATCTCTTGGTGGAAGTGTAGATCGATGCCTTCTCAAGCTATCCTGAGGAAATCAACAAGTTTGATTGGCTAGGGAGAGAGATCGGGCGGAAATGGAGCTTTGAGCAACAATGGAGCTTTGGGGAGGAAGAGGTAAGTCTTCTTGGAGAAGAAGACTCTCTATATATAGTGGGAGAACAAATCCAACCGTTATCCCACATTTCTGCCCGCAGAGCGCGGTACTACCACACGTAAGTTACGGTACTACCGCTCGGTCAGCGGTACTACCGCTCTGGTTACGGTACTACCGCTGGTGCAGTACTAGCCACGACTAACTCTGTTGCGTTGAAGCAACGGGCGGTAGTACTGCCTGAGCGGTACTACCGTACGTCCCTGCGGTACTACCACAAGGCAGAGATAGACAAGGCTAGGACTAGTGCGGACGAAATAAAATACATCCGCAACTACATCCACAGAAACACGGTAGTAGCAAAACCACGATACGGTACTACCACTTGAACCAAGCGGTACTACCGCGTAGGATGCGGAAGTAAAAAATTACTTCCGCACCTACTACCGTAGTAGTTACGACGCTGGGCTAGCTACACGGTACTACCGTGCTCATGATACGGTACTACCGCTCTGTGTGGTACTACCGCAGTCCTGAGGCGGTACTACCGTGTGGCTGTGCGGTACTACCGCTCACTCTGAGCGGTACTACCACGTGCCAGGTAGTTGTAGTAGTAGGAAGGCATGGTTTTGTACTGACGAGGAAAACAGCCGGAGCCCAGAGAAGCAAAGGAAAGGTGGTGCGAGTGAGTAGACGTGTACGTGTTAACTCCACCCAAACCTTTCCGAAGCGGACCCCCTCTTAATAGTAAGGCTTTCCTATTACTCAAATCTACCGAAAAAGCAGCAAAAGGAAACACCGTCTTCCATAGGTTCCGAGGGGCACATAATCTTCTTGTGCCTAGGTGAGATATATCTGAAAGAGCTTAGAGCACACGATTAGTCCGCAAATGCATTGTCATCAATCACCAAAAGTACTTAAGGGAGAAATATGCCCTTACAATCTCCCCCTTTTTGGTGAATTGATGACAATACGGGATTTGCACAACGATATATAAGTAAGTAGGCAAACCTAGTAAAGCAATAGAATATAGGTAAGCTCCCCCTAGATGTGTGCATACAAGGGAGAGTGCTTTGGACTGCACAACACACATACTAGGATCAATGCTCCCCCTATATTCTACAAGTAATATACTCCTTGCATACAAAGAATAAGAATCTACGCACAATTGTAAGGAGGATAGGGTGAGCACATATAAAGGGCAAGTAAATCAACTGCTCACAACCTAATATATCATAGACATAACAACAAGTTTAACGATAGGGGAGCATATGTCTTAAACCATATGAAAGTCTCACGCACACGACACAAACACAAGCAAGCAAACAGAGTTCGACAAATGAAAAGCAAATAGACACGGCGCAAGACACAAATCCTAACACTCTCTCCCCCTTTGGCATCGAGACACCACAAAGGGAAAGAGGACCTAAGATAGGTGGTAGCTCTGGCAGAAGATCTCAGTCGTCATGCTCTCCATCAGATTCCTGCTGCTCCTCCTCAGACTCAGACCACTTGTAGCCCTGTTGGGCAATCCACTCTGCTTCTGGGGTGATGATCTCCTCTGACCCACTGGACACATGCTCACCAAAGATCCTCATGATCTTCTTGTCACGCTGGTGAGATTGCTTGTGAGTCACATGAGCCTTGTACTGTCCCTGAGCTTGCATACAGAATAGTGCCTTCATCTTCCTCTTCAGCCTCTTAGCCCAAGAGGGCTTAGACGAGGGAGGAGCATACCCTCCAGAACTGTCCTCAGCTGGCTCCTCCTCCACAGGCTCCTCATCTGTACCCATCTATGCTGCAGCAGCCTCTGCACGGGTAGTGGTATTAGCCCAAGGACTCTTGATGCGAAGTCAGATAGGCTCATGACGAATCCACTATGGGGCTTCGAACTCCTCATCAGGGTAAAGGTGCTGCCAAGTCTTGGAGATAAGCAGAAACAGAAATGGACCGTAGATGGGCACTTTGCGAGTGTAGATCGCAAAGCGAAGCTCGCACCACATGATATGGGAGATGTCAAGTGGTGGAGTCTGAGCATTGCGAGCCTCCTCACACATCAGCAGCATGTCAACGAGGTATGCATGTATCTTGTCCTTGTCCCCAACTAGAGGAAACAAGGTGTTGCGGAAGATCCTATGCATGATGTCCAGGAAGGGGTTCAACACCCATGTCTTCTGGCCAGTCGCAAGAGTTTTCTCCACATAAAAAGGTAACAGGCGGTCTTTGTTGGCAGATTCTGCTTTGGCATGAGGCCGAGCTCCAATAGGGTTGTGGAGCCCCTCGTCAGCAACCTGAAGCAGATCCATAAAGTCCTTCCAGGAAGCAGTCATCTTGTGACCATTTGTCATCCAAGTCATGGTGCGGTCTTCCTTGGTATGGAAGTGCACCGAAGCATAGAACTGTGCCATGATTTCTGGGTGAAAATCCATCTGAAAAGACATGATGTGCTCAATCCCAAACTGCTCCACCAGATCTAGAGCCTCAGCAAAGTAGGCCCAATGATCATCCCTCCGCATGTGGGCCATGTCAATCCAATGAGCATCCACATACAGGTTGCGCTTGCTCTTGAGTACCTCTGTGTAGATACGATACTGCTGCTTGGTCCAGAACAGTTCATCTCCACGGAATTGAGCCCGGGGTTCTCCATAAGGATTGATCTTCCTCCTTGCCATGACCTCATTAGCTGGCATCTCCTCCATGGTCATAGTTGATTCCTTGTGCTTTTTGGCGGCGGTCTTGAATTTGCGTTGGGGGGAATTGGAGACCTCTGGCACATCACTTGGGGTGCACAGACGCTTGGACCCGGTGTCACGGCTGGGATTGGTGCGACGAACATTGGAATCGAGCCACCACCTAAGACACAAACACAAGAACACGACGGAAACACAAAGAGAATCAATGCAAAAGCCACAAAAAGGCATACGAAACATGTAGAAAGGATAATATGTAAGTGCTATGAAGAAGATATGAAACAAGCGGTAGTACTGCTTGACAAAAGCGGATGTAAAATATTAGTGCCGCTTGGAGAGTGGTAGTACCGCTTGGGAGAGTTGCGGTAGTACCGCTCAGAATGCGGTACTAAAAATTTACATCGGCGTTCATCATGGTAGTACCGCTCCGTAGAGCGGTAGTACCGTTACGCGACAGAGCGGTAGTACCGCGGTCAGCCAGCGGTAGTACCGCTCGGGTCAGATCTGAAGAACGGATCTAGACTTAAAACGCATAGAATGGCGAACGGTACTACGGCTGATCATAGCAACTTAGTAGCAGCATACTTACTAGCATGGATAAAGTCAAGAAGAACACAAAAACAACAAGCATCTCCCCAAAACCTAAAAACAACAACGAGGTAAAAAGAAGCGGGGATTTGTGGAGAAACCTTCAGCCATGGCAAGAGGTCGAGGTGGGGAACGATCCCACCGGTCGGAATGCGAGGAGAGTGGCCGAGGGAGGAGATCCGGCGAGGTCCTCCGGCGGCGTTCTTGAGGGAGAGAGAGAGAAACGGCGTGGGGGAGACGAGATGAATGGGTATGGGGTAGTTAGAACTCCCCCTGCCCGCTTATAACCCCCAGCCGTTCGAACAAGTGCGGTAGTACCGCGGTCATCATGGTAGTACCGCCCGGGCGGAAGTACCGCACTCGGAGCGGTCGTACCGCTCTACCAGCGGCAGTAAAAAATTACTGCCGTGCTGGTTGCGGTAGTACCGTAATCTCTCTTGCGGTAGTACCGCTCCCCCAAGAAAATGCAAGTTTCGACAAGAGGCAAAAAGCGCACACGCAAGACACAAGGAAAGAGAGACAACACACACCCAAAACAATACAAGACACTCCTCCGCGGAGGAGGTCGGTGGCCGAAGCCACCTATGTTTGAGTTATTTGGTATGGCACCACAAAGAACTATCCTTGGGCCCATGACCAACACTCGTCTTGAAGCACTTATACCATCTAACATGGCAAATGACAAAGACTTGATTGATTTATGCATAATGGGGGGAGGAATGGTTCATTGAGAGAATAATACTCCCCCTATGTCCATGCCTACATCTAGACAAGATAACTATATTGAGTGGGAGGTGTGTGTGCAAGGTCTCAAGCCACATTGCTCAAATCGATGATATTTAGCTCATGCCTCAACTCGCAAAATCTTGCTTCATCCAACGGCTTCGTGAAGATATCTGCAAGGTTATCATGAGTGTTGACATAGTGAAGCTCGATCTCTCCTTGCCGTATATGATCCCGGATGAAGTGATACCGAATCTCTATATGTTTCGTCTTGAAGTGTTGCATTGGGTTGAGAAAAATCTTGATGGCACTTTCATTGTCACATCAAAGAGGCACTTTGTCACAAGTGACACCGTAATCCTTTAAAGTTTGCCTCATCCATAGGAGTTGAGCACAACAACTTCCAGCTGCCACATACTCAGCTTCGGTGCACGAGAGAGACACAAAACTTTGCTTTTTGGAAGACCAACTTACCAGAGAGCAACCAAGGAATTGGCACCCTCCGGAAGTGGACTTCCTATCCACTTTGTCTCCCGCCCAGTCCGAGTCAGAGAAACCTACAAGGTTGAAGTTTGCTCCTCTTGGGTACCATAAGCCAAAGTTTGGGGTATGAGCCAAATATCGAAAGATTTGCTTGACTGCCACAAAGTGACTTTCCTTAGGTGAGGCTTGAAACCGTGCATAGATTCCCACACTCAACATAATATCCGGTCTAGATGCACAAATGTAAAGCAAGGATCCAATCATAGAACGATATACCTTTTGATCCATCGCTTTACCATTGGGATCAATGTCAAGTTGGCACTTGGTTGGCATTGGAGTAGTAGCCGGCTTGACATCACTTGGATTAAACCTCTTGAGCATGTCTTGAGTGTACTTGGCTTGTTTGATGAAGATTCCTTCTCTTCTTTTCTTAATCTCTAACCCAAGGAAGTACTTCAACTCTCCCATCATGTACATCTCAAAAATGTGTGGTCATTAGAGCAGTGAACTCATCATTGAAAGCTTTGTTAGGTGAACCAAAGATAATATCATCAACATATAGTTGGCAGACAAACAACTCCCCTTTGACCTTCTTAGTAAAAAGAGTGGGGTCGATTTTCCCAATTTCAAACCCACGATCTTGTAACAACTCGGTAAGATGCTCATACCATGCACGTGGGGCTTGTTTAAGGCCATAGAGTGCCTTATCGAGTTGATACACGTGATTGGGGAACTTAGGATCCTCAAACCCCGGGGGTTGTTTTACATACACCAACTCATTAATAGGACCATTAAGAAATGCACTTTTCACATGCATTTGTTGCAACTTAAAATTTGATGAGAAGCATAGGCAAGCAACAAACGAATAGATTCAAGGCGAGCAACGAGGGCAAAGGTTTCATCGTAGTCGATACCCTCGACTTGGGAGTAGCCTTGAGCCACCAGACGCGCCTTGTTGCGGATGACAATGCCATGAGCATCCTGCTTGTTCTTAAAGATCCACTTGGTTCCAATGACATTATGATTCTCCTTTGGCCTCGGCACTAGATGCCACACTTTGTTGCGCTCGAAGTTGTGAAGTTCTTCATGCATGGCATTAAGCCAATCAGGGTCTTCGAGCGCCTCATGGACCTTTTGAGGTTCAACACAGGAGACAAAAGCTTGATGAGCACAATAGTTTGCTAATTGTCTATGAGTTCTTACCCCACTTTTGATGCTTCCAAGAATATTCTCCATGCGATGTTCTCTGGAGGCAATTTTTGCATCACGACGCTCCAATTGCTCTTCAAGAGATAATTGAGGAGCACTGAGTTCATCATCTTGAGCGACGTCGGGAGCTTGATCTTGATCTTGAGCTTCCTCTTGATCTTGATCTTGCTCAGAGGAGAGAACTTGGCCTTGTGCATCATTTGGTGGCTCCTCACCATCTTGTGATTGATCTTGCACTTGGACTTGTTCGTCCGGTTGAAGGCCTTCACTTTGTTCTTCGGAAGCGTGTGGATCTTGGGTTGATGATGGTTCCACTTGTGTGGAACATTGTCCTTCTCCTTCGGCCACAAGGGGTTCCTCAATGGGTAGGATATATCCAACACCCATTCTTCTTATGGCTTGAGGAGGAATTTCATCACCTACATCACAAGTACCACTTTGCTCCACTTGGGAGCCGTTATTCTCATCAAACTCTACGTTACACGTCTCCTCAATGAGTCCATTGGACTTGTTGAGGACACGGTAAGCATGAGAGTTTGTAGCATAACCAACAAATATGCCCTGATGAGCTCTAGACTCAAATTTAGACAAACGAGCACCTTTCTTGAGGATGAAACACTTACACCCGAACACCCGGAAGTACTTGAGATTGGGCTTGTTACCGGTGAGAATCAAATACGGAGTCTTGTTCAAACCTTTGCGGAGATAGAGCCGATTGGATGCATGACATGCGGTGTTGATGGCTTCCGCCCAAAAGTTGTATGGAGATTTGAATTCCGCCATCATGGTCCTTGCCGCGTCCATCAATTTCCGGTTCTTTCTCTCCGCTACACCATTTTTTTGAGGGGTATAAGGTGCGGCATATAAATGTTTGATCCCCTCATCACTAAGAAACTCATCCAAGGTGTAGTTCTTGAACTCGGTGCCGTTGTCACTTCGGATCATCAAAATCTTTGCTTCATGTTGTCGTTGAGCTTCATTTGCAAATTTGATGACGGTTTGTTGGGTCTCACTCTTCTTCTTGAAGAAGTATACCCAGGTGTATCTTGAATAATCATCCACAATCACCAAACAATACTTTCTGCCTCCAAGACTATCAAAGGATGGAGGCCCAAAGAGATCCATGTGAAGGAGCTCTAATGGTCTTTTTGAGTAGATGAATGTAGTTGGAGGGTGAGCCGTCTCATGTAGCTTTCTTTCAATACAAGCACTGCAAGCATGATCTTTGGCAAAGCTAACATTTGTTAGTCCACGGACATGGTCCCCCTTGAGAAGACTTTGCAAAGATCTCATATTGACATGGGCTAACCGGCGATGCCAAAGCCATCCCACATCAACTTTAGCCATTAGGCATGTCGCGGTCTTAGTGGGTTGCTCCGAGAAGTTAACCACATAGAGACCGTTCTCGACATGCCCAACATAGGCTACTTTAAGAGTATTGCTCCACAAGAGGGCCAGTGTATCAATATCAAGGAATGTAGCAAAGCCCATGAGTGCACGTTGGTGAACAGAAAGTAAGTTATATGCAAGGGACTCAACAAACATGACTTTCTCGACCGTGAGATCATGAGAAACAACAACCTTGCCAAGCCCCAATACCTTAGAAGATGAAGCATCACCCCATTCGACATTGGTGGCCATGGATGAACCTAGATGCACGTCTACCACCAAGTCTTTGCTTCCGGTCATATGATTTGTGGCTCCGCTATCGAGCAACCATGATCCCCCACCGGAAGCAAACTCCTACAAGAGATCAATGCTTGGATTTAGGTACCCATTTGGTAATGGCTCCTTTGAGGTTAGTAACAAGGGTCTTAAGAACCCAAATAGACCATTCAATGTACTCATAAGAAGAAGCAACAAATTTAGCAAAGATATGACCATCACTAGCACGACATAAAACATAAGAAGGATTAAAGTCGCCGGCCATGTTTGATGGTATGGTGGGGTATTTCTTGACTCCACCACCCTTCACCTTGTTCTTCTTCTTAGACGCACCCTCTCCCTCTTTCACAAAGGTTTGTTGGAGAGGGGGAGGTAGCTTGGTCTTGTCATTCTTCTTCTTCTTGGACTTGGGAGCAAACCCAATTCCTTCCTTTGCCACAACCTCCTTTTGATGACTCAAAAGGTTGTTGAGGTTCTTCTCACCTTGTATACATGTTACAAGGCCTTTCTCAAGTTGCTTCTTCAACTGGGCATTTTCTTCAACAAGATGCACATGCTCGCAACATGGGTTAGTAGCATTTGCATTATCAATCAACACCATGCGAGGAAAGATAGCCTTTTCTTTGGTTAGCGAAACTTGGAGTTGATCATGAGACTCCTTGAGAGAAGCATGCATACCTTTCAAGGCCTTGTGAGCCTTGTCAAGTGTAACAAACTCCTCCTTGAGTCTAGCATGGTCAACCCCAAGTTTTGCCTTCTCGGAATTAATCATACGAGAGACAACTAAAGCATGATCGAGATATTTCTTTAATTTAGCATGATCATCGTTGTGTGACTCCTCAAGAGCCAAACGAAGACCATGCTCTTCCTCTAGAGCATTAGAGAGATCCGATATTTCATCAGCATAGTCTCGACTATGACCTTCCATTTTAGCAATGGTCTCCTCGTGAGCCGCGATCATGTCATTGGCCTCACCGAGTTGTTCCAAGAGAGCAACAAAATGCTTCTTGGGTTTGCCCTTGAGTTTGCTCATAAACAACTCAAACTCATTCTCTTCCTCCTTTGTTCCCTCACTCTCATCAATACAATCCGTCAATGAAGGATTATAGATGATGGTAGTGTTGATGTTTGGAGTTACCTTGTTGGTGGCCTTGGCCATGAGACACTTGGCGGTGATGTTCTCATTTGTTGAGTCGAAGAGAGATGAGTGTGGAGTAGTAGCAATAGCACTTGTGGCCATGGTGACCATCTCATCATCTTCATCATTATCATCATCCTCAACATATTCTTCTTGGGCCACCAACCCTTTAGGAGGGGTCTTCTTGTTGAAGTTGTTCTTGTTGGGATAAGACTTGGCCTTGTCCTTCCGGATAAGCTTGCCTCCAAAGTCTTCTCTTTTCTCATATGGGCAATCTACAACAAAGTGGCTTACATTTCCACAGTTGAAGCATGTCCTCACTCATTGCTTGCCCTTGTTGCCACTTGAGTTGTTCTTGTTGAAGTTGGGCCTTGAGTTCTTCTTGTTTCCCCAAAATTGCCGCGAAGCAAGAGCCATGTGCTCATGATAGGCATATTTGGTGTCCTCGGGGCAACACTCATCGTCATCCTCCTCCTCTTCTTCTTCCACACAAGCCTTGGCCTTCAAGGCAAGGTTAGGCTTCTTTGATCGTCGAGCTCTTAAAACCGCATTGTCGGCGGTCTTGTCCAAGATCCTCATTGCAACAAACTCATCCAACACTTCATTTGATGACAAAGTGTGGAAGTCCGGTCTTTAGTGAATGGCGGAGGACATGGCCTTGTGTTAAGGCATCATGGCCTTGAGAAACTTGCACTTGATCCAATTGTCATCCGTGTCCTTGCTCCCATGATCTCGAAGAGAAACCGCAAGAGTGGTTAATTTCCGATAAAGTTCATGAGGATATTCATCTTCGATCATAGCAAACTCATCGGCTTCATCTTGCACAACTTCATAGTTAGAGCGTTGAATGCTTGCGCTCCCCTTGTACATGGTGCCAACATGCTCCCAAGCTTCCTTGGCCACGGTGAAGGGTTGAATATGTGCAATGTCTTCGAGAGGGATAGCATCTTGAAGTATGCAAAGAACGGACTCGTTGAATTGATGATCCACAGCTTCTCTTGGAGTTAAGTTGTCGGGATCACGTGGATAAAAACCTTGCTCAATGATTCTCCAAAGATTAGTAGAGCAATTATTTAAATGACGTTTAAGGCGAAACATCCAAGTAGCAAAATCAGATTTTTTTTATAAACTTAGGAGGAGGACCAACGGAATTTAAATGCGGAGTAGGAACGGGTCCTCCATAGTGGATAGGAGGAGCGGAGTGGGCAAAAATCCCACTCTCATTCTTAGTAACCGGGACTTGCTCACTACTAGCTTCTCCCTTGTCGGGAATAGCCTCCAACACGTTGGTAGTGGGACGACCCACTTCCAATGATGTGGTGGATAATTTGAGTCCCTCTAGCAATTCTTTAAACATGCCTTTGACCTCGGTCGTTAGTGATTCTTTCAATGTGTCCATAGCCACATTGAACTCCTCACGAGAGACCGAGGCTCCCCCATCGGACATAGGCAAGGACAGAGTTGCACCGGACTGTTCCTCCGTCTCGACTACGTTGTCACCCATACTCTTTGGACGGTAAAGTCCTTAAAAAAGAGACGAGGCTCTGATACCAATTGAAAGGATCGATATGGTTGACTAGAGGGGGGGGGTGAATAGGCAACTAACAATTTTTAGCTTTTCTTAACCAATTTAAATTAAGAAGCAAAGTAAGTTGTCTAGATATGCTACTATGATGACAACTTATAGGAAGCAAAGATAACAACCTCACAAGCAAGCTATATATGATAAAAAAGGAAAGCTTGCACAAGTAAAGGTAAGAAATAACCACAAGTGGAGGCGGTGAAGACGAGGATGTGTTACCGAAGTTCCTTCCCTTTGAGGGGAAGTACATCTCCGTTGGAGCGGTGTGGAGGCACAATGCTCCCCAAGATGCCACTAGGGCCACCGTATTCTCCTCACGCCCTCACACAATGCAAGGTGCCGTGATTCCACTAGTGGTGCCCTTGAAGGCGGCAACCGAACCTTTACAAACAAGGTTGGGGCTATCTCCACAACCGAATTGGAGGCTCCCAACGACACCACGAAGCTTCACCACAATGGAATATGGCTCCGAGGTGACCTCAACCGTCTAGGGTGCTCAAACACCCAAGAGTAACAAGATCCGCAAGGGATTAGTGGGGGGAATCAAATATCTCTTGGTGGAAGTGTAGATCGATGCCTTCTCAAGCTATCCCGAGGAAATCAACAAGTTTGATTGGGTAGGGAGAGAGATCGGGCGGAAATGGAGCTTTGAGCAACAATGGAGCTTTGGGGAGGAAGAGGTAATTCTTCTTGGAGAAGAAGACTCCCTATATATAGTGGGAGAACAAATCCAACCGTTATCCCACTTTCTGCCCGCAGAGCACGGTACTACCGCACGTAAGTTACAGTACTACCGCTCGGCTAGCGGTACTACCGCTCGGCTAGCGGTACTACCGCTCTGGTTGCGGTACTACCGCTGATGCAGTACTAGCCACGACTAACTCTGTTGCGTTGAAGCAATGGGCGGTAGTACTGCCTGAGCGGTACTACCGTACGTTCCTACGGTACTACCGCAAGGCAGAGATAGACAGGTCTAGGACTAGTGCGGACAAAATAAAATACATCTACAACTACATCCGGAGAAATACGGTAGTAGCAAAAACACGACACGGTACTACCGCTTGAACCAAGCGGTACTACCGCGTAGGATGCGGAAGTAAAAAATTACTTCCGCACCTACTACCGTACTAGTTACGACGCTGGGCCAGCTACACGGTACTACCATGCTCATGATACGGTACTACCGCTGTGTGCGGTACTACCGCGGTCCTTAGGCGGTATTACCGTGTGGCTGTGCGGTACTACCACACACTTTGAGCGGTACTACCGCGTGCCAGGTAGTTGTAGTAGTAGTAAGCCATGGTTTTGTACTGACGAGGAAAACAGCCAGAGCCCCAGAGAAGCAAAGGAAGGGTGGTGCGAGTGAGTAGACGTGTACGTGTTGATTCCACCCAAACCTTTCCAAAGCGGCCCCCCCTCTTAATAGTATGGCTTTCCTATTACTCAAATCCACCGAAAAAGAAGCAAAAGGAAACACCGTCTTCCATAGGTTCCGAGGGGCACATAATCGTCTTATGCCTAGGTGAGATATATCTGAAAGAGCTTAGAGCACACGATTAGTCCGCAAATGCATCGTCATCAATCAGCAAAACTACTTAGGGAGAAATATGCCCTTACACTAACTCGGTGCCTCCTTGCGCCCGCGGCTCCACGGTAACTTTCTCAACACCGTCCAACCCGACTCGACATCGACCACAGCGTTATTCGCACGACTACCTCGACGACGGCTATACCACCCTATGCCTTCGGCTACCTTGATAACGACACAAAGGGCTACCGCCTTGCTTGCGCAACCTTGTCGGTTTCGACTCCAACCACGACTTCTGTGATGCATCGACCGTTACGACTGTGGGTGATGTCCGTTGGTTTGCCTTCGGATTCTTCTCCAGTTCCATCATTTACGTCGCTACCATTCTGACTGCGAGGGATGTTGAGTATTACGATTATTTGGAAATATAGGATAGCGTAGGATCTTATTCTGCCTTGTATTGTACTCCAAGTTGATCGTTGTACTCCTATATATATGTCCATGAGGCTCAAGCAATAATCATCAATTCCACCAATCTCCTCTCTATCCCTTCCAACAGAAACTAATAATCTCTTAACTATTTTGAAGAGATTGACTTGTTGGCATCACCGATGTAGATTCTTATGTCAGTTATAAGATCCGCAAAAAAAGTCAGTTATAAGATGAGTTTCACTCGATGTACTATAACATACTTGAACTCCTCAAGGGCGTGTTTGGTTGCCCGCATTAGGCCCAGCCTGACCCGCGTCGGAAGATAGTGGCCTGTTTGGTTGCCTGCTTTCACTGTGCTGCCCGCATCACACTGAACTTAAACCATGTCGAGGCCAGGCCCAGGGGAAACGCCCGAATCGATAGTAGCTCGCGAGCCTGGCTCATGCGAGGCAGGGGAGGACAACACGCTTCTCCCCTCGTATGAGCAAGGGAGATGGCGCGAGCTCACCCACGTCGCTGAAAAATCGGCGGCAGGATTTCGGCTCACCTCCCACCGAGTCCACCCCTATTTAGCCCCTCCCTCACCGCCCACCTCCCGCCACCATTCTCCCTCCGTTCGAGATTTCTCGCCGACGCGCATCGGCATCGACGAACAGGTAAGCGACGCATCTTCATCGGCCGACGGTCCACGGCGTCGGCGCTCCTTCACCGGCCGGCGTTGATCTTCCACGACCATCCCCCCTCGTCCTCAAGCTGCAGCCATGGCCTTTGTGAGTTCAATCCCCTTTGTCTCTGTTCCTTCTAGCTAGATCTGAGCTGCAACTAGGGTTTGATCTAGATGCATGGTTGATTACTGGTCTGATCTATGAGCTGCTATGGTTGATTGCTATGCCGTGGTTGCAATTTGTGGTAGGGCTAGATGTTCAAGCATGTGGTAGGCTATATTAGTAGTAGAGTTTGAAGTTGAACCTTGTGCTTGTGTTGAATCATGCTTAGTTCTGTGATTTGTAGCTATTGGTTATCTATTTGTAGCATGTTGTTTGTTGTAGTTGTATGTTCCTGCTCATAGATTATCTAGTATGCTTGGTATGATATAGATGAAGCATGTGCTTACGATGATAGTGATGAACCATGTACATGTATGCTTCTACTTTCATGGATTATCCAGAATGTTGTGTGCTATGCTTACTGTCAATGCGTGCTACGATTGTAGGACATAACCACGCAGACGCAAGATCTTAGTGAGGCCCTTGTCTTGTCCGACAGCCAATTTGCTCCGTCATTTGTCGAGGACTCACAACCTATGTCCCAGATGGCATCTGATTCAGAGGTGTTCGCCTCTGACTCCCTCTATGTGCCAGTAGTGCTCGTTGAGCCAACTACTGTTGCTGCTGCTGCTGCCGTTGCACTCAAGCTAGCAGCAACAAAGGCAAAGAAGGATGGTAGGTCGAACAACATGAAGTGGCAGCCGTTCATGTCCACGTTCGTGCTGAACAAGATGTGTGAGATCATCTCTAGTGGATTTAGGACTGACAAGGGCTTCAAGGAGGTGCACTTGAACACCCTTCTGAAGCAGGTGTTCGAGTTCTGTGGGCAAGAGGTGTTTGCCACCCAGGTGTACAACCACCTGAGGAAGTGGAGAAGTCGACGGATCCAAGTGTCCAGGCTGAGAGACCTTAGTGGTGCCTCATGGGATGAGAACACTTGCTCCATAGTTCTGGAGGCAGAGCACTACGCCAGCCATGTCGCAGTTAGCTCACAGCCCTCTTCCTTTTCATAGTGTCCACCATTGCCTACTACTAATTGCAACTAACAACACTTGTGTTTCATTCCTAGGACCACCCAAGGGATGTTGAGTTCCTCAACACACCCATACAGAACTAAACTAGATGGAGCACATCTTTTCCTCCGGGCTGGCAACTAGGAAGCATGACATGGGCTCGGGGGAGCCAAACTTCCCTGGGACCCCGAACATTGAGGTCCTCGATGGACCTGACAAGCCCGCTGCGAAGCCCTTCGACAAGCCATTTGACCCCGTCCATGGTAGGAAGAGGAAGAGAGGAGGCCTGATGGAGGAGGAGATCAATGTCTTCTGCAGCATGACTGAGGCGGTGAAGGAGGTGGCAACAACCATCAGGGAGTGCAAGCCCCTCGACATCCACCCTGACCTGTATGTCGCTGTCATGAACCAGGGTGGCTTCAGCGACGAGGCTCTCATGGCAGCTCTCTGCCACCTGCTTGACAACAAGGCCCAGGGTGTTGGGTTCGTTGCCATGGCCGACGCTCACAGGGTGTTGTGGCTCAGGAGCTGGCTAGGCAAGCACTACTACTAGAGTAGTGCTGCATGTGAGTGTGCATGATCCCCGACGGCGATGGTGGTGGCAACGGCGACGACGATGACGATGACGACGTACATTTTGTGTAGCTAAGGCTCAAAAACTATTTGATGGTTTGTATATTTTGGTGAGGTGGTATATACTAACCCCTCACGCTGATGGTGAACTTGCGGTGGTAGGACGACATCCTCTTTTGGATGTGGTCGTAGGTTAACACCAAGGTAGTGCTGGGAAGAACTTGCTATGCCATATGACCATGCATGCTTTACTTCTCTTCTGCTCCATTGTTGTTTGTGTGCTACTTTACTTGTTACTTGTGTGTTCCATTGGTTTGCTGCTTCAACTCTTGCTCTTGTGAATTGCTAGGGCAAGTGGTATGCCGTGTTCATCGGTAAGGTCCCAGGGGTTTATAGTTCATGGGAAGAGGCCTGTGCACAAGTGGCATCGTATAGCAACAACACCCATAGAGGGTTCAAGACTAGGCAGGCAGCAGAACAAGCTTACTCCGAGTGGGTGCGAAAGCACGGCAGCACTGTTGACAGTCGCAAGGTTGAAGGTGTCAAGGTGGATCGTCAGTTTGGGCTGAAGCTCAATAACTTCATCATCTTCGCCCAGTTCATCGCCATTGTTGTGCCGTGGCATTGGTGTGCTAGGTGTGGGTAAGCTCACCAACTAGGGTACAAGGTAAGCACAAGATGTACGCCATATGCAACCAAGCGCCATGTTCATGTGCCGCTCGGGCCAATGCAGACAACCAAACAAAGTGCACTTGAGTATTACCTAATGCAGGTATTACCTAATGCAGGCACACTAGATGTAGGCAACCAAACAACTGGCAAATGGCGTATTAGGGCCTGTTTTTGCTCAACCAGGCTGGTTTGAGAACTGTATACGATGCAGGCCATGTAGCAAACGGCAACCAAACACGCCCCAAATGTTTAATACTCACACAGTGTGGAGCCCACATGTCAAATCATTTTTCTTCTAGTTTTAACCCCTCGAATCATGTGAGAGAAGATACAAATGATTTTTATTCATTATGACTTGATCTTAGCACTATGAGATGTCTTAAGATTTTTGTATAAGACCATTCCTCACAATCATTGAGGATGGGGTCTTAATGCTATTGTTGAGTAGGACAAATTAGTGCATACTACCGCTGCCCAAAAATTCAATTATGGTCCCGAGCTCAGATGCTCCTTGGATGAACAGTAAATTCGAACAAAATACTAAATAAATTTAAAAAAAATCTATTTTTTTTTACAAATAAAAAATGAGGGACTCTTCTAGGTGCTTGCAACTTTTTGCCTGAGATGACATCCGAGGAGCTACACAAAAATTTAAAATCGGAGCTAAAATTTATGTTGCACCTTTGGACATTTTGGAGCTTTAGTTTTTTATTTCTGTACTGACAATCTCAGATGTCATCTCAGCGCAATTTGCAAGCTCCTACGAGAGTCTATCTTCTTTGATGCGTACATTTTTTTTAATTTATTATCTATTTTATTTAAACTTGCTACTATCGTAGGTGCAGATGCACCCCGGGCACTAAACACCGCTCGGGTTGGTGCAGACAATTATTAAGTTGCCAAGTGATAGTTGCATTATGAATAACTAGTGCTTCCTTGAGGAAAAAGTTCTAATGTATGGTGAAGTAAATAACTATGTATAATACAAAAATTGTAAGGTTATAAATTGGAAACAATAATTAATTTAGTCAAAAGAAAATTAAATATAAAATTTATTTTATTGGTCCCCCAAGTTTACGCAAAGTATATATTTGGTATTTTATCCTTTGACATCAACATTCCGTTCCCTGTGTTTCCAAACCGGACGTAACTCAAACAAACAGTGGTTTGGTCTCGATGTGGACCAGTATTGAGAATTGGCGACACCATATTAGTGCAACATCACATATTATGGGTCCACAAATCTCTCTTGATTCTCGTCACAGGTCGGTAACGACGGCGGGTAGCGGTAACAACGTTGCACATATGCACAAAGCACAATAGAGAAGGTTGACAAGGCCCTCGGGAGGAACGGTGTTGCATTATTCTTGCAGAGGAGTCGAGGAAGCTTTCCATGAGTGTTGCGGCACTTCTCCCTGCTCTATCCATACCCCCTATCTCTCCCTCCCTCTCTCTCTCTCTCGGATGTCCAACTAGGGCCGGGAAGGGGTCGCACGACTATGAAAATATACCAGGGGAGAGGTAACATGGGGGAGCAAGTGCACATTTCTGCTAGAGCTCGGGCAACGAGGCGGTGACCATAGTTGTGAGGTCCTTGATGCCGAGCTCAAGGCGGTGGGAACAGAGGATCCCGCATCTTAGATTCATGAGGGGAAAGGGATGTCGGTAGTCAAGGTGCATGACGTCTCTTTCTCCTGGTGAGGAAGTGATACATCTCCAACATATCTATAATTTTTTATTATTCCATGCTATTATATTATCAATCTTAGATGTTTTATATACATTATTATGCTATTTTATATCATTTTTTGGGACTAGCCTATTAACCTAGTGCACAGTGCCAGCTTTTTTTTCTTTGTATTTTTGGCTTTCCAGAAAATCAATATCAAACGGAACCCAAATGTCACAAAACTTTTTGACACTTTTTTCTTGGACCAGAAGACACCCTAGAAGCTTTGGGGGGGGAGGCCAGAAGAGCCACGAGACGGCAACAAGCTCGAGGGGCGCGCTCTAGGGGGTGCCCCCACAAGCTTGTGCCGCCCCCCCGTGAGCCTTCCAACCCAGATTTTTCTTCTATAAATACCCAAATATCCCCGAAGACCATAGAGCAACCGAAAATACTTTTTCCGCCGCCGCAAGTTTCTGTCTTCGAGAGATCCTATCCATGGACCTTTTCCGGTACTCCGCCAGAGGGGGATTTGATCATGAAAGGCTTCTTCATCAACTTTGCTGCCCTTCCGATGAAGTGTGAGTAGTTTACCAGTCCTACGGGTCCATATCTAGTAGCTACATGTCTTCTTCTCTCTCTTTGATCTTCAATACAATGTTCTCCTCGATTTTCTTGGACATCTATTCGATGTAATCTTCTTTTGGGGTGTGTTTGTTGGGATCCCATGAATTGTGGGTTTTATGATTAGATTATCTATGAATATTATTTGAGTCTTCTATGAACTATTTTATGCATGATTGTTATAGCTTTATATTTTTTCCCGATCTATTGACTTGGTTTGGCCAATTACATTGATTTTTCTTGCAATGGGAGAGGTGCTTTGTAATGGGTTAAATCTCGCGGTGTTTAATTCCAGTGACATAAAGGGACATGACACATATTTGTATTGTTGCCATTAAGGATAAAAAGATGGGGTTTGTTCATATTGATTGGATATATCCCTCTACATCATGTCATCTTGCTTAAGGCATCACTCCGTTCTTGTTAACTTACTACACTAGATGCATGCTGGATAGCAGTCAATGTGTGGAGTAATAGTAATAGATGCAAGCGGGAGTCGGTCTAGTTGTCTCGGACGTGATGCCTATATACATGATCATGGCCTTGGATATCGTCATAACTATGTACATTTCTATCAACTGCTCAGTAGTAATTTGTTTACCCACCATATGCTTTCTTTCAAGAGAGAAGCCTCTAGTGAAAGCTATGGTCCTCGGGTCTATCTTTTACCATCTTGCTTTTGATCTATAAAATAAAAAATAAAAAATATTTTGCTGTAATTTATTTACCTTTGTTTTATTTTGCACTTTTACTTATTGTTTATATCCATCCCTATTAGATCTCATCCTTGAAAGTAACTGTGAAGGGATTGACAACCCCTTTATCGTGTTGGGTGTAAGTATTTGTTTGTTTGTGCAGGTACAACTATTGGAGACTTGTGTGTTCCTCCTACTGGATTGATACCTTGGTTCTTAACTGAGGGAAATACTTATCTCTACTTTGTTGCGTCAGTATTTCCACTTCAAGGGAAAAACTAACGCAAGCTCAAGAAGTAGCAGGAAGAATTTCCGGCACCATTGTCAGGGAGGATCTACATCAAGCCTACCAAGTACCTAACATAAACTCTCATCTCTTGCATTTACTTTATCTGTCACTTGCCTCTCGTTTTTCTCTCCCCCACTTCTAAAAGGTTTTTAGAAAAATACAAAATCATTTTCCGTTTGCCTTTAAGTCTTACTTGGTTTGTTTGCTAGTTTGCTTGCCATAATAGTGTGTTTATTACAAATCAAAAGAAAAAATATGGATCCTCATCCTCTTGTTAATCTTTTAAAAAAGTCCAATTATGGTGAGCCAATTGCTAGTGAGTTGAGAGCACTATATTATGTTTACGAGGTTTTGCTTGAAATTCGTAAATCTAAAAATTATGATGAAGTGTTAAAAGAAGAAATTTACAAAGTGATTCACTATAGTTCCTTAAATGAAAAGCATGATTGCAATGATGTTATTATAAATTCTATGAATGTCAATTGTGTTAATGATATGCAAAACCCCAAGTTTGGGGATGCTAATTTTCCTGTGTCCACTATTTATTGTAATAATCATAATTGGGGTGATGCTTCTTATGTTCTTGAAAATTTGTTTAAGCCTCATGATGAATATGATATTGATAATAGTGTTTGCAATAATATTATTGAAAGTGGGTTTGGAAGAGTTTCAACTTTAGATAATAATGATCCCACTACTTTGGAGAATGATCAATCTTATGAATGTTTTGATAAAAGTGGGTTTGGATAAGTCATGCCTTTATTTGATGATAATTCCACTATTTTGGAAGAGTGTCAACTTTGCATGCACATGTGGATCATGTAGAGAATATTCTATGTGATAACTATATTGTTGAAGTTGAATATGATCCTACATGTAATTATTATGAGAGAATGAAATATGATTGTAGAAATCTTCATGTTGCTAAATTACCTCTCTTGATGCCTATATTGTTAATTTTTATTCTTCTTCCTTGCATATACTAGTTTTTGCTTGTTTTGATAATTTGTTTGCTTATAAAATGCATATGCATAGGGAGAAGGGCTGGGCCCATAGGTCTGCGGACTATGCGGCTTGCACAGGGCCAATACATTTTAGGGGCCCCATATTTTTATAGGCATTTATACATATTTCTTCCTGGAAGATAGCTAACTTAGACTCTATACATATTTCTTCCTGGGATCTGGGCCGCGCATGGCATGTTAGGCCACTGGCGCGTCCACGACTCCACCTGAGTCGATCGTCCCAGGCCGCGTGCTCGACGACTTGATTGGAAACTAAACGAGATCGATCCCATCTAGGGCAAATTGGCAGAGAATGACACAACGCATCCATCTCGAGCAAAATCGATCGCAACTCGCATACGGCGACGGGTGACACGACGACATGCGGGGCGATTCCCATGATTCCTCTCGTTGTCTCGTTAAAATAGGTAGCATGTCCATCACCGGGTACATTACCCTACTAAATTTACCCTAGTTTGGGATTCATGTTGCCTATGATTTTTTTTCGTCCTTCTTTCTCTTCTGATTTTTGCACATGTGCATGTATACTAGTAGTGGGTTGATTAAGGCCGATGTATAGTTAACAGCTGAATTTGAGCACAGTCCTCATATACATACCGGTTTACATATGCAACAAAGTTGTTTTATGTCAACCGACGATGAAGCCAGATTAGGATTATTATATGTCAGACATGCGTTGAGTTTGGATAGGTGTACGTATGATCTTGTATCGCCTCAATCCTTTTAGGAAAGCAATCAAATATTCGAATTAATCATGATGCATGCATGGGTCCTTGGGAAATTTCGGGTGCCGCGTTTCTTTCTGCTGGTGGATTCATGTCGTGTCGTTCAAATGTTTATTCGTACAGGGATTCGCTGCCGCTGGTTTGTACTCCTAATTATACGTACATGGTTAATAGGAACATGGATGTCGTTGTGCATTAATCCTATATGTTTGAATTCGCAGAACGAAGCTTTTCTAAATTGAAGTTATTGAAGTCGTGTATGTGTACTACTATGACACAACAAAGCTCAGTGATTTGGCCGCAATAGCACTTGAGAGCGAAGTATTGAAGAAGATTGATTACGAGGATATCATTGAAAATTTCATTTCAAATATTACTAAAAGAATGATGTTCAAATAAATATTATGCAACCAGAGTTGAATAGGTATGATTTACTATATATCCACCGTAATGTAAAATATTGTATTATATACATTATAATTTTTTGCGATATATATACACATTATAATTGCTCGTTAGTTCATTTTTCCTAGTGAGATAGGGCCCCACTTTTTACTTTCGCATAGGGCCCCGAATTTTGCCGGCCCATCCCTCATAGGAATTATGTTATACTTAAATGTGATTTTCACATGCCATATGATGTTATCTTTGTGGTTCAATTCTTGTCTCTCACACGAGCATCATTAATATTATCAATGTCTAGCTAAAAGGCTGTTAAGAAATGCTTGTTGGGAAACAACCCAATATTTTTCTTTTCTATTTTTAAATAAATATACTATTATGTCTCTGTTATGATAGTGTTCTTTTGTTAAAATTTGTGTTTGTGCCCAGTAAGACTTTTGGGATGATTTGGTTGATAGTTGATTTGATTACATTGGAAAACAGAAACTTACGTATCTAGTAGCAGAATTTTCTACAATAGCTAGAGCTGAACAATTTATGAAATTGTTACACGTAATAGATATACAAATTTCCCATGTTTTCCTAAATTTTCAGAATTTTTTGGTTACATATGTATGACCGATACGTCTCCAACGTATCTATAATTTACGAAGTATTCATGCCATGTTTACAACAATTCTATATGATTTTGGTATGATTTAATGAACTAACCTGGACCGACGCTATTTTCAGTAGAACTACCGTGGTGTTATTTTTGTGCAGAAATAAAAGTTCTCCAAATACAACAAAACTTTTTGATGATTTTTTGGGAACAAAAGAGGCACTAGAAGCTTCATGGGAGGACCAGAAGGGGCTCGAGGTGGCCACTACCAACCAGGGTGTGCTTGTCCCCCTGGCGCGCACTGGTGCCTAGTCATAAATAACCCATCTAGACCCTGCTCCGGCAACCTACCGGAGGGGGAAATCATCACCAAAGGCCATCTTCATCATCCCGACGGCCACCATGATGAGGAGGGAGTAGACCACCCTCGGGGCTAAGGGTTTGTACCAGTAGCTATGTGTTTAATCTCTCTCTCTCTCTCTCTCTCTCTCTCTCTCTCTCTCTCTCTCTCTTGTATTCTTGAGATAACATGATCTTGATGTATCACGGGCTTTGTTAATATACTTGGATCATATGGTGTTTTCCCCTCTCTATCTTGTTGTGATGAATTGAGTTTTCCCTTTGAGATTTCATCAGATTGAATAATTTTATGGATTTGAAAACACTTGATGTATGTCTTATTGTGATTACCCATAGTGACAATGGGGTATCATATTGATTCACTTGATATATGTTTTGGCACTCAACTCGCGGATTCCCAAGGTGACATTGGGGTAATCTATGCATAGGGGTTGATGCACATTCGTGTCTTTGTTTCTGCGGTAGAAATCTTGGGGCACTCTTTGAGGTTCTTTGTGTTGGATTGAGTATTATGAATCTGAATTTGTTATGGTGTTATTTTAGTATAACTCTTGGATAGATCGTTTGGAAAGAATAACTTTGTGTTATTTTAGTATGAACTCTTGGATAGATCGATCGGAAAGAATAACTTTGAGCAGGTTTCGTACCCTACAAACAATTTTGTCGTATGTTGTCCGCTAGATATGAACTTTGGAGTGATTCTTTATCGCAGGTTGAGGGTTTGCCATATGATCTAACTATGTTAGCACCCTTGAGAGATTGCACTAGTGGAAGTATGAACCCTAGGCCTTGTTTTCAAGCATTGCAATACCGTTTGTGCTTCATTTTATCACTTTCTACCTTGCTGTTTTTATTTATTAAGATTATAAAAATATATTTATACTATCCATATTACACTTTTATCACCATCTCTTCACCGAACTAGTGCACCTATATGATTTTCCATTGTATTGGGTGCGTTGGGGACACAAGAGACTCTTTGTTATTTGGTTGCAGGGTTATTTGAGAGAGACCATCTTCATCCTACACCTCCCACGGATTGATAAACCTTATGTCATCCACCTGAGGGAAATTTGCTACTGTCCTGCAAAACTTTATGCTTGGAGGCCCAACACGAGTCTACAAGAACAAGTTGTGTAGTAGACATCAAGCTCTTTTCTGGCGCCGTTGCCGCGGAGGTGAGTGCTTGAAGGCATATCTTTAGATCTTGCAATTGAATCTTTTAGTTTATTTTTTATCACTGGATTGGTCTACCAAAGAAAACAAAAAAAAAATGGAATTGAGGTTGCCTCATATTATTCGTCTTTATCATGTCTTTCGCTAAAATGATGGAAAGGAAAATTGTGCTCAATTGATAGAAGAAGAATTCAATAAAATGTTTGGGTTAAAATCTTTGAATGGTGAGCATGATTGTAATGTTGTTAGTATGAATTCTCTGAATATCCATGATGCTAATGATCTGCAAAACCATAAGCTTTGGGATGTGATACGTCTCCAACGTATATATAATTTTTGATTGTTCCATGCTATTATTTATGAAGTCTTGGATGTTTAATGGGCTTTATCGTTCACTTTTATATCATTTTTGGGACTAATCGACTAACCCAAAGGCCCAGTCCAGATTGCTGTTTTTTTGCCTATTTCAGGGTTTTGCAGAAAAAGAATATCAAACGGAGTCCAAACGGAATGACACCTTCGCGAGAGATATTTTTGGAGAAAATCACGCACGGGAAACGTCAGGACCAAGTCAGGGGACAGAGGGGCGGCCCTCGAGGGTGGGGGCGTGCCCCCTGCCTCGAGGCCCCCTCGTGTGGCCCCCGGTGCCCTCCTTCTTCCTATATATATCCACGTAACCCAGAAACTCCATACTCAGAGAGAAAACCCTAATTCCATCGCCGTAGCTTCTATTCCCGTGGAGATCCCATCTTGGAGCCTGTTCCGGAGCTCCACCGGAGAGGGATCCGTCACGGAGGCCTTCATCATCATCATCATCACCCTCACCATGAGTTGTGAGTAGTTTACCACAGACCTTCGGGTCCATAGCTAGTATCTAGATGGCTTCTTCTCTCTCTGGATCGCAATACAAAGTTCTCCTTTGTCTTCGAGGAAATCTATTCGATGTAATCCCCTTTTGCGGTGTGTTTGTCGAGATCCGATGAATTGTGAGTTTATGATCAAGGTTATCTATGAAAGATATTTGGTTCTTCTCTGAACTTTAATTATCGGTTTGGTTTGGCCTACTAGATCTATAGTTCTTGCAATGGGAGAGGTGCTTGGCTTTGGGTTCAATCTTGCGGTGTCCTTTCCCAGTGACAGTAGGGGCAGCAAGGCACGTATTGTATTGTTGCCATCGAGGATAAAAAGATGGGGTTTACATCATATTGCTTGAGTTTATCCCTCTACATCATGTCATCTTGCTTAAGGCGTTACTCTGTTCGTATGAACTCAATACACTAGATGCATGCTGGATAGCGGTCGATGTGTGGAGTAATAGTAGTAGATGTAGAATCGTTTCGGTCTACTTGTCTCGGACGTGATGCCTATATACAATGATTATGCCTAGATAGTCTCATAATTATTCGCTTTTCTATCAATTGCTCGACAATATTTTGTTTACTCGCCGTAGAATATCGCTATCATGAGAGAAGCCACTAGAGAAAACTATGGCCCTCGGGTCTATTCTAACATTTCAATCTACATCTACTTTACTTTTACCACTTTTATTTGCTGTTTTATTAAACTAAAAATACCAAAAATATAAACTATCATCTCTATCAGATCTCACTCTCGTAAGTGACCGTAAAGGGATTGACAACCCCTTATCGCGTTGGCTGCGAAGTTCTTGTTTGTTTGTGCAGGTGCGAGGGACTCGCGCGTGGTCTCCTACTGGATTGATACCTTGGTTCTCAAAAACCGAGGCAAATACTTAAGCTACTATGCTGCATCTCCCTTTCCTCTTCGAGGGAATACAACGCAAGCTCAAGAGGTAGCAGGATGCTATGTTTGATGAAGATGATATTTTTAGTCCCCCAAGATTTGATGGGAAAATTTGCTATAATGGTAGCATGCCTACTATTTTTGATTATTACAATGATGTATGTGGGTTTGGAAGAGTGTGAACTCTAGGTAATGATCCAACTAATTTAGAGGATGTTGAATCTTTTCACAATATTGATGAAAGTGGATTTGGAGAGGTCATAACTTTATTTAGTGATGAATCCACTATTTTGGAAGAGGTCTCAATTGATTATGACAACACAGTTGCTATCTGTGATGATTATTGTGATGACACTTATGATATAAAGAATAATGATAACCATGAAACTTGTCATCATAATTTTAATTCTCATTATGATTATGCCAATTAAGTATCACATCATAGTTATTTTGTTGAATTTGCCCCCACTACTATTCATTAGAATAAATTTGCTTATGTCGAGAGTAATACAATTTCTATGCTTATGGATCATGAAAAGAATGCTTTATGTGATAGTTATATTGTTGAATTTATTCATGATGCTACTAAAAATTACTATGAGAGAGAAACTTATGATTTTACATACTTCAATAATATCAAGTTTCCTCTATTTATGTTGAAAGTTTTGAAGTATTGCTTGTTTTGCCTTCCTATGATAGCTGATTCTTACTCCCATAAATAGTTTTCTTACAAAATCCCTATGCATAGGAAGTGGGTTAGGCTTAAATGTGATTGTCATATGATTCATGATGCTCTCTTTGTGTTTCAATTCTTTACTTTTGTGTGAGCATCATTGAAATCATCATGCCTAGCTAAAAAGGCATTAAAGAGAAGTTCTTTGTAACATCCCAAAATTCTAAATTTTGGAATGTCATATTAAATAGATAGTTTTGATTTCTTGTTTGATGTGCTCTGTGAAATGGAGTGAAATTTGAAATTTTGAATGTTAAATGGGAGGGAATAAAATGACTTTCCCAAAACTTTCACTTTGCATTTTTGATCTCCGGGAATTCAAATTCTTTTCATCACAAAACCCTAGAGTGAAGATAATATGACTTCTTCCATTTATTAAATGAAAGAGGGTTTTGAAAGGAATTTGAATTTCATTCTCAAAATATTTTAAATTTCAGAAACTTTATGCAACTCAATGATTTTCTCGAGAGAAGATAAAATGACTTCTTCAAATTATAAGAAATATGAGTGGGAAGTTCTTTTGAAATATTCTGAAACTCATTTTCAAAATTTGAGTTATTGGGTTTTATTCAAATTATTTTTCTCCAAAAATAAAATATATGGAAAATATGGTAACATGATTCCCTACAGTAGAAAATTGGAGATTTGAAATCATTTTGGTATTTTAAAAATGGTTTTTATTTGATTTTATTGTAACTATAACACTTTTTGATTTATTAGAATTTGTGAGCATTTTATTTGACTAAAGAAAAATGTTCATATTGTAGAGATTGTTTTTCTAAAAAAATTGATATATAATATGCCTATAGTATATTATATATTATTTGGTCTTATTCTTGATTTTGTGTGTGTTTAAAAAGAGGGTTTCTTCCGCCGACTGGGCCCCCAGCTCCAGCCGGGCCCAACCCACCCGAGCCTCCTCCCCGTCGTGCTCCCGACGGACTCCGCTGGGAGTCCTGCCACCGGCCGCCTCGACATTCGTGCCGCACCCCCTTCCCCAAGTTGGTGCGCCCCCTCCTCCTATAAAGCCTGCCGTCGCCCTCTCTCGCCTCTCCCTCCTCTCGCTCGTGCCGCCGCCGCCGCACTCAACCACCGCGGCCGCTTGCGTTGCTCGCCGCCGCCGCCCTCGCTCCACCCCGCCACGCTGCGCCATCCGCCTCACCGCTGCTGCCTTCTGTGCCGCCGCTCGCCTCTGTCCCGCGCGCTCGCGCAGCCGCCTCGCCCCGCAGCCGCACTTCGCCGCCATTCGCCGGAGCTCCGAGCTCGCCCGCGCCCGACCGCCCGATCCGCCCCGGTTCAATCCGCCGAACCGCCACTTTTCCACAGAAAACCGCCTAGGTATCGAACTGCCCCGGTTTTCCTTTTACTTTTGTTTTTATTTTATTTTTTTAGATCGGTTTAGTTTTTTTAGGTTTTGTTATTTAGTGAACGTCCACTGGTTAGGGTTGGAAAGCGAGCGTTCGCTCGATAACCTTTTTCTTTTTCTTTTAGTTTCGGCCAGGGACTTAGAAGTAAGTTTTTATTTACAGATTAGTCCCTAAACTTCAAACAGCCACAACTTTTTACTCGTTGGTTCAAATCCAACGAAACCAACGCCCACGTCTTCGTTACGATCCCCTCTTTCCAGTAAAACAACTTAAACTTGTTTTTGAAAGTTTTAAAATTTGAATTCAACTAGATTTGGTTTCAAACTTCTTTTTGTCATAACTTGAGTTTTATAACTCCGTTTTAGTTGATTCTTTTTGCAAATCGAAGCTCTTGACCTAAACTTTCTGATAAGGCCCAATTCACATAATTTTGGTACTGTTGGAAATTACTTTATGTTTCAAGAGTCATTCGTTTGTTTTCGAAGTTTTCCGAAGTGTTTTGTTGGTTTTGTTTGATCTTCTGAGTGATTGCTTACGTAGTGTTACTATTGTTTGCTTACGATAGATTGATCGGAGTGTGACGAGTAGATCTATCACAAGTTCTGAGTGCGAAATCTTCTACATCGTCAGTACAAGGCAAGTTCACACTTTGATCATACTTTCCAATACCCAGTTTGCATTGCATTAGTTATATCCTCAAACATTTGCATGAGTAGGACTGGTTACATAATATGATGCTTGTAGTTCATGAGGTAGGAACCCAGTGACTTGAGATCAACCAAGGGGGTATACGCTTTGTTACTTGTTGCTTAGCCATGCTTGTAGAAGTGGATTGGTATGAGAGTTTCATGAAAGATGTGAGTGATTTATAAGGGAAACTTTAAGGTGGTAATTTAATACACATCTGGGTGGTTTGGTTGGGGCACCCTACAGATGGACCAGTGGTTTGCCCGGACACCTGGGGATATACCAGTGTTGTCCTAGGAAATCCCGGGGGTACCGTGTGATTATCCTATTGGAATGCCACCCAGGCTCAAAGGGATCATATAATATTTTCATGCCTAGAAACTTCCAATGTGCAGCCACGAGCCATTATGGGCTCTCGCATAGTTGAGTATGTTGTGTGACCTCTTTCAGTGGTAGACTAGGAGATGTAGCGGATGTAGGTGTACGGGTCTACCCGGGGTAAAGAGTTAATGCTTCTGAAGGACTGTGTCTCGGTCATCCGTTTTTCAAACACCATGCAGTGCGAGAAATTAAACGGAGACGATCGAGTCTTGCGGGAAAAGTGCACAAACCTCTGCAGAGTGTACAAACTATTCATGAGTAGCCATGTCCCCGGTTATGGACATCTTTGAGTATCTAGAAGTGGATTATTTGTTGATCTCAACACTCTATTTAATTAATTTGTTGGGTTAATAATGACTTTGGTTTTGGATTGAGATGGGGGTACCATTCTCAATTGTTCATGATTTAAATTTAACAACGTAGCTAAATAAATGAATTCCTTTGTGGTAGGGGAAAATCAGCTTTATGCAAAAACAACCTTACAGCCTCCACTAGCCAAATATGCATGTAGTTGTAGGCATTGTTCATCATTACTTCTACAGTGTGAATTTGCCAGTACATTCAATGTACTGACCTACATGGCTGCAACGTCTCATGTTGCAGGAATTATTCGACGAGTAAGTGTTACGTTAGGGTTGCGCAGTCTACACTCAACTTTGCCGTTGGTGCTGATGGGAATCCACAACCTTTTTGTTACTTCCGCTGTGTTGATCGAGGTAATAGTATTTACGTTACTTTATACATGTGATTTACCTCTGTTATAAATACTCGAGTACTGTATGTGTCAGCATACCGATCCAGGGATGACACTTTTGGGTAAAGATTATTTTGTTGACATTTCTTGTTGGTATTTAGAATAATTTTTGCACATTTTATTTCAATAAAAGTGTCAAGTATAGCCTTTACCATGCTTATTTTGCAAGTCTATATGTTGTTGTTTGAAAACAGAGTAGTCCCTAAACTTCAAACATCCACAACTTTTTACTCGTCGGTTCAAATCCAACGAAACCAACGCCCACGTCTTCGTTACGATCCCCTCTTTCCAGTAAAACAACTTAAACTTGTTGTTGAAAGTTTTAAAATTTGAATTCAACTAGATTTGGTTTCAAACTACTTTTTGTCATAACTTGAGTTTTATAACTCCGTTTTAGTTGATTCTTTTTGCAAATCGAAGCTCTTGACCTAAACTTTCTGATAAGGCCCAATTCACATAATTTTGGTACTGTTAGAAATTGTTTTATGTTTCAAGAGTCATTCGTTTGTTTTCGAAGTTTTCCTAAGTGTTTTGTTGGTTTTGTTTGATCTTCTGAGTGATTGCTTATGTAGTGTTACTATTGTTTGCTTACGATAGATTGAACGGAGTGTGACGAGTAGATCTATCACAAGTTCTGAGTGCGAAATCTTCTACATCGTCAGTACAAGGCAAGTTCACACTTTGATCATACTTTCCAATACCCAGTTTGCATTGCATTAGTTATATCCTCAAACATTTGCATGAGTAGGACTGGTTACATAATATGATGCTTGTAGTTCATGAGGTAGGAACCCAGTGACTTGAGATCAACCAAGGGGGTATACGCTTTGATACTTGTTGCTTAGCCATGCTTGTAGACGTGGATTGGTATGAGAGTTTCATGAAAGATGTGAGTGATTTATAAGGGAAACTTTAAGGTGGTAATTTAATACACATCTGGGTGGATTGGTTGGGGCACCCTACGGATGGACCAGTGGCTTGCCCGGACACTTGGGGATATACAAGTGTTGTCCTAGGAAATCCCGGGGGTACCGTGTGATTATCCTATTGGAATGCCACCCAGGCTCAAAGGGATCATATAATATTTTCATGCCTAGAAATTTCCAATGTGCAGCCACAAGCCATTATGGGCTCTCGCATAGTTGAGTATGTTGTGTGACCTCTTTTAGTGGTAGACTAGGAGATGTAGCGTATGTAGGTGTACGGGTCTACCCGGGGTAAAGAGTTAATGCTTCTGAAAGACTGTGTCTCTGTCATCCGTTTTTCAAACACCATGCAGTGCGAGAAATTAAACGGAGGCGATCGAGTCTTGTGGGGAAAAGTGCACAAACCTCTGCAGAGTGTACAAACTATTCATGAGTAGCAGTGTCCCCAGTTATGGACATCTTTGAGTATCAAAAAGTGGATTATTTGTTAATCTCAACACTCTGTTTAATTAATTTGTTGGGATAATAATGACTTTGGTTTTGGATTGAGATGGGGGTACCATTCTCAATTGTTCATGATTTAAATTTAACAACGTAGCTAAATAAATGAAATCCTTTGTGGTAGGGGAAAACCAGCTTTATGCAAAAACAACCTTTCAGCCTCCACCAGCCAAATATGCATGTAGTTGTAGGCATTGTTCATCATTACTTCTACAGTGTGAATTTGCCTGTACATTCAATGTACTGACCTACATGGCTGCAACGTCTCATGTTGCAGGAATTATTCAACGAGTAAGTGTTACGTTAGGGCTGCGCTGTCTACACTCAACTTTGCCGTTGGTGCTGATGGGAATCCACAACCTTGTTGTTACTTCCGCTGTGTTGATCGATGTAACAGTATTTACGTTACTTTATACATGTGATTTACCTCTGTTATAAATCCTCGAGTACTGTATGTGTCAGCATACCGATCCAGGGATGACACTTTTGGTTAAAGATTATTTTGTTAACATTTCTTGTTGGTATTTAGAATAATTTTTTGCATATTTTATTTCAATAAATGTGTCAAGTATAGCCTTTACCATGCTTATTTTGCAAGTCTATATGTTGTTGTTTGAAAACAGATTAGTCCCTAAACTTCAAACAGCCACAATTTTTTACTCGTTGGTTCAAATCCAACGAAACCAACGCCCACGTCTTCGTTACGATCCCCTCTTTCCAGTAAAACAACTTAAACTTGTTTTTGAAAGTTTTAAAATTTGAATTCAACTAGATTTGGTTTCAAACTTCTTTTTGTCATAACTTGAGTTTTATAACTCCGTTTTAGTTGATTCTTTTTGCAAATCGAAGCTCTTGACCTAAACTTTCTGATAAGGACAAATTGACATAATTTCGGTACTGTTAGAAATTGTTTTATGTTTCAAGGGTCACTCATTTGGTTTCGAAGTTTTCCGAAGTGTTTTATTGGTTCTGTTCGATCTTCTGAGTGATTGCTTATGTGGTGTTACTATTGTTTGCTTACGATAGATTGAAAAGAGTGTGACGAGTAGATCTATCACTAGTTCTGAGTGCGAAATATTCTACATCGTCAGTACAAGGCAAGTTCACACTTTGATCATACTTTCCAATACCCAGTTTTCATTGCATTAGTTATATCCTCAAACACTTGCATAAGTAGGACTGGTTACATAATATGATGCTTGTAGTTCATGAGGTAGGAACCCAATGACTTGAGATCAACCAAGGGAGTATACGCTTTGTTACCTATTGCTTAGCCATGCTTGTAGACGTGGATTGGTATGAGAGTTCCATGAAAGGTGTCAGTGATTTATAAGGGAAACTTTAAGGTGGTAATTTAATACATATCTGGGTGGATTGGTTGGAGCACCCTGGCGATGGACCAATGGCTTGCCCGGACACCTGGGGATATACCAGTCTTGTCCTAGGAAATCCCGGGGGTACCGTGTGATTATCCTATTGGAATGCCACCCAGGCTCAAAGGGATCATATAATATTTTCATGCCTAGAAACTTCCATGTGCAGCCACAAGCCATTATGGGCTCTGGCATAGTTGAGTATGTTATGTGACCTCTTTTAGTGGTAAACTAGCAGATGTAGCGGATGTAGGTGTATGGGTTTACCCGGGGTAAAGAGTTAATGCTTGTGTCTCGGTCATCCGTTTCTCAAACACCATGCAGCGCGAGAAATTAAACGGACGCGATCGAGGCTTGTGGCGAAAAGTGCACAAACCTCTGCAGAGTGTACACACTATTCATGAGTAGCCGTGTCCCCGGTTATGGACATCTTTGAGTATCTAGAAGTGGATTATTTGTTGATCTCAACACTCTATTTAATTAATTTGTTGGGTTAATAATGACTTTGGTTTGGGATTGAGATGGGGGTACCATTCTCAATTGTTCATGATTGAAATTTAACAAAGTAGCTAAATAAATGCATTCCTTTGTGGTAGGGAAAAATTAGCTTTATGCAAAAACAACCTTACAACCTCCACCAGCCAAATATGCATGTAGTTGTAGGCATTGTTCATCATTACTTCTATAGTGTGAATTTGCTAGTACATTTAATGTAATGACCTACATGGCTGCAACGTCTCATGTCGCAGGAATTATTCGATGAGTAAGTGTTACGTTAGGGTTGCGCTGTCTACACTCAACTTTGCCGTTGGTGTTGATGGGAGTCCACAACCTTGTTGTTACTTCCGCTGTGTTGATCGAGGTAATAGTATTTACGTTACTTTATACATGTGATTTACCTCTGTTATAAATCCTCGAGTATTGTGTGTGTCAGCATACCGATCCAGGGATGACACTTAAGCACAGATACTTGATCCAACCGTGTCAGGTCGCTACAAGATGGTATCATAGCACATGTTGACTGTAGGACGTGACCCTAGAAACTGGCAAGCCCATAGGAAAGGATTTCTTTAAAACTATATTTTCAAAAAGATTCTATACCTCTCCTCTTTTCTGAGCTTTACCAAATTCTTCCCTCACCTCAAATAGTTAGACTACACCCTTGCCCCTTTTGACCACTGGGGGTGAAGAGGATTTTACCATACATTGGAAGTGTTGAAGCTAGAACAGTGGATATTCCGAAAATTTGAGGAGTTGATGACTTTGAAGAGAGATTGACCAATAGAAGACCAAACCCCTGTTATGTACTTACGTTAGATGTGACGACTGCGAGCCGTCATTTGTTAGATGTTTTTTTCTGACGGCCACAAAATAAAACTGTCTTTGCAAAATTATTGTTTGTATTGAGTGTATTTCTCTCCCCACCTTCCGAATCTCATCCCAAAACCCTTGGACCCAATAGAGTATGACTGAAGATAGACTTGAAGTCTCTGGACCAATGACCCAACCGGAGGCAGAACTATGGATACAAAACATGGAGGACCACTTTAGGAAAAATTTGGTTGCAAGGAAGTATGACGTTCAATACGCTCTTCAGTACTTTACAAAAAGTGCTGCAACATGGTGGAAGATGCATCAAGCTATACAAGGATGTGATGGAGCAGGAAGTTGGGAGGAATTCAAGAAGACTCTGTTAAGATCCCATCTCATCCAAGAGCGTGGTGACAACCCGAAGAAGAAGCCTTGTGCCTGTAGGATTTGTGGAGAAATAGGACACACCCAAAAGGAGCACAAGGATGAATGCCCTAATTATGAAGAAAGTCACCCAACTGAAGAGTGCCCAACTAGGCAGATTACTTGTTTCTTGTGTGAAGGGACTACCCACTACCCTGCTCAGTGCCATATTTACCCCATGGTACAACGAACTATCCAGCAGAAGAAAGAAGCAATGAAAGAAGTCCTCGAGGAAACCTTAAAGGAATCCGCAATGGAGGAAGATATTGACGACCCTGATGGAGAAGGCCTAAGTAGATTTTTCTCCCGTGCTTGCTATTCATGCGGAGAAGGACATTTTTCACAGCATTGCACGAAGGAAAGCCATGAGTATCTGGGAGACTTCCCGACAGAAGTGGTGGAGTTTGACCCACGAAAGATAGAAGAATTGATAGGAATGAAGAAGTTGAGGAAGAGAAAGAGCATGTGTCCACAGAAGAACCCAATTTCTGCGGAAAAGGACCTGAGTCACATCACATGTTACCGGTGCAAGGATTTAGGTCATTATGATAGCAACTGCCCAACCAGGAAGCGAAGAACCCAGTGAACCAAGATAGTCACCATGAAAGGCCATAGATTGGTCTTATGCCATTAGTTTACGCTGCAAGGAAGTAGGGCATTTTGCCAAGAGAAGGTTCCGACCAGAGGAAAGATTAAGCAGAGTAGTTGAGATCTGGATATTAGAATGAAGCATGTAGCTAAATGTGGAACACCCTTTATTACGATGTTCAGTTGAGTGATGGAAAGAACATCGTAATGGTTTGTGAAGCAATAGAAGTTGAGATTTTTGGAATCTAAGAAGGAGATGTTATGAGTTGTTGGATGATTGTGAGTGCCTCTCTTGCTATATCACCCAGACCAATACCTAGAACCCATGGACAAGCTGACCCCAAACCTTTCTCGGACAAACGACCACAAGGAAATACCTACATTGTCCTGAATGCCCTTTCATCTCATACCTATAGAATATAACCATTTACGAGTCCTTTCTCAAGGGGCCCGAAAATAATCATGACCCTGACTAGCGACCATGTCAGGCCCAAGATGCGATTCTATCCCGATCACGTGACACTTAAGTGATTGGGGCACAACCGCATTTCGGGCGCTTAGCAAGATGGATATCATTACATCGTACCATTACATACATACATGGGGGATACAACAATACATACAAGTCACATGAATACAACATCATCAATACAAGGCATCTGACTACGGATGCAAACATGAAAAGCACAACGACATCCATCTGCTATCCCAGGCTGCCGACCAGGAACCTAACCCAAGACTGAAGAAGAAGAAAAAGAAAGAACCCCAACACAAAGGACATCGCTCTCGCATCAAGACATCGGAAACCTGCACCTGCAACTATTGTTGTAGTATCTGTGAGCCACGAGGACTCAGCAATCCCATAACCATGGGTATCAAGACTAGCAAAGCTTAAAGGGTAGGAAGAGGTAAGGTGGTGTGATTGCAGCAGCGGCTAAGCAATATATGATGGCTAACTTACGAGTACAAGAATAAGATGAGCATCTACGCAGACGGTCGCAAACTAGTAGTGATCGCTAAAGATCCTGAACTACCTACGAGTCAAACATAACCCCACCGTGTTCTCTTCTCAAAGTGAAAAGAGACAGTCGCGGTTACTCACACAGTTGCGTGTTTTACTTCGGATCCTTTGTCAAGTTTTCTACAACCGGACATTAACAAATTCCAATCTGCCACATAACCGCGGGCACGACTTTCGAAAGATCATAACCCTGCAGGGGTGTCCCAACTTAGCCCATCACAAGCTCTCACGATCAGAAGAGATAATAATAATATTACCCCTTATCTTAGGGAAGGCCCGATCAGACTCGGAATTCCCGGTGCACAAGACATTTCGACAAAGGTGAAACAAGTCCATCAAGACCTCCCAGCGTGCCGACACCCTGATAGTAGCCGCGCGTATCTTATCTCAAGCCACGACCGGATGAGCACAGCGTACAGCACCAAACCCCAAGTTGCCAAGGGGGGCGCCGCAAACGACTCTATTTGGAACCACCACCATCAGCACTGGCCCCCTTGTTATGTAAAAAGAATCCTCGGGGACGCGACCCCCTACGCAATTTAATTAATTAACTAAGTTGTTATTATGCGGCAAATTAAAACCAATGTTGGGCCTTGCTGGAGGAGTTTTATTCAAAGACGAACTGTCAAGGGGTCCCCATATACCCAACCGTGTAAGGAATGCAAAATCAAGGAACATAACGCCGGTTTATGGGCTCCTAAGGTGGCATTAGTGGAACAAAACACCAAGCAAAAGGCCAAGCCTTCCACCCATTGCCAAGTATATAGGTGTGTTAATATAAATAAGATATATTGTGATATTCCCAAAACATCAAGTTCCAACATGGAACAATCTTCATCTTCACCTGCAACTAACAACGCTATAAGAGGGGCTGAGCAAGCGGGTAACATAGCCAAACATCGGCTTGCTGGGAAGGTGTCAAAAGGTTAGAGGTTTCATGGCAATAAGGAGAGTGGCTGACAAATAAAAGATGGGTAGCGCGACATATATCGATAGCATCAAGACATCTAGCATAGCAATGATAGTAAAGGTATCCAAGGTGATGGTCATCTTGCCTGAGATCCCGCAAGGAAGAAGAACAGATCCGTGAAGAAGACGAAGAAGAAGCCTTGAAGACGAACCAAGTGTAGACGAACGAATCCACACGATCGCAACGAAACAAGAACTAACGAGAAGAAGCAAGCAACACGGTAAACACACCACTCAAGAACATGACAAGATGCTCAACCAAGTATGATGCAAGACAAGTCTATATGATGCAATTAATGGAAAGAGATGAAGCACAAAAGAACATCTCAAAACAACAAGTTTAAATGAGGCCGGAATCAACATATAATAATTCCTATAAGTCCTCATATGCATATTTTGAAATTGGTCCAGATCTGAACATAACTTAAGTTAAAGTTGTTAAACAGCAAGTTAACATGCACCATGATGATCTACTCGAAATTTTAGTCAAGTTTCATATAAAGTTTATTAAATTCGGAGCTACGACCTAGAAGAGATGAGCAAAACAAGTCAAGCATGGCAACGGTGCAAGATGCACCCAAACATCAAGAAAACACACTCCAAACATGTAAATAACATGATATTATGCTTCTACATGCAAAATCACACAAGTTTCATATAGGGCACACCCAAAACGGAGCAACGGTTCAACACATACACACGAAACAGGATATAACAACAAGCTGTCAAAAATAGCAACATAGCAACTTTGGAGCAAGGTATATATATGCTACAACACCCAAACATGATAACAAGAGACATGACTGTGGAATAGACATGATACTTAACAAGCATGAACTTAGAACACATCCAAAAACTTGCTGGAACACAATTAAACAAGCATGGCAAGTTGCAATAAATTTATCCAGACTTAGTCAAAATCTGGGAAGGCAAAAACATCATCACGATGCTGCCTTTGGAGGCACAAAACGACAAGCACATCAACTCTACTAAGTATATAAAGATCATGGACATGTAATAGACATAGCATAAATTAAACAACTCCATTGGAGCATCTCCATAGGAGGCATGGATCAATAACAACAAGCTCCACCAAATTGAACATGCTGATAACAGCCTGACAGGTAAAATTTATAGCAACTTGAGAGGAAGAAATAAATAAGCTAAAGCAGGCCATATATTCAAACATGGGCATGTATGGATAGAGCATAACATGGACAACAAGGCATGATCATTATATATACTTAAACATGCAAGGATTTGAGTGAGGCATCAAGCAAACATAGCATCAAGTTTAACAGATTCCAGACTTAGCAGTTTTTTCACTAAGTATAAAACAGCAACAACGAGATGGCATGTTTACAAGCTTGTTTAAGTCACCTCAAGGCATATCATGAAAAGTGGATTGCACCACATCAAAGAACGTATGATTGTGCTTCTAAAACATATAGACAAGTGGCATGAAGACAAACACATCAATAGCAATGAGCAAGTCAAAACAACATCTCATAACAAGTTTCAGCACTTAACAGCCACATGCACTTTTGCAACAGAGATTAACATGGCAAGATGGCGCCTAACATGAATGCTACAACAACCAACATGTAGAGCACTTCACAATGAACATTTT
Organism: Secale cereale; assembly: GCA_902687465.1. Lineage (NCBI taxonomy): Eukaryota > Viridiplantae > Streptophyta > Magnoliopsida > Poales > Poaceae > Secale > Secale cereale. The sequence continues at coordinate 103,847,906 of LR738712.1, forward strand.
GACACATCATATGCTCCATTTGGATAAACATGCACAAAGTTACAAGCATCACAAGTATGCAACAAATTTACAGTTATCAGCAGTTTTAAATATATAGCACTCTTGCAATGATGATTAGAGCATCAAGATGAAGTCAAACAAGCATACCACAATGGAACAAAATGAAGAGCATATCACCACGATCATTTTGATATATTACATGCTCAATTTGGACATACACACAAAAAGTTACAGGCACTCAAAGTATGCAACATATTTATGACAGCAAAAGACTTGGCAGTTTTATGACTTAGGAAAAAAAATAAAACGAGCGCAAGATACTAATCTGCGCAAGGGCGCTGGATAGAGAAACTGGGCAAGCCGGGGGCTCTCACCTCGCGGGCTCGGCCAGAAGCGGAGGAGGAGGCCGGCCAGGCAGAGCTGGGCCCTAGAACTGGGCCGCGGGAAGGGGCGGCTGGGCTGGGGCGCGCTAGGCGTGGCCCACGAGGCCCAGCACTGCACATCGTCATATCCGATCCCTCCTGGATCGGGCGGATCGGGCGAGGCAGGACGCCGGCGGCTGATGGCTTCTCGCCCCTCGTTGGTTACCCCAAGTGGAAGGTGACCATTGGAGCGCGTTCTACCTGTTGGAGATGATGACCAATTATTCCCAATCGTTGGGCGAGGCAGGACGCCGACGGCTGATGGCTTCTCGCCCCTCATTGCTTCCTACCTGTTGGAGCGCGTTCGGTGTGCCATTGGGAATAATTGGTCATCATCTTGTCGAGAAGCTTCGTGGCAGTACCAAGTGTAGTTGACATAAAGGTTCCTCCCGCGGCCGAATCCAACAAGTTCCGTGAGGTAAAGTTCAAGCCTGCATAAAAAGTTTGGATAACCATCCAAGTAGTCAAACCATGAGTAGGGCAGTTCATGACAAGAGATTTCATGCGTTCCCAAGCTTGGGCAACGTGTTCATTATCCAATTGTTTAAAATTCATTATGTTACTCCTTAGTTGGATAATTTTAGCAGGGGGATAGTACTTCCCAATAAAGGCATCCTTGCACTTGTCCCAAGAATCTATGTTATTCCTAGGCAAGGATTGAAACCAGATTTTAGCTCCTCCTCTCAAGGAGAAAGGAAAAAGCTTAAGCTTAACAATATCACCATCTACTTCTTTATACTTTTGCATATCACAGAGCTCAACAAAATAATTTAAGTGCAAAGCAGCATCATCTCCAACACCGGAGAATTGATCTTTCATAACTAGGTCCAGTAAAGCAGGTTTAATCTCATAAGAAGGTGCTGAAGTGGCAGGTGTAGCAATAGGCGTGCAGATAAAGTCATTGTTGTTATGACTAGTGAAGTCACACAACTTGGTGTTCTCGGTGGAACCCATAGCAGCAGCAAGCAAGATAACTATTTTTGTGATTTTTGGTAAGGGACACTAAAGCAAAAACTGCAAGGTAAACTAACAAGACTAAAAAGCAAAGATAAAAGATAGCGTGCAACTCCCCTATCTTGAAGAGTGGAGTCCCCGGCAACGGCGCCAGAAACTTTGCTTGATGGCTTCTCGCCCCTCGTTGGTTACCCCAAGTGGAAGGTTTGAGCTGTAGCGTAGCAGCAAATTTCCCTTGGCAAAGATACCAAGGATCGAATCCCGTGAGACTCCGAGGGTCGACAAGAAGGTGTCAATGGCGCCAGAAACTTAGCGGTTGACAGGACCTGCACACAGATACAAATAACTTTGCTCCCAACGAGTATAGAGAGGTTGTCAATCCCTCCGGCCTTGTCGTTTACAAAGGATCAAACACAAGAGATAATAATGACAGGTATGACTGCAACTAGGAAATAAAGACAAGAAGTAAATAGCGGGTGTGATCAGTGGTGGTAATATGGACCGGGGTCCCATGATGTTCACTAGTGATGTCTCTCTCCCAAAAGACGATAAAACAGCAAAGCGAGGTAAACAAATTACAGCTGGGCAATTGACAGGATTATGTGCGCAAACCAATGCTAACTATGCTGTAAAGAAAGGTAGAGGCTCAAAAGCATGGGCGGTACGCCAAGGCAAGTAGACCAAAATCCATCTGCATCTACTACTAATCATCCACCTTGAGATATCTATCCAGAACATCTCGCTGGTATTAAGTTGCGAATCCCACCCAAAGTGTAGACTCAAAACAACAGACAACTGCATTAAAAGAACTTTGCGTAAAGTAAACAATCCTTGCACCCGCAAGTACAAGCACTGTTGTTTTCCCCCTTGTGGCAACAGCACATCCCCTAGACTCATGTTTCTGTCACTCAAGCTAGTCATCAGGGGGCATGAACCCACAATCAAGCATAACGTTCCCTCTTGGAGTTACTACCTACTACTTGGCCAAAGCAATAAACAGCAACGGAGAACATGCAAGAATTACTCAAGAACATAAATATAAAAGAGGTGAATCAAATATATTACTCACACACAATCTGAACATAATCTCATAATCCATCGGACCCCAGCAAACTCAGCAGAGCAACAGCATAAAGATTACATATGTGCCTCGATCATGTAGGGCAGCTCACGAGGTCTAAACCATGAAGAACAAAGAGGGGAGGAGAACATCACATAGCTACTGATCATGGACCCATGGTCCAAGGTGGACTACTCACGACTCATCCGGGAAGCATCCATGGTGGTGGAGAAGCTCCTGGTGGTGGTTCTCCCCTCCGGCAGGGTGCCGGGAAGAGTTCTTCTGATGCTCCCGATCTTGGGAGCGCGATGGCGGTGGAACAGAGGCGAGATCGTGAAAAAAGGTTCCATCCTCGAGGGTTTCGGGACGCGAGGCATATATATGCGAAGGGGGGGTCACCAGAGGCGGAGCCGGGGCCCCAGGCGCCCCCCTGTCGCGGCCAGGGGTGGGGCCGCGCTGGGTGGCCGCCTGGGCCACCCCTGTCACCCCTCTGGCCCTCCTTTGGTTTTTCTCGAAGCTTCCTGTACGCTGATTTTTCCTGTATTTCTTCTGGAATTTTTGGAGCACTTTTAATATGGGGGAAACCTGAAATAGAAAAACAGCAGAAAACAGGAACTGGCACTGTGGTGCACTGAGTTAATAGGTTAGTCCAAATATGATCAAAAGTGTATGGAAGTGCATAAATATCATAGCAATATCACACAAAAGAAGCATGTAGCAAGCATAAATTATAGATACGTTTTGGACGTATCAGCGGCGCGGTCGATGGCGACAGGGCGAGACGCGGAGGAGGCCGGAACGGGCATAGGAGGTCGGGAACGGGCCAATCCGGTAGGGAGGTCGCCGGATCTGGCCGGACTTGTGGCGCAGGAGGCGAGGACGGGCGTCGACGGGCGGCCATGGCAGCTGCAGCTTGCGAGCTCGGAATGCGGGGTGACGGTGCGGGTGAGGCGCCCGACGAGGGGCACAGACGAGGCGCTGGCGTCGCGGGGAGCGAGTCCTTCGGCGAGCTTCGGAGGCGCGGTTGACGGTGACGAGCTCCTCCGACGAGGTCCGGTCGCCGGAGGCGGACGACGGCAAGGCAGCGGTCGGGCGCACGGCGGCGGAGCGAGCCAGGGAGGCGCGGAGGCACGGGGCCCGGCGCGGCCCGGGCGCGGTGATAACCCTCAATCGTAAGGGATCGAGATAGTCTTCGCGGGTAAGAATAACCCAATTTATTGATTCGACACACGGGGAGCCAAAGAGTATTTATAAGCTTTAATAGTTGAGTTGTCAATTCAACCGCACCTGAAATATACTAACTTGCAACAAAAGATAAGTGGTAACAGTGATATGATAGTGATGATAGTAATAGTAAAAGTAAACAACAAAAGTAAATAGCAGTAGTAAATGGCAGAAGTAGCAACTAGTGACAAGCAATGTTTAAAATACTGTAGGCTAGGGAGATAGACGGTTGGGCGCTGCATGGATGAGATAGATTCTAACTTGGGGCACGACACACGGAAAAGTAATGATCATCTAGGCAAATATCAAACATTAGGCATGTATCCTGTAGGTAGTTGTACGTGCTTGCAATAAGAACTTGCACAACATCTTTTGTCCTACCATCCCGCTACGAACGGGGCCAAAAGGAACTAATGGATATTAAGGTGCTCCTGTCAAAGAGCACCGGAACAAAGCAATGAACTCAATGGATACATGTAATCCTCAAATTACGGGCCATCCCCTTTGGTGTCCCAAGCTGTCACTTTTGGGATCGCCGGTTCCGAACCGTAACAGGTGCATACAACTCATAGATAGGACCAAGAACACAAATATATTCATGCAAACACATATGGTTCAGATCTGAAATCATGGCACTCGGGCCCTAAGTGTCAAGCATTAAGAATAACAAGTTGTAGCAAAGATGATAAACACCATACTAGATGATAGGCAACATGCCCCCAACAATCTGACGAACTATTACATGATCTAACTCATCCAATCCCTACCACCCCCTTCGCCTACAGCAAGGGAATTACTCACACATGAAGGGGGAAGTCATGGAGGGATGATGGAGTGGTGATGATGATGACGATGGCGACGATCTCCCCTCTCCGGAGGCTAAATCAGCCTCCAGATTAGCCCTCCCGAAGAAGAACAGAGGGTGGCGGCGGCTCCGCGACGAAAAACAGCGAAAGGACTTCCGATCTGGGGTTTCTGCGTCGGGAGGAAAAATACGGGCTAAAGTAGGGCACCAGGGGGTGTGGGGCCCACCCAGGCGCCCCCCCCGGCGCGGCCCGAGGGGGGGGGGCGCCCACAGGGCGCCTGGGCACCCCCTGCCCCCCCTCTGGCCCCACTTCTGGCATTTGGTTTCCTCGGGTGCGTGGATTTTTCGTGGATTTTTCCGAGATGCTTAAAAATCCGTTTTCCTGCACACAAATAAACCATACAGGCAGCTCTGCTGAAAACAGCGTCAGTCCGGGTTAGTTTAGTCCAAATCATGCAGGAATGAGGTCAAAACAATATCAAAAGTTTTTGGAAAAGTAGATACGTTTGAGACGTATCAACTCCCCCAAGCTTAGCATATTGCTTGTCCTCAGGCAATTCAGTTCAACGAACTGGACGCGACAAAGAAAAGTTTGACAAACTCTTTTGCTTCATTAGATGTATATAAGCATGTACTACGAAAAGAGTTCAGCAAGTATTAAAACAATACTTATGAGAACAATGCAAGGAGCAATCCTTCTTTCAAGTGACCAGTCACAAATAATTTAGAGTAAATAATATATTACAGAGAATCAAGACAAGATCACATTGCACATAGCTTGAGCATATTAAGGTGGTATCTCGCTAGCCTCCATGAGTGAAGCAAAACATAAATGCAGAGACTCCTCCAGAGTTTTAAAGGAGACTAGAGCTAAGAATTTCAGAATAAATCATATCACAAGTATGCAGAAGACAATGTAATACTTTGGGACAATGCACATTACACTCAGAATGACAATTATGCTCTCCTAGTCAGTGCTTTGAAGAAAGAAGATGAGACTCTCGAACCGTGGCTTTTATTGGCAAAGTTGAAAACCCGTGATCGGAAACAAAAACTGAACATGTACCAGAGCTCTTGGTTTTAAAAACAGAAGTAAATATGTTTTTGAGAGGTGCATATTTCGTCAACAAATGCTAACAGATAACTCAATCACTTTTTAAGCTAGACAAGTCTCGAGGAACGGCTCCCGCATGAGGACGATCACATCCTCTTAATCTCCTTTGTTTATCACTGCCAAAGTTTTCTGATTTCTCATGAACAAAGCGTGAAGGAGGGTTCGTTTGTTATATTATCTTTTTGAGCCGGGCGCACTCAATGCCAGTTCCTTTTCATATTAGGGGTTCGCACATTATACATGCAATCCAGGGGTGAAACTTGTCCAACTTAAAGAGATCATGAATTAACTACTACTTCATCATGAGCTAAAACATAGGCACAAAAAAGAGAAATGCTTTAGATTAATTTCGAGATGGTACATGAAAGTCTTCGTTAGGAATGGCAGGTAAATACCATGTATAGGAAGGTATAGTGGACTCATATGGCATAACAGGTTTAGAGGTTTTGGATGCACAAGCAGTCATTCCGCTTAATACGGGTGGAGGTTTAGCAAAAGACTGGGAAGCGACCAACTAGAGAGCAATAACGGTCATAATCATGCAGAGCGACAAAGCAACATTGAATCGGGCATGAAAGTGATATGAAAATTCTAAAACTCAAAGATCATCAAGGCAAAGTAGACTTTTTAGTCTTAAACATGTGTAAGCATGTGCCAAGTCAATCCAAAAATTCTCTAAAGGGAAATACCACCTTACTATGCTAGACTATGAACAGCGCGATGCATGTAGATCATTTCAACAACACATTATGTACTCTAGTTATTCAGGACTAGCCACAAGGAAAGCATGAACCACTGAAAAAGCATTGTGTACATAGCACTATGTCCCTACAAGCTGGTCTCTAGATCATAAGTACAGGCATATGTACAAAAGTAGAAACAGAAAGAGTTCATACCGGTCTTCCTTGTTGCTTCCTTTCAGTCGATCTTTGTCATTACTGCTTGTCACTTCCACGATCGAACGTAGGAAATATAATCAAATGCCATCACGGACTCGAGCTGATCTCTGAAAACAAAGCAAACTGAAGAGAGAAAGGAAATCTTTTTGAGTTTTTCAAAAGTTGAATAAAAAGCAAAAGAAAGAGAAAATCTTTTTGTTGTTTTTGCAAATAGAGGAATAAAGAAGAATGGGTAAAAACTTCGAAAAGATCAAAGTGAATAAAACGGATAATACAATGGAAAAGTGAGAAGGGCACGTACTCCCCCAAGCTTAGGCTTTTGGCCTAAGTTGGTAGCAGCTACTGCCCCCAGGAGCCTCCTGCTCCAGGGGTATGGTGGTGAGACCAAGGGTCGTAGAAGGATGATGGCGCGTACACCGAACTCCTCGGAGTCTCCCACGAGGAAGGTTCCGAGCGCCAGACAGAGGAAGACCCTTCACCAAACTCGGTGGCGGTCTCTTCCTGAAAATGTGGTATCTCACCGTGCCTCTCCTCGTTGGGCACAACCCCATCCATGGGGTTATGGAACTGATGCTGGACCATGAACTCATCGAACTGGACAACATCAAAGGACCATCCGTTCCTGCGAGAAAAATCAAACAAAAGAGGTGCAGGTAGACGGATCTCGCGTTCTGCGGTAGTTCCGAAACGCAAGATATAAACAAGGTTATCAAGCTCAGAACCCATGGTAACAAACTTATGCCTTTTCATAGCAGCAAGATCAAAGCTTAAATAAGTAAAAGGAGTATCATCAGGGTGTGGGGTGCCTCCAAGATGCTCTAAGATAAGTGTGGCATAAATGCCACCATATAAGTCCCCCTTGTTACCGTTCATAGCAAGGCGTCGAGCAATTAAGGTACCAATATTATAATCAGACCTCCCTAAGAGGGCTGCTGCCAGGATAGCAATATCCGGAGCAGAAATGTTGCTCGTGTTGTCACGAGCTAACACCCCTCTAGCAATATAATATGCAAAATACCTGAGGTGAGGAAACAAGATACTGGAGATCTTCGACCGATGAATATCCCTCGTACCCATGCTGCAGAGAGAGTTGATGACGGTTTTCAGCTCGGAGGGCTGCGTGGCCATCCTTGCCGTCCTCCCAACGTTCGACACAGCTATTACTTCACAAAAATTTCCCAGAGTCATGGTGATAAGATCATTATAAATTTTAAACTCAATAGCACCTGAATCAGGATTATATCTAAAACTGTTAATGAAACCGGAGGTGAGTTTCTGATACTGAGTAACACGGCTCGTGACGAGTCATGTCAAACCTGCATTAGCACAAAGATTATAAAACTCATCCTTGATTCCCGCAGCTTCCAGGAATTCATCACATGGAAATGTCATCGCACGTGCTGGACTTGTGTCTTCCAACAACTCCAGGGGCACATGATCCTCATTATAGCTCACCCTAACAGTCGATGGTGAAGCTGCGGCTCTAGTGACTCGATCGGAGTGTGCGGGCCTCCTCTTCTCAAGCCACCCTTTTGCCCTTCCTAACAAACTCATTTCTGATTTTTTTTTACAATTTACAAAAACCAGGATTAAAACAAAGTGAGCTAAAGCAAACTACTCAACTCACTTGCCCAAGGCATAAACTTGCATCAAAACTTGGAAAACAACTTTCTACACATGCATGCAAGCTCATCTCTACAGCACCAAGAACTACTAAATACTCACAAATGAGGCCACCAATCAAAAACCTAATTGGAGGGGTGGAGGAGTCACATACCAGGGAGTATTTTCTCAAAATTTCAGCTCAAATGATGGGCTGTAGAGGGAGATCGAAGAATCGCCTCCAAGAACAGCAAGAACAAGACCAGAACTCGGGTTTCTGGAAAAAGAGAGAGAGAGGGGAAGAAGAAGTACCTGAAGGGGGGTCCCGTGGGCCCCAGGCGCCCTGTGGGCGCGGCCAGGGGCTGGGCCGCGCCAGCTGGCCGACTGGGCCACTGGTGGCCCCCCCTGGCTGGCCCCAGGACTTTCCGGGTCTCTCCCGTTGTGGAAATTTTTAATATAATTTTTCTGGATTTTTTCTGAAAACTTCATTGTTGAAAATTTTTCGAAGTTCAAAAAGCTGCGAAACTCTCTGAAAACTTGAAGCAGTTAGTAGTATTGTGAAGCTTAAAAAACATAGATACTTGGTACAGCAAATAGGACAATACTAAAAACAAAGGAAAACATTGCAAGCTCAACTTTTTATCCATATAAAACACGTTCGCTAGTAAGGTTGATCAAGTCTTACCAACAAACAAGCGATATATAGAGCAAAAAGCCTCACCTCCTACGAAGTAATCACTGAACTTTTACCTTGATGGACATTGTCCCTACCATGATAGTTTTGTATTTGTGAGGCACATGTAGTGGACAATCCCATTCTCCAATTTTCACGGTCTCGATATTCTCTATAGAGTTGAGGGCATGCCTCCTGTCGGTCTTCTTCGGAAAATATACCGTGTGTTCTTTATCATTCACATGAAAGGTAACCTTCCCTTTGTTACAATCAATAATAGCACCTGCGGTGTTAAGGAAAGGTCTACCAAGAATAATGGACATGCTCCCGTCCTCGGGCATGTCGAGCACAACAAAATCAGTAAGAATTAAACAATTAGCAACTTCAACTGGAACATCCTCACAAATACCTATCGGAACAGCGGTTGACTTGTCAGCCATCTGAAGGGAGATATCTGTAGGAATTAGTTTCTCTAAACAAAGCCTCTCGTAAAGAGAGAGGGGCATAACACTCACTCCCGCTCCAAGATCACATAAAGCAGTTTTGACATAATTATTCTTTATGGAGCAAGGAATGGTGGGTATACCTGGATCACCGAGCTTCTCAGGAATCTTTCCACTGAAAGAATAGTTAGCAAGCATAGTAGATATTGCATCATTAGGAACTTTTCTTTTGTTAGTGACAATATCTTTCATATATTTTGAGTAAGGGAGTAACTTAATAGCATCAATCAAAGGAATTTGAAGAAAAATAGGTTTAATCCATTCACAAAACTTATTGTAATGCTCTTCTTCTTTAGATTTGATGGACTTACCTGGAAAGGGCATGGGTTTCTGTACCCATGGTTCTTTCTCCTTCCCATGTTTTCTTGCGATGAAGTCTTCTTTAGTGTACCTCTTTCGTTTGTCAGGTGCTTCTTCTTCTCGAACTTCAGGCGGATCATTCTTCTCATTATCATTACCTTCAGGTTCAGCACCATCTTCAGTCTCCGCATCGGAAATAGATACACTGTTGGGATCAATAGCTGGCTCTTCATCTGCAATAGGATCATTAGAATTGTCAGTCTCTTTATGTTTCTTCTTCTTATTTGGAGAGACAAAAATTTCTTCTTCCTGCATTTGAGAATCTTGCTCGATTCTCTTCGGATGTCCTTCTGGATAAAGAGGATCTTGAGTACTAGTTCCCCCTCGGGTCTTAATCCCAAAAGCCTGCAATTTAACTTGTTTGGCATTGTTAGCAAGCAAATCTCTTTGCACATTAGAAATTTGATCGAGCTGAGTTTGAACCATATGAAAATGCTTCACAAGACATTGAACATCATTAACTGTTCTATCTAAAACACCAAGAAACTTTTTGATAGCAAGGGAATTATCATGCAACTGACTTTCTATCCTCTCATTAAAATGATTCTGTTTCATAATAAAATTATCAAACTCATCTAAACATTGACCAGGAGGTTTACCATGAGGGATGTCACTTGCGTTGAAATCTAAAAGAGAGTGTACCTCTACCATAGGAGGGTGAGTGGTAGGCTCACACAGCTTCTCAATAGGGGGTAGATTCTTCACATCTTCAGCTTTAATACCTTTCTCTTTAATAGACTTCTTTGCTTCTCGCATATCTTCGGAGCTTAGTACAAACATGCCCCTCTTCTTTGGTGGTGGAGGTGGTTCAGGGACGGACCAATCTTCATGGTTTTTGGCAATTCTGCCCATTAAATCTTCCGCGTCGTCCGGTGTTCTTTTCCTGAAAACACAACCAGCACAACTGTCCAGATAGGACCTAGATTCATCAGTTAGACCAGCATAGAATATATCAATTAATTCATTCTTAGGGATTTCATGTCCTGGTCTAGACCGAATCAAACCGCAGTACCTCCCCCAAGCTTTAGGGAGGGACTCATCCTGCAACTATTTAAAGTTGTAAATTCTTTGTAAAGCAGCATGTTGCATGTGAGCAGGAAAGTACTTATCAATAAAAGAGTGAGCTAAGTCCTGAGGACTCTTAATAGAACCGCATGGGAGTGAATCATACCATGCTTTAGCACCTTCCTTCAAGGAGAAAGGAAGAAGCTTGGTCACATAAAAGTAGCGTATCTTCTCATCTGTGGTAAACAGGCTACCTAGCTCACCAAGTTTAGTTAGGTGTGCAATAGCATCATCATTTTCTCTGCCATAAAAGGGGTCAGCTTCAACCATAGGTATAAGTGAAAGATCAACAGAGAAATCAAAATCAGGATCATCAATGCATATAGGAGATGTAGCAAACTCAGGATTAGGAACGGTTTTGTTTTTCAAAGAGTGTTTTTCAAATATTTTCTTAATAACTTCAGGGTCAGAGCCGGCAAACTCTGTCAGTTCCCTGCATAAATCTTCATCAAGTATATAGTAGTCATCATCAAGGAGCCTCTCCTGGAGTTTACTCAAATCAGGATAATCATAAGTTTCACCAATAGGGTAGCGAGCAACAGGAAGTTCAATTCCATATTTTTCGGCAGCAACAGTAATTTGTTTCTCAAGAGCATAACCAAGCGAACTAATATCATCATCAAAAGTAGTAGAAGCATCATCAAGAGTATCAGACATAATAACAGATTCAGTAGGAGCATCATGTGGTGGTGGTGAGGCAAACTTACTCATAACAGAAGGTGAATCAAGCGTAGCACTAGTGCTCAGAGCAGTACCTCTTCTTGTAGTGGATAGTAAGATCGGAACCTTGGGGTCACCTTTCTTACCCATAGTGAATAAAGTGCAGCAGGTAGGATACCTCAAGTAGACTTGTAAATATTGCTATGCTCCCCGGCAACGGCGCCAGAAAACGGTACTTGATAACCCTCAACCGTAAGGGATCGAGATAGTCTTCGCGGGTAAGAATAACCCAATTTATTGATTCGACACACGGGGAGCCAAAGAGTATTTATAAGCTTTAACAGTTGAGTTGTCAATTCAACCGCACCTGAAATATACTAACTTGCAACAAAAGATAAGTGGTAACAGTGATATGATAGTGATGATAGTAATAGTAAAAGTAAACAGCAAAAGTAAATAGCAGTAGTAAATGGCAGAAGTAGCAACTAGTGACAAGCAAGGTTTAAAATATTGTAGGCTAGGGAGATAGATGGTTGGGCGCTGCATAGATGAGATAGATTCTAACTTGGGGCACGGCACACGGAAAAGTAATGATCATCTAGGCAAATATCAAACATTAGGCATGTATCCCGTAGGTAGTTGTACGTGCTTGCAATAAGAACTTGCACAACATCTTTTGTCCTACCATCCCGCTACGAACGGGGCCAAAAGGAACTAATGGATATTAAGGTGCTCCTGTCAAAGAGCACCGGAACAAAGCAATGAACTCAATGGATACATGTAATCCTCAAATTACGGGCCATCCCCTTTGGTGTCCCAAGCTGTCACTTTTGGGATCGCCGGTTCCGAACCGTAACAGGTGCATACAACTCATAGATAGGACCAAGAACACAAATATATTCATGCAAACACATATGGTTCAGATCTGAAATCATGGCACTCGGGCCCTAAGTGTCAAGCATTAAGAATAACAAGTTGTAGGAAAGATGATAAACACCATACTAGATGATAGGCAACATGCCCCCATCAATCTGACGAACTATTAGATGATCTAACTCATCCAATCCCTACCGTCCCCTTCGCCTACAGCAAGGGAATTACTCAGACATGAAGGGGGAAGTCATGGAGGGATGATGGAGTGGTGATGATGATGACGATGGCGACGATCTCCCCTCTCCGGAGGCCAAATCAGCCTCCAGAAGAAGAACAGAGGGTGGCGGCGGCTCCGCGACGAAAAACAACGAAAGGACTTCCGATCTGGGGTTTCTGCGTCGGGAGGAAAAATACGGGCTAAAGTAGGGCACCAGGGGGTGTGGGGCCCACCCAGGCGCCCCCCCGGCGCGGCCCAGGGGGGGGGGGGGCGCCCACAGGGCGCCTGGGCACCCCCTGGCCCCCCTCTGGCCCCACTTCTGGCATTTGGTTTTCTCGGGTGCGTGGATTTTTCGTGATTTTTCGTGGATTTTTCTGAGATGCTTAAAAATCCGTTTTCCTGCACACAAATAAACCATACAGGCAGCTCTGCTGAAAACAGCGTCAGTCCGGGTTAGTTTAGTCCAAATCATGCAAGAATGAGGTCAAAACAATATCAAAAGTGTTTGGAAAAGTAGATACGTTTGAGACGTATCACGCGGGCCGGCCGTGGGCTTGCGGGCCCGTTGGGGTGCGGGGATGTGGGCGTGGGGCGGCGGGCCAGTGGGGAGATGCCACATGGCGGCGGGAGGTGACGTCGCGGCCTCTGATTGGCTGAAGCGACGTGGAGGTAGGGTGGACGTGTCCGGCGGCGGAACAGACATGTCCGGCGCGCGGCGGGAGCGGGGCTAGGGTTTCATCTGCAAAAAAATACGGGGGAGACACATATTTATAGGTAGAGGGAGCTAGGAGTGTCCAAATAAGGAGCGGTTTTCGGCCACGCGATCACGATCCAACGACCGAGAGTATGGTGGAGGTTATAATGGGCTTGGGTGCTGTTGTGAAAGGGTGCTGGGCCAAAAGAGAAAAGGCTTCCGACAGTTAACATGGTTAACCGTTGGGCTATCAAACGAACTCCGAACGCGACGAAACTTGATAGGCGGTCTACCTATGCTATAATAAGACCACACACCAAGTTTCGTCCCATTCAGAGAACATTTTCCGGCCACTCATAAAATAAATATCCGGAGGTGCCGCGGGCACGTGCAAGTGTGTCTGGGCTCAGAACGGACAACAGAAAGGATGAGGGAACTCGGACGGATGCAAATTTTGAAAACATGAGGATGCAATGCACATAATGGCAAGGCAAAGATGCAACACGCAAGCAGATGACATGGCAAAGACGACGAATAGCTGGCTGACACCTGGCGCATCGGTCTCGGGGTGTCACAACACTCCCCTACTAAAAAGAGATCTCGTCCCGAGATCTTAGGAACGAGACGGAAGTGAAAAAGGAAGAGATGAAACCAAGAATCTTAAGAGGTTGAGCCACCCGAAAGGAAGAATACAACGGAGATGATTGAGATTGAGAAGCTTCGGTAAATTAAGGAAACAGGACATACAACGAGAACCAAGAGCTTAAGTGACAAAAGAGACAATGAAACCACTCCGGTTAACAAAGATAGAAAAAAATTCGAACGAATGAATTCGGGCAGCACTCCGGCTGAAAATGGAATGAATATAACATGAACTTGAGAAGACGGAACGAAGCATGACAAAATGAACAAGAAATTGCCTCCGGAAGAATAGCAAGAGTGAAATGAAAAGAATGGAGAAGAAGATGACAACTTACACCACAAATGAATTCAAAGCATCCTTGCGAAGAAAGGATGAACGGAGTTGTTGAAAAAATCAACAACGAAATTAATTAACTTGTTGTGGGCTTATGGAAATCATCCCGAAACTTGAGGTGATATTATGCCGCAACCAAAATATTTGATGATCTGAGGATGAATAAATGCAAAACTCCAATTCAAAAGAATACGGAGAATTATTTGCATCTCGGTACAGAAAAGAATAATGCTTGAGCTGCTCAACAAGAATTTGATGAACACTTGAAGAATGAATTAAATACCGAAGAACCACCATGAAGAACTCCGGTAACAAAAGGATTATGAGATAGAAGTGAAGGATGCACAAACAAGATTAAAGCTTTGCGATGATTTAGACGGGGTTACCGACGAGATGGTCGAGAAACTTAAACTCCGAAAAAGTAAAAAGATGAAATTACTAGGAACTATAATTTATTCATCAAGAATAACTCCGAAGGAATGAATAAATCAACTCGACGAAAATGAATAAGGATTATGTTATGCTTATCCTCCACCAATTAAATTGATGAGAAATAGATTTGCATAACACTTATTTGCGTTGAAATGATTAAAGAGAGATATATCGCAAACTTGCGAAAATCTTCATGAAACACCGGTAGGATTGGACTAAAAAATGAATGGATTGATATGATAACACCGGAAAAGAATTCTTGAGCGAACCACCGTAAGAATTGAAGCCAAGTGAAGAGAAGAACAAACCACCGGGAAGAATTAAATTGAGTGATGAAAGAGAACAAACCCCGTAAGGAATTGAAATTGAGTGAATACGGTGAATCATCGGGAAAAAGGCACTTGAGGAATTTTTAATGACAAGAACGAAGAGGCATCAATGAAGAATATTTGGAGGACGAAGTTGCATACTTAGAACGAAGAAATATTCTGAAATGATGGCCTTCGGAGGATCACAAAAAAAGAATTCATGAAATACTTCGGAAGAATGAAAAGAAGAAAGGTTAAACCAACGATGAAAACAATTTGAGAACGAACGTCGAAAGGCACGTGACTGATGTAATTCATACTTACGTCGCACTTGAAAAGAATTTCGGGACACTCCGGGAAATATTAGAAGAGTCAGGTAAGATCCTGGGAATAAACCTATGGGTTATGAGCCCACCGAAGAGAAAACACCGTTGAAAAGGATCGAAAGAGATAATGTGTCGGAACTATTAAAGACTCGAAGGAGGTGACAACCTCGAATTAATTGGAAGACAGACGGATATCCTGAGATTTCTTCGGAGCTCTGGAACAATTAATTAGCGATAGGTGAACGAGCAAGGGGAAAACACCTGAGCCAAGAAAAGGATATGATGAACACCGAATACTAGAATTGAATCCACCGGAAAGAAGAAGAGGTGAAGAATATCGAACAAGAGGAGAATTCACCAGTTGAAACAATTGAGAAAAGAATGCAAAGGATTCACACGAGTAAGATGGATACTCGATTATGGACTCCAGCTCCGAGAAGCAAAAGGGTGGGCGGGTGGGAAAAGAAAGACAACTCGGACGGGGAAACACCGTCGGTTGAAAAGAACTGAGGTTGAACTTGCAAAGAAGAAGAGGGTCGAATCCACTTGACGAGATATGCACCAGATGAAAGAACTGACAACGCAACGAACAAAAACTAACCACGTGATCCTAAAAAAATTTGAAGGGAAGAGGAGTAATTCAAAACACCTACGTCAAGATTCCTCACCAGAGCGATGAAGGGGATGAGGAGTAAAATGAATTCCTACTCTCCGATATAACTAGACTCCGAAAAAGTTTTTTCTAGACTCGACAATGGCCAAACTACAATCTGTTAAGGGGGCTCCTATGGTCGGTCGAGGATCTGATACGAACTTGTCAGGCCCAAGATGCGATTCTAACCCGATCATGTGACACTTATGTGATTGGGGCACAACCGCATTTTGGGCGCTTAGCAAGATGGATATCATTACATTGTACCATTACATACATACATGGGGGATACAACAATACATACAAGTCACATGAATACAACAGCATCAATACAAGGCATCCGACTACGGATGCAAACATGAAAAGCACAACGACATCCATTTGCTTTCCTAGGCTGCCGACCAGGAACCTAACCCAAGACTGAAGAAGAAGAAGAAGAAGAAGAAGAAGAAGAAGAAAGAACTCCAACACAAAGGACATCGCTCTCGCGTCAAGACATCGGAAACCTGCACCTGCAACTGTTGTTGTAGTATCTGTGAGCCACGAGGACTCATCAATTCCATAACCATGGGTATCAAGACTAGCAAATCTTAAAGGGTAGGAAGAGGTAAGGTGGTGAGGTTGCAGCAGCGGCTAAGCAATATATGTTGGCTAACTTACGAGTACAAGAATAAGATGAGCATCTATGCAGATGGTCGCAAACTAGTAGTGATCGCTAAAGATCCTGAACTACCTATGAGTCAAACATAACCCCACCGTGTTCTCTTCTCAAAGTGAAAAGAGACAGTCGCGGTTACTCACACAGTTGTGTGTTTTACTTCGGATCCCCTGTCAAGTTTTCTACCACCGGACATTAACAAATTCCAATCTGCCACATAACCGCGGGCACGGCTTCCGAAAGATCATAACCCTGCAGGGGTGTCCTAACTTAGCCCATCACAAGCTCTCACGATCAGCAAAGATAATAATAATATTACCCCTTATCTTAGGGAAGGCCCGATCAGACTCGGAATTCCCGGTGCACAAGACATTTCGACAATGGTAAAACAAGTCCAGCAAGACCTCCCGGTGTGCTGACACCCTGATAGTAGCCGCGCGTATCTCGTTTCAGGCCACGACCGGATGAGCACAACGTACAACAACCAAACCCCAAGTTGCCAAGGGGGGGGGGGCGCCGCAAACGACTCTATTTGGAACCAACACCATCAGCACTGGCCCCCCTGTTATGTAGAAAGAATCCTCGGGGACACGACCCCCTATGCAATTTAATTAATTAATTAAGTTGTTATTATGAGGCAAATTAAAACCAATGTTGGGCCTTGCTGGAGGAGTTTTATTCAAAGACGAACTGTCAAGGGGTCCCCATATACCCAACCGTGTAAGGAACGCAAAATCAAGGAACATAACGCCGGTTTATCGGCTCCTAAGGTGGCATGAGTCGAACAAAACACCGAGCAAAAGGCCAAGCCTTCCACCCATTGCCAAGTATATAGGTGTGTTAATATAAATAAGATATATTGTGATATTCCCAAAACATCAAGTTCCAACACGGAACAATCTTCATCTTCACCTGCAACTAACAATGCTATAAGAGGGGCTGAGCAAGCGGGTAACATAGCCAAACATTGGTTTGCTGGGAAGGTGTCAAAAGGTTAGAGGTTTCATGGCAACAAGGAGAGGGGCTGACAAATAAAAGATGGGTAGCGCGACATATATCGATAGCATCAAGACATCTAGCATAGCAATGATAGTAAAGGTATCCAAGGTGATGGTCATCTTGCCTGAGATCCCACAAGGAAGAAGAACGGATCCGTGAAGAAGACGAAGAAGAGGCCTTGAAGACGAACCAAGTGTAGACGAACGAATCCTCACGATCGCAACGAAACAAGAACTAACGAGAAGAAGCAAGCAACACAGTAAACACACCACTCAAGAACATGACAAAATGCTCAACCAAGTATGATGCAAGACAAGTATATATGATGCAATTCATGGCAAGGGATGAAGCACACAAGAACATCTCAAAACAACAAGTTTAATTGAGGCCGGAATCAACATATAATAATTCCGATAAGTCCTCATATGCATATTTTGAAATTGGTCCAGATCTGAACAAAACTTAAGTTAAAGTTGTTAAATAGCAAGTTAACATGCACCATGATGATCTACTCGAAATTCTAGTCAAGTTTCATATAAAGTTTATTAAATTCGGAGCTACGACCTAGAAGATATGAGCAAAACAAGCCAAGCATGGCAACGGTGCAAGATGCACCCAAACATCAAGCAAACACACTCCAAACATGTAAATAACATGATATTATGCTTCTACATGCAAAATCACACAAGTTTCATATAGGGCACACCCAAAACGGAGCAACGGTTCAACACATACACACGAAACAAGATATAACAACAAGCTGTCAAAAACAGCAACATATCAACTTTGGAGCAAGGTATATATATGCTACAACACCCAAAAATGATAACAAGAGGCATGACTGTGAAATATACATGATACTTAATAAGCATGAACTTAGACAAACCCAAAAACTTGCTGGAACACAATTAAACAAGCATGGCAAGTTGCAATAAATTTATCCAGACTTAGTCAAAATCTGGGAAGGCAAAAACATCATCACGATGCTGCCTTCGGAGGCACAAAACGACAAGCATATCAGCATTACTAAGTATATAAAGATCATGGACATGTAATAGACATAGCATAAATCAAACAACTCCATTGGAGCAACTCCATAGGAGGCATGGATCAATAACAACAAGCTACACCAAATTGAACATGCTGATAACAGCCTGACAGGTAAAATTTATAGCAACTTGAGAGGAAGAAATAAATAAGCTACAGCAGGCCATATAGTCAAACATGGGCATGTATGGATAGAGCATAACATGGACAACAAGGCATGATCATTAGATATACTAAAACATGCAAGGATTTGAGTGATGCGTCAAGCAAACATAGCATCAGGTTTAACAGATTCCAGACTTAGCAGTTTTTTCACTAAGTATAAAACAGCAACAACGAGATGGCATGTTTACAAGCTTGTTTAAGTCACCTCAAGGCATATCATGAAAACTGGATTGCACCACATCAAAGACCATATGATTGTGCTTCTAAAACATATAGACAAGTGGCATGAAGACAAACACATCAATAGCAATGAGCAAGTCAAAACAACATCTCATAACAAGTTTCAGCACTTAATAGCCACATGCACTTTTGCAATAGAGATTAACATGGCAAGATGGCACCTAACATGAATGCTACAACAATCAACATGTAGAGCACTTCACAATGAACATTTTGACACATCATATGCTCCATTTGGATAAACATGCACAAAGTTACAAGCATCACAAGTATGCAACAAATTTACAGTTACCAACAATTTTAAATATATAGCACTCTTGCAACGATGATTAGAGCATCAAGATGAAGTCAAACAAGCATGCCACAATGGAACAAAATGAAGAGCATATCACCACGATCATTTTCATATATTACATGCTCTATTTGGACATACACACAAAAAGTTATAGGCACTCAAATTATGCAACATATTTATGACAGCAAAAGACTTAGCAGTTTTATGACTTAGTTAAAAAATAAAACGAGCGCAAGATACTAATCTACACACGGGCGCTGGATAGAGAAACTGGGCAGGCCGGGGGCTCTCACCTCGCGGGCTCGGCAAGAAGCGGAGGAGGAGGCCGGCCAGGCGGAGCTGGGCCCTAGGAATGGGCCGCGAAGAGGGGCGGCTGGGCCGGGGCACGCTGGGCGTGGACCACGAGGCCCAGCGCTGCACATCGTCATCCCTGATCCCTCCTGTATCGGGCGGATCGGGCGAGGCAGGACGCCGACGGTGCGGTCGACGGCGACAAGGCGAGACGCGGAGGAGGCCGGAACGGGCATAGGAGATCGGGAACGGGCCAATCCGGTAGGGAGGTCGCCGGATCTGGCCGGACTCGTGGCGGAGGAGGCGAGGACGGGCGTCGGCGGGCGGCCCTGGCAGCTGCAGCTTGCGAGCTCGGAATGCGGGATGATGGTGTGGGTGAGGCGCCCGGCAAGCGGCATAGACGAGGCGCTGGCGTCGCGGGGAGCTGAGGCTCGCGGGGAGCGAGTCCTTCTGCGAGCTCCGGAGGCGTGGTTGACGGTGACGAGCTCCTCCGGCGAGGTCCGGTCGCCGGAGGCGGGCGACGACAAGGCGGCGGAGCGAGCCAGGGAGGCGCGGAGGTGCGGGGCCCGGCGTGGCCCGGGCGCGGGCCGGGCGTGGGCTCGCGGGCCCAGCGGGGTGCGGGGATGTGGGCGCGGGGCGGCTGGCCAGTGGGGAGATGCCACATGGCGGCAGGAGGTGACGTGACGGCCTCCGATTGGCTGAAGCGACGTGGAGGTGGGGTGGACGTGTCCGGCGGCGAAACGGACATGTCCGGCGTGCGATGGGAGCGGGGCTAGGGTTTCATCTGCGGAAAAAATACGGGGGAGACACATATTTATAGGTAGAGCGAGCTAGGAGTGTCCAAATGAGGAGCGATTTTCGGCCACGCGATCACGATTTAATGAACAAGAGCATGGTGGAGGTTAGAATGGGCTTGGGGGCTGTTGTGAAAGGGTTCTGGGCCAAAAGAGAAAAGGCTTCCGGCTGTTAACGCGGTTAACCGTTGGGCTATCAAACGAACTCCGAACGCGACAAAACTTGACAGACGGTCTACCTATGCTATAATAAGACCACACGCCAAGTTTCATCCCATCCCGAGAACATTTTCCGTCCACTCATAAAATAAATATCCAGAGGTGTCGCGGGCACGTGCAAGTGTGTCTGGGCTCAGAACGGACAACGGAAAGGACGAGGGAACTCGGACGGATGCAAATTTTGAAAACATGAGGATGCAATGCACATGATGACAAGGCAAAGATGCAACACGCAAGCAGATGCCATGGCAACAACGACGAATAACTGGCTGACACCTGGCGCATCGGTCTCGGGGTGTCACACACCAGGATTACCCAAAGATCCTAAAGGACATGATGAAGCATATTCATCTGGAAGGAGATGCAGTTTACAAGGGTTATCCCTTCATGGAGAATGAAGTTGAACTCATGAATGCCTGAGTAGGATGCATGCAGAGATGATGAAGATGAAGCACACGCCCAATAGGATGAAGCAAAAGCTTGATGACTTTAAGAATCACATTGCACAATTCCCGTGGGACTGAAGCATCCTTAGCTAGGACAAAGGAATAAAGATGGAAGGGAATGTTAGACCATACACAAATAGGTGGATGGCAACATTTGTAGTGAAGCACCTTTGAATTTGAAGTGTCGAATAGTGGTTCAGGATCCAATAAGAGATTTGATATGATGAGAATATGGATTACGGATGAACCAATGCATTGTAGGCCGATACTTTTCTGTGTGAACCTTGGACCCATAGAAAGGAAACTGTTGCCCCAAATAGTGGAGTTTGCACCAATAAGTTGGAGTTTATTCATGAATCTTACCCCAAGGATATGAAGGAAATAAGTACAATTGGATTTAAAGATGGTGTAATGCTGGAGTGTGGAGCAATAGCGACTCCAAGGATGAGTTAAGGATATACAAGTTTTGAAGTGGACCCATAAGTCGAGGACCTAAGGAGGCTACGTAATCACAAGGGAACCACGAGACTTGTCAGAAGTAATATGTTTCTACTACGAAGAAGCAGAGCATTATGTCAGAGATTGTCCCAAGGAGAATGAGAGTTGTGCTAAGTATTGGAGTTGAAGCAAGAAATGGAAATGTTGTAGATCATAGTAAGTTGAGAATCAATACAGTTAGCATCAGGGTATTGATTTTCAATTTTATGAGTTGGTACTATATGAGTGATGAAGGAAAACATGATACACGGATCAAGATTTTGAAGAAAACTAGTGTTATTCATTTTAAGGGTGGTAGAATCCAACACCATTACTTGAATACACTAGCTAGTGGTTAGTTACGTCAGACTTTGGAATGGACCACTCAATGATGAGTATGAGAAATTATATCTTAGTTTTATCTATAGAAGGAAGGAATACAATATAATTGGATGGATTTAAGAATGGTAAGGAAGTTGGATGTTGGAAGAATGATCAGATGCAACCCGATGATGAGACCACATGTTACTATTGGTGAGATGAGCCATAACCTACAGGCACCAGGACCTGTCAAAGAAGCAAGCACACTCTTCTAAAGGAAAACCCCTGGTAGAAGTTACGATTTTGATCAGCAGACGTTCTTATAGGTATTTACGCAAACCTCGAGGGTTGTGAAGAACCGATAGATGGTTGTTTGGCTTGCAGAATCAATGGATTTCTCTTAAAATAGTTCGTTAACAAGAGAAATTCTGCAATGCTTGTGAGGATGACCGAGTGTTAGAATGTGTGATTCACTAAACCATATACAAGGCAATGATTTGGGTGCGGGATGGATTGATCACCATACCGACTTACTCTTATTATTCGCCTCTGTTATACGGGATGATAAATCTGAGTGACTTACCTATAGTTGAGAGACGACGATGTCAAAACCTTGTCTAAACCTTAGAATTGTATAGAAATGTTTCCCTTGTACACGGCATGTCGTTGCCAACCGTAGGATATACGGTGAGGATGAAGCCCAGACCCATTTTCTGTAGGGACCCAAACAAATTGTTTGAAGACCATCATGAGATATCGATATTTGTTTAGTATTGGCGTCAGACCAGTCAGCTAAGGAGAACCAGTCTCGAAAGAACCTTATCAAGATGAAAGGACACAATATTGAGGACAAAGATTATGCCACTACCGAAAGAGCCCATAGAAGGAACTGCCTTGAATATTTGGGAAGGCCGACCCTGTCAGCTATAAGGATGGAGTACCTGAGTTTTTATAAAACCTTATCCTTGCTTCTAAAAGTGTGGTAGCACATTATACCAAGCCAAACAATGGATTTGTTAGCAGACCCCCAAACCCCAACCTATTTCTTGCTAGCCTCTCCGAATCTCGAGCATGAGATTCATTTTAAGTGTGGTAGGTTTGTAACATCCCAAAATTCTAAATTTTGGAATGTTATATTAAATAGCTAGTTTTGATTTGTTGTTTGATGTGTTGTGTGAAATTGAGTGAAATTTGAAATTTTAAAAGTTAAATGAGAGGGAATAAAATTACTTTGCCAAAATTTCACTTTGCATTTTTGGTCTCCGGGAATTCAAATTCTTTTCATCACAGAAACCTAGAGTGAAGATAATATGACTTCTTCCATTTATTAAATGAAAAAGGGTTTTGAAAGGATTTTGAATTTCATTCTCGAAATATTTTAAATTTCAGAAACTTTATGCAACTCAATGATTTTCTCGAGAGAAGATAAAATGACTTCTTCAAATTATAGGAAATATGAGTTGGAAGTTCTTTTGAAATATTCTGAAACTCATTTTCAAAATTTGAGTTATTGGGTTTTATTCAAATTATTTTTCTCCAAAAATACAATATATGGAAAATAGGGTAACATGATTCCCTACAGTAGAAAATTGGAGAGAAATAAATTTGAAATCATTTTGGTATTTTTAAAATGGTTTTTATGTGATTTTATTGCAACAATAGCACTTTTTGATTTATTAGAATTTGTGAGCATTTTATTTGACCGAAGAAAAATGTTCATATTGTAGAGATTGTTTTTCTGAAATTTTTGATATATAATATGCCTATAGTATATTATATATTATTTGGTTTTATTCTTGATTTTGTGTCTGTTTATAAAAAAGGTTTCTTCCGCTGACTGGGCCGGCCCAGCTCTAGCCGGGCCCAGCCCACCCGAGCCTCCTCCCCATCGTGCTCCCGACAGACTCCGCTGGGAGTCCCGTCGCCGGCCGCCTCGGCATCCGTGCCGCACCCGGCCAGCTCGACACGCCCCCTTCCCAAGTTGGTGCGCCCCCTCCTCCTATAAAGCCCGCCGCCGCCCTCTCTCGCCTCTCCCTCCTCTTGCTCGCGCCGCCGCCGCCGCACTCAACCGCCGTCGCCGCTCGCGTTGCTCGCCGCCGCCACCCTCGCTCCACACCGCCGCGCTGCGCCTGCCGCCTTGCCGCTGCTGCCTTCTACGCCGCCGCTCGCCTCTGCCCCGCGCGCCCGCGCAGCCACCTCACCCCGCAGCCGCACTTCGCCGCCATTCGCCGGAGCTCCGATCTCGCCCGCGCCCGACCGCCTGATCCGCCCTGGTTCCATCCGCCGAACCACCGGTTTTCCACAGAAAACCACCTAGGTATAAAACCGCCCCGGTTTTCCTTTTACTTTGATTTTTATTTATTTTTTAGACCGGTTTAGTTTTTTAGGTTTAGTTATTCAGTGAACGTCCACTGATTAGGATTGGAAAGCGAGCGTTCGCTCGATAACCTTTTTCCTTTTTCTTTTAGTTTCGGCCCGGGACTTAGATGTAAGTTTTTATTTACAGATTAGTTCCTAAACTTCAAACGGCCACAACTTTTTACTCGTTGGTCCAAATCCAACGAAACCGGCGCCCACGTCTTCGTTACGATCCCCTCTTTCAAGTAAAACAACTTAAGCTTGTTTTTTAAAGTTTTAAAATGTGAATTCAACTAGATTTGGTTTCAAATTTCTTTTTGTCATAACTTGAGTTTTATAACTCCGTTTTAGTTGATTCTTTTTGCAAATCGAAGCTCTTGACCTAAACTTTCTGATAAGGCCAAATTCACATAATTTTGGTACTGTTAGAAATTGTTTTATGTTTCAAGAGTCATTCGTTTGTTTTCGAAGTTTTCCGAAGTGTTTTGTTGGTTCTGTTCGATCTTCTTAGTGATTGCTTATGTAGTGTTACTATTGTTTGCTTACGATAGATTGTACGGAGTGTGACGAGTAGATCTATCACGAGTTCTGAGTGCGAAATCTTCTACATCGTCAGTACAAGGCAACTTCACACTTTGATCATACGTTCTAATACCCAGTTTTCATTGCATTAGTTATATCCTCAAACACTTGAATGAGTAGGATTGGTTACATAATATGATGCTTGTAGTTCATGAGGTAGGAACCCAGTGACTTGAGATCAACCAAGGGGGTATACGCTTTGTTACTTATTGCTTAGCCATGCTTGTAGACGTGGATTGGTATGAGAGTTTCATGAAAGATGTGAGTGATTTATAAGGGAAACTTTAAGGTGGTAATTTAATACACATCTTGGTGGATTGGTTGGGGCACCCTAGGGATGGAACAATGGCTTGCCCAGACACCTGGGGATATACCAGTGGTGTCCTAGGAAATCCCAGGGGTACCGTGTGATTATCCTATTGGAATGCCACCCAGGCTCAAAGGGATCATATAATATTTTCATGCCTAGAAACTTCCAATATGCAGCCACAAGCCATTATGGGCTCTGGCACAGTTGAGTATGTTGTGTGACCTCTTTCAGTGGTAGACTAGCAGATGTAGCGGATGTAGGTGTACGGGTCTACCCGGGGTAAAGAGTTAATGCTTCTGAAAGTCTGTGTCTCGGTCATCCGTTTTTCAAACACCATGCAGTGCGAGAAATTAAATGGAGGCGATCGAGTCTTGTGGGGAAAAGTGTCGGGACCCCGATCCTAAGTCACACCGGTCTAGCCTGTAACACCTCATATCACTTTGCGGCCTCACGCACGGTATCCCCACGGGTGCCACCTTACCTGGCCCGGGACCGTTTGCACATTTTGTCACACGTATATGATAGTGTCGCTAGCATCCATATGACAGAGAACCCGGGCCGACATGACTAGTTATAAACCAAAAGTGGCGCTAAATTACAGAGACATGCATACATGACCCAGCAACGAACGTGTCGGTCATCAACGTATGAACCCAAGTCGTAGCAAGCTACAAGGACTTAAAGGAACAACGCGTGACATTTCGCCTAAGGGACAGAAACAGGAACAAAGAAGGACACATGCTGGCCAGCCTAAGTGTTCCGGAGCAGTAGCAAGCTACCAAGGCTTAGTGGAAGCACTAGGAGACATTTCCCTGTAAGATAGGCTACCAAGGGTAAACAACTAGGTGTCGGATCCCACACATGGCAATACACATTACACGTACGCATAACATGCAAGTATGTGTTATACAACATGGCATCACAACATAACTCAACAACTCATATAGATAAAGGCCCAGAAGAGCCATCATAGCATTTATTACAAACAAAGGTCACATGACCCAACATACAGAGCATACAGGCAACGGAAGCATAACATGTCTGAGTACAGACAACTACAAAAGAAAAAGGCTGAGAAGCCTAACTATCTACTAGACCCTCCCAAGGGCACAAGACCGTAGCTGAGGTAACAAGCTAAACGGTGAAGTCCACGCGGAACCACTAGCGAGACTGAAGTCTCTCTGCAAAACATAAATTAAGCAAACGTGAGTACAAAGGTACTCAGCAAGACTTACATCAGAACTAACTACATATGCAACAGTATATACAAAGGGGTGGTGGAGTTTGACTGCAGCAAGCCAGCTTTGACTCGGTGTCTATCCTGAACTACGACTGCAAGTAACTCTTTGAGGTGGCGCACACGAGTCCACAAATTCACCAATCAATACACCACCATGGATCCGCTCCCGTCTCCCTACGAGAAGGCCATCCATAGCACTCACACTTGTCTTGAGCATTTTAGAGTATCCACTTTCACTTGTCTATGTACCACGTAAGCATCCAAGAAGTCCATAACCGCGGACCCGGCTATTCGAATAGACCATGTTAACCCTGCAGGGGTGTACTTCTTCACACACGCTCTCGCCACTTACCGCCATGTACACGTCGTGTATCTCGGCAACCTTCAAGCGGAAGCCTAGCGAGGGTGTCGGCCATGACCTGACTAACCACACAAGACTCTAGTCGAGGTTTATCGCCTATTCGTGTTCCATCCGTGGGGAGATCCGGCCGGAGTATCGCTCACGGCCCCAAATGATGTGTGCAGGGTTCCCAAGCCCACCAACCGGGTGCCACTTGGTACACCGGGCCACTGCACCTAGTCTGTCCCAAGGCCACCTGTACCGGGTGCCACTTGGTAGACTACTAGCACTACCTACATACACCAGAAACTAGTTGCAACTCCTGGACAGAGATCGAGTTGATTAATAAGTCGAGAGGGGCACTTAAGCATTCCAATGCGTGGTAGTAGCTATGCCATTGGACAACTTACACAGAACTCAGTTCTTAAGGACGGTTCCAGTGAGACAACCCACCATGTACTCCTACATGGCCTCTCACCGCTACCTTTACCAAATCGTGTTCGCACACTTAGCTCACACACATTAGGACATGTTCACCACATTCCAATTCATCCCCGATGAATCAGACCTGACACAACTTTAAGTAATAGCGGGCATAACCAGAAAGCATGAATGAGTAGGCACAACATGGCTCAAACAACTCCTACTCATGCTAGTGGGTTTCAACTATTTACTGTGGCAATGACAGGTCAGGCAGAGGAAAGGGGTTCAACTACCGCAGCAGGTAACAGTTGAAATGTTGTTGTCCTAATGCAGTAAAGAGAGCAGGAGCGAGAGAGTGGGATTGTATCGGAATGAACAAGGGGGTTCTGCTTGCCTGGCACTTCTGAAGATAATAATAGTTCTTCATCGGTGTCATCGAACTCATCGTCGGAACGTCGTCTACTGAGAGGGGACAAAACCGACAAATAGAGAAAGAACACAATCAATGCAATGCAACAATATGGTGCATGAACACGACATGGCAATATGATGTGATTTGGCCTAATGCAACTAGCAGCACAATTAAGTGTAGTTTGTTTGAACCCAAGGTTCAAATTCAAACTCCACATATGGTTATTTAAATGCCATTCATTTGATTTGTCCAAAACAGTAGCTATAAGTAGTTCTAACATGCATGAAAATGGTACAGATGGATAGATTGGATTTTTCTGATCATTTTTCATATATAAACTATTTTCATCTGAGCTACGGTTGATTTTATATGAATTTTAGAAGTTTAAAGCATTTTCACAATTAAATAAATCATTTCTGATTTATTTAAAATCCCAGAAACATTTACTGCGTTAGCATGACCACATGCTGACGTCAGGAGGGTCAAAGGCTGGTCAAGGTCAAACATGACATGTGGGCCCGGCATGTCAGTATCACAGCTAATAACAGAGTTAATTAGTGCTAAGCTAAGAGCTAATTAAAGTGTCAGTGGGGTCTGGGCCCACTAGTCAGTCGCACAGCATTTAACAGTAAGTAACTAGACCTAACTAAACTAATTAACATGCACTAGGGCCCACTGTCAGTGACTCTAGGTTGGGTTAGTTAGTCACTAACGACGATGCCACGTCAGCACGCCGGAGTTACTCGCTGGCGACCTCATTCCGCGGCGGTGAATCGCCAGAGAGGGTCAGGTTTTGCGTACAAGGGGCGGTTTTGGGCGCGATTGGTCCCGTTGGAAAGCTGGCACTTGGCCGCATCCAACGGTGCAAGCTATTCAACCTGGGGTGGCCGGAAACAGCGCCGGCGGCGAGGTTTGCGGCGGCTGGAGCTCGGGTGGGTGCGGGGTTGGTGCTGCGGCTTGCAAATGAGCTGGTTGTCACGCTAGGGTTGCTCTACGGGATGTGGTGAGTGCAACGGACGCACGCATGGGACCAGAAGGTCACCGGGGCTTCGCCGGCGACGAGCCCGTGCGGCGGCGGCTATGGTAAGCAAGGGGGCGATGGCTACGGCGACCAAACGGAGGCGGAGTTAGGGGGAAATAGACCGGGGGCTCACAGTGGTGCCGTAGAGATGGCCAGCGTGCCCGGGGAAGCGACGACGGTGGCGAATCAACGGTGGAGGTCCTCGGTGGCCGGCGGTGAAGAAGGCGATGATGGCGACGATGGAGGACGTCCGGGCTTGATTCCTTCGGCTTGGAGATGGATAGCGTCGCGGCGGACCTCGGGGACAGCTCGGGGAGGCGGGGCAGTAGCTGTGGCTGAGGTGGTTGCGATCGGCGGCGACGGCAGCGTTCAGGCGCGTGTGAGGGAGAGCGCCAGGAGAGGGGGGGAGATTGAGGGGGAGTGAGAGGGGCCTGGGGGCGTGCGTGGCGTCTCCAGGGGGGTTGGGGAGGGCCGACGGAGCAGGAGGTGGCGGGGAGACGTGGCCGCGGCCGGCTGTGCGCCGGGCACGCAGCGGCTTCTCCTCCTGGCAGGAGGAGGAAGACAGTGCTGCCCCTGGTGGGCCGGGCCTGCAGCTGGGCCACAAAGGAGCTGGGCCAGGCGGGCTGCTAGGTAAGCTAGGTAGTTTCCTCTCTCTTTGTGTTTCTATTTTAATTTATGTTTCTATTTTTCTTTCTTTGTTTATTTTCTTTTGCCACTGTTTTGAAATTAAACAATTTCAAACAATGCCAAAAACTCCTCTGAATATTTTTATTTTGCTAGATGGACTTTTCCAGAAGCTCATAAAACATTTCAGGGTATTTGAAATTATATTCTAATTAGATGAATATAATTCAAATTCAAATAGCTAATGATTTAAATTCAAAGTCCCAGAAATAAATCCTTAAAAATGTCCCTTAATTTTGGTTTGGTCGCAAAGCCTTGCCAAAATTATCAAACATTGATGAAGGCATTTTGGGTTCATTGAATGCATTTTTTTTAAGCTGGACCTATTTGGATTTCAAGGTGCTAGGGTTTGAACATCCCCAATTCAAGTTTAACAAAATTTAAACATGATGCACATGCAAGATCAACCCAAGTGCAAGACAAAACTAGGGATGTGACAACTCACCCCCACTAAAACAAGAATCTCGTCCCGAGATTCAAGACGTGAGGTAAGAAGTCAGAGGGGACACTAACTAACACAATCTTCACAATCCAATTTTCCTTCTCAGAGATGTTGATTTATTGCAACATATTGATCTTGTCATCCTTGCTTTGAGATCTTCATCCAACCAGATGATAACGGAGACATACTCTTTAGAAATCGATCTTCCCGAAGATCGAGGAACTCGAGATCAACTCATGGAGTGAGACATTGAAACATCTCTTGAGCTGAGACACGGAACACTCATCCGAGAGGATGGAGTGAAACAAATGATAAAGGTTCACTTGGTAGGCAAACAATTCCACACCCAAGAAGATGGTGATCGATGTCACCAGACGGGGCACCTTAGAGAAGGTGACACATAGAATTATTCCCTTTTGTGGCAAAAAGAATTACTTTTGATATAGAGACCTTTGAAATTCTCTATACTAGCCTGAGGCAAATCACAATCGATAGTTTGAAGGAGTTCGAAGGAACGACATACTCCATCTAGAATAGATGATGAGGACTACCTTGTTGAAGACAACACAATGGATGATTTTTCTTATCATCGGAAATGGATGGAACCCATGGAAAGTCCACTTCTGAAGATAATCCTGAACAGCAGTGGCTGAGAAAGGCAACCCATGGAAAATTGGCACATTGACGGTGCAAGCTGGAAACAAAATGCAAATGCTGGGAATGATTCTGGTAACTGGGAAGAAACCCAACAGTAGAGAGTGAATCTACTCTCTGAGAGGTCATGGCATAACCAAGAACACTGGGAGCAATCCCGGTTAGAGCCAGAGATAACATCTAGTGCTTGTGCGTGTTCTCAAGAACTTGAGCATTCCCATATTCATCAAGGTTTTACCAATATCCGTGTCAAGGATCCTGGCAACACCACATACTACCATGATGAATAACGATGGACGATGCAGATGCAAAGGAAGATAACACTTTCTCAGATTTTACCTTAGAGGAGCCAAGGAAGCAAAATCTGGATGATCGACCGAGAGACATTTAGCACTCCGCTTCTAATGTTCTCCTTGATGTGTTAGCGTAATCCATTCATAGATATGTTTAGTATCTTGAACATCAAGTAAAAGTCGGACTTCGGGAGCACAAGAATCCATAAGGAGAAATTATTGGAGTAAATCCTACGAAATCCTTATGGGGAGGTGGCCAACTTCCATAATCAAGATACTACAATAATAGGTCTTCCGACTGGTGTGTTGGCCACAACATCCACTTTACCGGTTATCGAGAGACCAACATTATAGTTCTTGGAAAATGCTCCAACCATCATATCTGCCTGAGATTCACTCCTGGTTGGTGTCAGGATATTCCAGACTCATCGAGTCTAGTAAGAAAAATGAAAGTTTGCAACCCAAATCGACGAGACGATGTTGCGAGATTCTCAGGAAATGGACTACGATAGCAAGCTCCAAAACATGAGCTGGTTCTGCTAGACACATGTGAACACGCTATCGCAGACAAGCATGACCACATAGTAGTCTTATAATAAAATACTACCGAGTTCAGGTGGGGAACCATTATCAAGGATATCTAAGTCCTTACATAAGCCTTGCTCTTAAGAAGAAACTTCTTCTCCTTGAACAAATCAATCAGTGGCTTCATATGGTATGGAGGTAGCGAGCCTATCAAACCATAGAATACTTCGCACATGCGTGACTGACTTAGGATGATTCCATAGGAAGCAAAAAAAACTTTCTCAAACTCACAGTGGCAACTTGCACCAAATGCACATGAATTGGAGGAAGTCACTTCTTTCATCCAACATATGCTTCATGAACGGGATATGAAGATAATGCTTATAAAAGTTTCCAACACTAACATAGATGTCCAACATGAATCATGGATAAGATGAAAATATTGCTGATGGTCTCAACAACAGGTCATCCAGATTTCCATGAAGATGGAATTCCACAACTATGTGAACAAATCGATAGCATTGGTCAGACCCAAAAGATATAATGGTGTATGCTCGAGGAAACAACCACGAGTAAGACAACATTACGAATATCGTTGGTTCTGATTTGATCTGACGATACCCACACTCAAATCAAAGTTTGGATAAGATGATAGATCCATTAACTAATCATGAGGATCAATCGATGAAATACCATCTTTCTTCAACACAGATACAAAATATCCCTTAGGGATGAGCTAGGTCAGACAAGCTTTTATCTTCCAACTCTCCAAGTTGTTGTCTAGCTTAACCAACTAGCTCAAGGTATCCAATATAGATTCTTGGAGAAAGGGTGGTTTATAAGAAAACCAACTTGATCACGAGCTCAACATAACAGTCAGGGGACAACCCGGTAATACTTCCGAGAAGATATTCAGAAAATCATGAACCACCAATATGTTACTAAGCTCGCAAACAATCTTGCTTTTCAGGGCAAGATGATATGATCACAAGAGTGAGGGATTTATGCAATCCTAACTCATTGATCAAAGAGTGCACCAGAAAATGGACTAGGTAGCACGATCAATCTTAGAATGGTGATTCAGTAACCAACACGCTAAGAATGAGATTATTGTCCATTAACTACCAAGAAACGAGGTTGCTAGGGTTATTGATTCACACATCATGATTCACTTGTCGGCGTTCCAGTTACAATAACACGGGGACCGAGAAATGAATAACGATGGTGAGAAGTATTACTGTATCAAGAGTTTATAGGAGGTTGTGCAATTCCCATGACATTCTTGACATAAAGATGGTAATACTCCAAGGTAGAACAGATTAGAAGATGGATTAAGATTCTTCATCTGCGGAGTACAACTTCTTTAACCCAATCCTAGGAATGGATGAGGTACTAGAGTTTGTTTCTCCTAGTCATTCCAGAATAGAATGGCTTGACGGACCACAAGAGTAAAAGGCATCGATGAACGAATGCACACATACTCTTGACTATCAATTGATAGACGGGGGTCATAATACAACTAAAAGGAGACAATCAAGGAACATAACTTTCTGAGTTGTGGATGCATAGATTAACATGTCGAACGAGTTCAACATATTTCTTCCGGATAACCCATGCAGAAAGGTAGAATTGGCAGAATCACAATATGAATGGAGTACTACTCAAGAGCACTCTGGTTGTGATCTTTTGGTTCGGGAGAACTTCTGCCAAGGATGGTTCATGGTATTTGGAAGAATGATATACCACTGACCTCGAGGACTATCACAAGGTTACTAATATCCTAAAGGGACGAGCAAATACTACCAACAGGAGGTAAGTGGAGTGAGTCTTGGGTTCAAGAACCCAGGAATTGAATGCCTACTAACTAAATGGCATCACGGGATGCGTTCGAGAATAATGGCCAGAATCATCACACTTGGAATATAAAACATTGCTAGATTACTGGGTGATCTTCTAAGACACCTAGGGTCATAGTAATAGCTCCAACCTATATGTCGAGGCAACGGAGTACCTCAACACACCGACTAATGTAGTTAATCTGGCCTAAAAGGACATTAAGAATCGGTAGGAATGATTTGCAAATGCATTAGATTGTTTAGAGACCTGGGATGACTCGGACAGCATAACGGCTGTAAATGCTCGAAAATACTTTTGAGACTCATGCACAAAGATAGCATAACCACTCAACATCATAATGTCAAGGTTCTGAGATCAACAATTTAACAAACAGAAGTAGTAGAAACTGAACTGAGGGTTGAACCCCCCTGTTAACGTGATCCTGAAAATTAGAATGATAATCCTAGTTTCTTAACCCCCTTAGAAAGAAGAAGGTGACTCAAATCAGAAGATCATAGGGTAAAGGAGTAAAAAGAGTGTCGGTGTACTAAGGTAGGGGTACCTTAGTACCCCAACTTGTGCACGGGCAGTAGCAGCTTCCCGCGGCAGGGTTTACCACGTGCTTGCCGGAAACCTTTCCGGTCCTTATTAAGCCGTTCAAGAACAAAGTATACAAGTCAGAAGATCAAGGCCCCGGCAAGAGAAGCTTGTCGGGAAGGCCGTACCAAGCTCAAGACTGTCACTTTAGCACAAGGCCCTGGCAAGAGGAGCTTGCTAGGAAGACCAAGGAATGCACACCTCAAGAAACGCCTCGGCGCAGCATGCGCCCCGGCAGGGCCCGGGGAGCGACAAGCTTCAGGGCCCGGCAAGGTCAAGGCCCCGGCAAGGTGCTTGCCGGGGGGAACTCACGTTGTGTGCCCGTGCTCCAGCTCATCTGCCCACGCGTCGCCCCGGGGCCCTTTCAGGGACGCGTGGCGGATGGCTGTGCAGCCTGGGGCACACGGTGGCGATCCACGGTGACGAGGCTACCGCCGTGTCGAATGGAGAAGCATGGACGGACGCTTTTGGGGTCGACGGTGACGGGCATTTAATGCCCTTGTCCCCCATTGTCAAAGTTAGGTGATGACCACTGTTCATCCACTGTTCACGCACTATTCCCGCACTGTTGCAACTACCACCACAGTTACATTTTTACCCTCCTCTACGTTGACACCTGTCGGTGACCCCTTGAGCTATAAAAGGAGGCCCATGCACAACGTAGAAAGGGTTCGAATCCTAAGCAACTCTCTCGCTCGGTGTAGCTAGTACTGTAGCTCTTCAAGCTCCCGAGCTCAATACCACCAAAGCAGGAGTAGGGTTTTACGCGTCCGCGCGGCCCGAACCTGGGTAAACTGCCCGCGTGCTCTCCTCGATCTGCTCTTCGTGCTCCCTCCGCTCCCTTACCGCAACGTAGAAGGGGCTCCGGTCCCATAGGTGCTCGTGGGAGGGCAGTTTCCCCCGACATCTTTGGCGCGCCAGGCAGGGGGCGTCGAGGTTGTGCGAACCTGATCCGGCGCTCACGCGGGCGCATTCTTCATCAACCTCTCCAACTTCATCAACTTCACCAGCAACAGGATGGCCCTGAAGAAGAAGGCTTCGGAGGTCGGAGGCCGTCTGCGTCTGTTCCACCGCCACCAGAACCAATGGTGGGTGGAGGAGACGCCGACAGAAGGGTGGTTGCCGGCGAGGAAACTCACGGCGCCACCAAATCCAAGGACAACACGGACGACCGGACAAATTCCAAGGCCTCGGTGTCCGTAGATGCACCACGTCCCTCTCAGCAGACGACAGGCCAGCAGCGCCGTGGTACAGGAGGTACCATACGCTTGCTGGGCCAAGGACAAACCGGAGGATCGCGGGACGCTCAAGGCCATCGTCCTGGCACGAGCAAGGCGCGGTCGCCACGGAGAGAGACTGCTCCTTCTAACCCTGTTAGGAGTCCGAGCATATCTCGCTCCTCGCACCGCTCGCCGCCGCTCCCCTCCTCTCCCGCAGAAGCGCTAGCAAGAGCGCAACTGCTCCTCGATTTCCCTCCAGCGGCAGACAAGGCCGAAGACTGGAGGGCGACGATTCAAAGCCTCATCGCCTTCGCCAACAACGACACGCCGCAGCAGCCGGCGACATCACGGCCACGACAAGTCGAGCAGACGAAGGCCGACGGCGACAAGACCGCCGGGGGTGCAACCACCGTGCACTCCCCGCCGCGGAAGCAGAAGACGCCACCCCACCAGATTAACGTCGACGACGACTCCACGGCGTCGTCGGATCCGCGGGCTCGTCGGGACCAGCGCCAAGTCCTCGACGACCGGCGCCAAGAAGACGCTCGGACGCGCATCGAGCGCCGACGAGAAACCCGGCGACAACCGGATCAGCGCGCTGGGACCGCTGTCGACGCATATGCGCCCGGTGAGCCAGGCGACTTGCCGTACGCGGCAGGTTGCCCTGCGTTCACCCGCGAGCTGCGGCGCGTCCAGTGGCCCAGCATGAAAAACTTCAAGTCCGACGTACCCGAGAAGTACGACGGCAAGACGCACCCCTCGGAGTTCCTCAGCATCTACACCATCGCGGTGCAGGCTGCCGGGGGACGCGACGAGAAGATACTCGCCAACTACTTCCCACTAGTGCTTAAGCCGAACGTCCGTTCTTGGCTTATGCACATGCCGGAAGGCTCCATTTCTTCGTGGGCAGATCTATGCTACCAATTTGTTGGCGCCTTCACGGGCGGCCACAAACCCCACGGCCAGGAGAGTGATCTCCACATCTTGGCCCAGAAGGAAGGAGAATCCCTACGCAAGTACATTCAACGATTCAGCCGCGTGCAACACAACATTCCCGACGTCCACCCCGCTGCGGTTATCAGCGCGTTCCACCAGAACGTGCGTAACCGCCGCATGCGGGAGGAGATGGCCATGACCAAGATACGGGATATCAGCGAGCTCTACGCTCTGGCTGACAAGTGCGCGCGCGCCGAAGAGGGGAGGAGACTCCCCGGAGAGGATAACGGCGCAGGAGGAAGCGACAGCGAGGACGCCGCCCCGGCAAAGAAGAGCCGGCGGCGGAACAACAGAAGAAAGAAGAGCAAGGAAGTGCTAGTCGTCGAGCAGTCCGGCAAGGAGGCTCCCGCCAAGAAGGCACAGGCTGGCGGCTCCGGCAAGGAGCCTGCCCCTGTAGCGGCAGCCGACAAGCAGGACGGCTCCGACAAGCAATATTGCAAGATCCACCGCACCAAGGGCCATGACCTTTCGAACTGCAAGCGAGTCGAGTACCTCGTAGAACAGCAGAAGGCT
Source organism: Secale cereale (assembly GCA_902687465.1). Taxonomy (NCBI): domain Eukaryota; kingdom Viridiplantae; phylum Streptophyta; class Magnoliopsida; order Poales; family Poaceae; genus Secale; species Secale cereale. The sequence goes on from LR738712.1 coordinate 103,884,123, forward strand.
GAGTACGAGCGTCACGACAAGGAGAAGGCCCAAGGTGGCGGGGGGAGAGCCAAGCAAGAAGCGGCCGTTCAATGGCCGGGGAGGGCGCCGCGGCAAGGCCAAGCAGCGGCAAGGTGATCGACCTCCCCGGGGCCGCGACAAGGATGAGGAAGAAGAAGACGACGACGACATGGAGGAAGGTGATAACAGCGAGCAGGAGTTCTAGAAGGCCACAGAAGTTCTATGTGTCGACGGAGGCGCCTCTCTGCATACTTCCCACCGCCAACTCAAGCAGTGGGTGCGGGAAGTAAACGCAGCTGAGCCGCCCGTTGAGTCACGCAGGCTGCTGAAGTGGTCCAGCACGCCCATCATTTTTGATCTCGAGGATCACCCTGACCACACCACTGCGGTCGGGTGCTTGCCGATGTTGGTCTCACCAACTATCCGCAACCTTAAGGTCACCAAAATGTTGGTTGACGGTGGGGCCGGCCTGAACTTGATCTCCTCAGCTGTGATCAAGAAACTCCAGATCCTAGACGGCGAGCTCGAAGAGACCGGTTCGTTCCAAGGAATAAACCCGGGAAGGAGCAAGCCCAAGGGGAAGATCACTCTGCCCGTGACCTTTGGCGGGGAACTCAACTTCAGGACGGAGAGGATAACCTTCGATGTTGCCGATATCCCATTGCCATACAATGGGATACTTGGACGTCCTGCCCTCGCCAAGTTCATGGCAGCTTCCCACTTTGCCTACAACGTACTCAAGATGCCGGGGCCGATAAGCGTCATCTCTGTCCCTGGCGACAAGAAGGACGCGCTTATCTGCGCCGACAAGATATACCGGGATGCAGCAGCCGCAGCGGAGAGCGACACACTTGCCGCTGAAGCTCCCGGGGGAAAGAAGACCAAGACGAAGTCCGGCAAGTGCTCTGGGGCCCACTCCGGCAAACGCACCTCTTCGGAGTGCTGCGTTGCCGTCGAGGACGCCCCATCGAGCTCCACCGGCATGTGTAAGAAGGGGATGGCCGCTCCACCGGCAACCAAGAAGGTGTCCGCCAAGGAGGACGGCACTGGTGGTACCTTCACCATCAGTGCTACGCTCGACAACAAATAGGAAAGTGCGCTCGTTGCCTTCCTACGGGCGAATGTCGATGTGTTTGCGTGGCAACCATCTGACATCCCCGGCGTTCCCAGGAAGGTAATTGAGCAAAAGCTTGCTGTTTGTCCTCATGCGCGGCCCGTCAAGCAGAAGGTCAGGAAGCAAGCCGTGGAGCGCCAAGAATTCATTGCCGAAGAGATAAAGAAGCTAGAAGCAGCAGGCCTGGTTAGAGGCGTCATCCATCCAACGTGGTTAGCCAATCCAGTTGTCGTACGCAAGGCTAATGGGAAGTGGAGACTTTGTATAGACTTCACCGATGTGAATAAAGCATGTCCCAAGGATCCATTTCCCTTGCCGCGTATTGACCAGATTGTTGACTCCACCGCCGGATGTGAGCTGCTTTCCTTCCTTGATGCATACTCAGGATACCACCAGATATTCATGGCCAAGGAAGATGAAGAGAAGACTGCATTCATTACTCCATGCGGCACATATTGCTTCATACGCATGCCCTTTGGATTGAAGAATGCAGGCTTGACATTTGAAAGGGTGGTGCACACTGCTTTTGAGCCACAGATCCACAGAAACGTGGAAGCCTACATGGATGACATAGTGGTCAAGAGCAAGAGCAAAGATACCCTGATACAAGATCTGGAAGAGACGTTTGAGAATCTGCGCAAGATCCAGCTTAAGTTGAACCCCGAGAAGTGCGTCTTTGGAGTCCCCTCCGGCAAGCTTCTCGGGTTCTTTGTGTCCTAGAGGGGGATTGAAGCCAATCCCGACAAGATAAAAGCCATCGAGCAGATCGAAGCCCCGAAGCGCGTCAAGGACGTAAGGAGACTTGCAGGTTGTGTAGCTGCCCTCAGTAGGTTCATTTCAAAGTCTGCAGAACGCGCCCTACCTTTCTTCAAAATCTTGAAGAAGGCAGGTCCTATGAAATGGACTCCGGAAGCGGAGGCAGCGCTGCAGGACTTGAAAGGATACCTATCCTCCACTCCAATACTTGTCGCACCTAGGCCACAAGAGAAGTTGCTGCTATATCTAGCAGAAACCAATCAAGTGGTTAGTGCTGCGTTAGTAGCAGAGAGGGGGGCAGAAGAGGAGTCTACACCACCGGCAGGCGAATCCAGCGACAAGCAGGAGGCTTCCCCGACAAGCTCTGGCTCCGACAAGGACAAGTCTGCGCAGGAACAAGGAGAAGTGCGAAAGAAGATGGTGCAGCGCCCAGTGTATTTTGTGAGTTCCCTTCTACAGGGGGCTAGATCAAGATACTCTGGAGTGCAGAAATTGCTTTTCGGCCTCCTCATGGCCTCGAGAAAGCTGCGCCATTATTTCCAAGCACACGAGATAACATTGGTCACTCGCTTTCCGTTGAAGAGGATGTTGCACAATCCAGAAGCAACAGGCAGGATCGTCGAGTGGGCACTGGAGCTGTCAAGCTTTGGTCTCAAGTTTGAGAGTACTTCAACCATACAGAGCAGAGCTTTGGCAGAATTTATAGCTGAATGGACCCCAACGCCCGATGAAGAAATTCCAGAAACAAGCACCCCCGTCCAAGAAACAAGCAGTGAATGGGTAATGTACTTTGATGGTGCCTTCTCGCTGCAAGGCGCCGGAGCCGGCGTGGTACTCATAGCACCCACCGGAGAGCATCTCAAGTATGTTATCCAAATGCACTTTCCCAGGGAGCAAGCGACAAACAATACTGCTGAGTATGAAGGTTTGCTTGCCGGCCTCAGGATTGCGGCCGAACTTGGGATCAGGAAGTTGATTGTGCGGGGAGATTCTCAGTTGGTGGTCCGACAAGTTAACAAGAGTTACCAGAGCCCTTTGATGGAAGCTTATGTTGATGAAGTGAGGAAGCTTGAAGAACACTTTGAAGGTCTGCAAATGGAGCACGTTCCAAGAGCTCAGAATGATATTGCAGATGGCCTTTCAAAGTGTGTTGCGATGAAGTTACCTGTGGAACCAGGGACCTTCCTGCTCAAGCTATCTCAACCATCCGTTACGCCATCAGTTGGGCAAAGTAAGAAGAGAAAGTTGGTCTCCGGCGACTACTTGCCGGCGGATCTTCCAGAAGCCGCCGCCAAGGTCCCCAGGATCAACAGCCAAGATGCTGAGGAATAGTTTGCTCCTGCAGATCCTAGGGTCTGTACAGTTGAAGCAAGCGTTCCCGACAAGCCCTGCCCCGGCAGGCTTGCCGGGGGACCATCAGCTCCCGCAGAACCGCAGGTTCTTGCCGTAGAAGCTGAGGTTCCCGCAGCAGCCCTCATGCCTTTAGTCCTTGTTGTTGAGCCCCAGGCTCCAGCATGGGCACATCAAATCGTTCGTTTTCTGCAAACTGGAGAACTTCCCGACGACCCAGAAGAGATAGAGAAAATAACCAGGCAGTCAAGTATGTATCAGTTCGTTGACAACGAACTGTACAGAAGAAGGCTCAATGGTGTCAGGTTGAAGTGCATTTCCAGAGAAGATGGACATAAGCTGTTGGCAGAGATACACGGAGGCATATGTGGCCACCACATTGGCGCAAGGGCACTTGCCGGGAAGGCGTTCCGGCAAGGTTTCTTCTGGCCAGAAGCCCTCCAAGATGCAACTGCACAAGTAACCAAGTGTGAAGCGTGCCAGTTCCATGCCAAGCAAATTCATCAGCCAGCTCAAGCTCTCCAGACGATCCCTTTGTCCTGGCCCTTCTCGGTCTGGGGGCTCGATATCCTCGGCCCCTTTCCCCGCGCAGTCGAGGGCTTTGAGTACTTGTACGTTGCGATCGACAAGTTCACAAAGTGGCCAGAAGTGGAATCGGTGAGAAAGGTGACAGCACAGTCAGCAGTCAGGTTCTTCAGGTCGATTGTTTGCCGTTTCGGGATCCCTAACAGGATCATCACCGACAACGGTACACAATTTACAAGTCGCACCTTCAAGCAGTACGTCCAAGACCTTGGCGCCAAGGTCTGTTTCGTTTCTGTTGCTCACCCGAGGAGCAATGGTCAAGCGGAGAGGGCCAATGCTGAAGTGCTACGCGGACTCAAGACAAGAACCTTTGACAGGCTGCGTAAGTGCGGAAGAAACTGGATAGAGGAGCTACCGGCGGCTCTTTGGTCAATCAGGACGACACCAAGTCGAGCCACCGGACAGACACCCTTTGCTCTTGTCTATGGAGCAGAGGCAGTTCTCCCCACGGAACTCGTATACGGATCTCCTCGAGTGCTCGCTTATGATGAGCTCGAGCAAGAGAACTACGTCAAGATGATGCATTGCTCCTTGAGGAGGAACGTCTCCAGGCTGCTGTACGAGCTGCTCGATACCAGCAAGCCTTGCGTCGCTATCATAGCCGCAAGGTCAAGGCCAGGAGTCTCGAGGAAGGCGACCTTGTTCTTCGGCGTGTTCAGTCCGCCAAGAATTCCAACAAGTTGACGCCGAAGTGGGAAGGCCCTTATCGGGTGAGACAAGTCACAAGGCCCGTCGCTGTCCGCCTTGAGACCGAAGAAGGCTTACCGGTGAGCAACTCCTGGAACATAGAGCATCTTCGCAAGTTTCACCCATAAGGCGCGGTTGACGTGATCCGCTCCGGCAACCACCTTTTGTACGAGTCTTGCTGCTGTTGCATATAAACCTTTGTACAAAGCCGGGCGCAGATCCCGTGCATCAGTAAAGTTTTTGTGCTTCGTACTATTTGCCATTTCCATGCTTTTCTTTGGTTATTTGCATGCATTATTTGGCACCTTGTGCAAAGCACATTCCCGGTAAGCACTAGCAGGCCGTAAGGCCCTATGCTTGTTTTTCCTCCTCTTTTTCTTTCCCTCTTAAGCAGAAGGAGGCTTCCTCGCGCACAAGTT